>OY292400.1:6768925-6903830 GCA_958496205.1 Idaea biselata | reverse complement strand
AAGTTCAAGTTCATTTATTGGTAAATATAATAGATAATCATCATAAGAAACCATAATCAACCGCGTAAGTCCCGATCCCGTGGGAATATCGGGATATAAATTGCTCTTCTTGCGTAAAAGAGTAACAAAGTCACATAAATACTTATAATTTTTCATGTTTATAATATTAGTAAGTAGTAGAATAGGATAGTAGGATTGCTAGCGATACGCCTTGGTTTCGCACAGCAATACCTTAAAAAACCGCAAGAACCGCATGAAAGTCCGGTATGTGGTTAGCTAAACAGGCAAACAGAGAATGCGACTATGTTTTTTTTACTATGTAGATAGAGATAACATACTCGAAATCTATAAAATGTTAAAATAAATGTAAAAAACTCCTTACCTCAGAATCTGTCCGGGATTATTCTTCAATCGAGTGACAAATGCGTGGAAGAGTCTATCTCCATGTAGAGGAGCCGCTTCTTCGTATATTTCATCTTCGCCGCCGCCGCCGCCCGCTCGATCGCCGACACTTTGTTCCAATTCTAAAGGTAAAAAAACAATTTTAATAGATCTAATCGCGTTTATTTTGTTTTTTTCTTCTTGTTTTGGGACCTTCAAGTACCCAGGGTCACAGGACATGACATATGCCCTGTGACTAATGTCACAAATTTAATGTAATGTCCTGGTACTATAATATCCCGACCCCCTTCCTGCATCCCTTAACCCACGACCTAAGATAAGGATAGAAAGAAGAAGACCCAGAAATACCATACCCATACCCATGTTTGTATTGAATTGTTTTTTTTTTAATCTTAGTCATTTAACTTTGTCCCAGTGTTAAATACATGCAATCTCATAACAAAGTTGGAAAATAATTTCTTACCATTTTCTCTCCTATATTTATTGAGCAATTCGGCGACTTTCTCATCGTTGTTGGCTGATTTCTTCCATTCTTCTTCAACATATATGAATTTTGGTAGGAATTGTAATGGACCGCATACTAAGCGGCTTCGCAAATCGACCGGGAGCTCTGCAGTCTGCAATAAAAGAACAAAAGAGATTTATAAGACGTCTAGTTGTGAAATATCTAGTCTAGCAAAAAGATAAGTAAGGCATGTTAAAAAATAAACATATGAGGATAGTGTAAGTGGAAAACATATTTTGAATTAAATATTTATTTACTTTACTTCTTCCTCTTACTTCACTTCTTCTTACAAAAAATACATTTCTTAAATAAATATCACTGATAGAAATAAGTTAATTTCAAACTTAATAGTAGATATGACATCAGAAGGAAGACAGTTGTAAACAGTGACTACAGCAATGCTACTGCAACCTCAATGATGCTTTTGACGTTTTTTATTGTCACTCATCAACTGCATCTAAGTGCCCTAAGTGGTCTCAGTTCATTTTCATGATAGACATAACAATATTTTCAGCAGTGCAGCAGTCAACATGGAATATATTTAAGACATCCTCCAGTACCAGTATATAATACCTCAATGATTTCAAACAAATAACTTGTGGTACATATGTATAACCACTGTTGTGCTTCGCTGTCAACCATCACTAGAAGGTCAATAGTAAGTTAGGACAGTGGCGCGATGGATCTTTTTATAGCCAAGCTGTGTAAACACGTGCATCGCGCAATGTCAAGCCTCAGAGTATTGATAAGTAATATTCTAGTAGGATAGAACACATTACATACTTGATTGAAGAGTTGTTCAATCTGCGGTGAGGGTGCAGTGGGTGTATCCACCGTCACCAAGCCAGGTTCGTCTCCGCCTTCTAGTTCTGCATCAGCTAACGGCACTCCGACAGCACCCACAGCTCCTTTAAAAAAAGGTAAACTTTAATCCAAGATTTTTAAATCATTCTAGCAAAATATATGATTTTTTAGATTTAACTTACTTTCAATGAGAAGTTGTGGTTTCGAAACCCTGCCATGCCAACTGGCTGGGGTTTGAAACCACAACCTTTAACCAATGGCTTCTTCTTTAAAGAAAACAATATTTGCACTATTAACATCATTCTTACAGTTACTTATATTTAGAGAAAAGATTGGATGTTTAATTAGATGAATGTTTGTGGATAGTATCTAATATAACAAAATGAAAAAAAAATAGCTAAGGTATTGTTACCTTGCACAGGTGACATGTTTGCATTATGGGCATCAAAAACTTGCAAATTTCCCAGCGCTTGCTCTACAGATTCCAAATCTAATGAATTACTGTCATCATCATCTGAGTTTCTGTAAAAAGACAATTTTTAATATTTAATACAATAAAATGTTATGTTCCAGTGTAAATACATTTTAGATAATTTAAGATAATTATTAACTGTAAATAAGATTGCTTAGTTTAGCTAGATATCACCATGTGTAATACTAATATCATAACATATCATCTGAGCGATGCTCCCGGGTGCATCACACTTGGGAGCCCAGTGTTCACTATAACCCCAAACTATTCGGGGTCGGCACAGTAGGTAAGTCATCACATCATTGACCAATGACCATACCTAATAGATTTGGCAATATTTTTACCAAAATCCAAGAAGTGGAGGGAGAACTTGAGGTTAGATAGTCTCCCCTGGATCTCCCATTAAAGGTGATCATAGTTGGGGCACTATAACATATATGTACTGTATAGTCATCCAGGGATTCCGAGATCCCCTAATCACCTTTTATGACACCCACAGGAAGACATGGAGTAGCCCTATTCCATGGCCAGATCTACACGGCACCATGTATAATATCATACAATATACATAGCTGAAACTTTACTATTATCACTACAACACCAGAAACTGCAACTAAAAACTGTGTAGACTATAATACCTTTGCATTCCATTATTTGGTGCATTGTCAACACTCATAATATTCCCATTAGCCGTATCACCATTGTCATTTTCATCCCAATCATCAGCACCTTCACACCAAGTCACATTTACATCTGGGCTTGGCATCGAAACTATTGTATGTATTGTATCATTCTTCTCTTGGTACTGACTCCGGACACATAACCAGCTAAAAGAGATATGGATAAATAGGTAGGTAAATAGGTAGGTAGGTAATAAATAATTTATTTCCACAAGTAAATAATACCATAAAATATTAAACACTATATAACACAGAACATATCAATTAATAACATAGTAGGTACTTGATGTTGGGTTCAGAAAAGTTACATCTTATTCCATGAAATATCTACATCAAAAGACAGCTTTATTGGCTATGTAGTCACTTCTAGTGTAAGTTAATATTAAAAAGGTAGAGTTTGAGTTAACTAGAATACTTATTCTAGTTTAAAATTGGCTTTCCTAGAGTTGAATAGCATGGCTTTCAACGAAAATTGGCTCTTCATGAAATTTAACGTAATTAAGTAATGAAATAATGTAATTACCTTTCGGACTGGTTCCAGCAGTTGGGGTTAATGCAAGCAAAAAGGTATAGAGTCCGATGATACAAAGAATTTTCAAACGGAGCGTAACATTGGACTACAAGCAATCTGTGTAGACCACACAGTGGACACTTCGTCGGGACTTGTATGTTCTCTACCGGCGGCAAATTCTACAAATAAACATAAATTTTATTTACTAATAACATGAGAAACGTGATCATAAAGTTTTATGGGAGAAACTTACTGGATATCCGCCAATTTTGTTGATAGTATGATTTAAAAGAGACAAGCTTTTCTCAGTAATGGTTTCCTCTTCATATCCTAAATAAACTTTCGATTGTTTCTTAGCCATTTTTACAGTTCGCGAAATATTTTCAGATTTATATTTATTTTCTGAAAAATCAATCAATGCATGCTTGCTTTTCTTCGTTTCGGCTTGGCACGAATTATGAATATCGCCAATGTCAACTGTCGATCTATAACTTATTTTTTTTCAAATATCCTAAAAATGATAAGCTGCCGTGTGTAAAACAACTGACTGCCGAAGAAGGGTTATTTTAGAACAGTTATTTGATAGACAGAGTATCTTTGTACTCGATTGAAACCTTTTCCTTTTGTCAGCAGCTGCAATCAATCAAATCAAATTGCTGGTGCTGACTGGCGGGAAAATGTTTTTTTTTATTATTTTTATTATCTGTGTTTATGTTCGTTCGCAGTATTGCCATTCACGAGATCCAAACTGTATTTGTAATATTGGTACAGAATACACGATGACCCATAAACTTCAATCAAATTACATAAAATCCAAAAACCAGACCACACATAACAGCACACATGCACGCATTTCTTTAGGAGACATCAGTCAAAGTTTTTTTTTTTTCTTTCAAAACGTATCTACAAAAGATTCCTTGGATGTATGTTAATAGGACATAATTGTACATCCAAGAACTATATTATATATTTGTAATCTTGATCATAATTCTTGGAACCAGCTTCCCTTCCTATTAGATTCGGAGGTCTTGGGATACGCAAAATTTCTAATGTCACTTTACCCGCTTTCATTTCACATAGCACAAAATAATTATTCGATAAAATTTTGAATAATTCAAAAGTCTTGACTGAACCATTTTCAATGCTGCAACTGACCTCCCTACCTACCTCTCTTCGCCGAGGCAATGGGACGAGTCGTTATGCAGTATCATTCAGGAAGCACTTCTGTTGTCACCTGCAAATACTTCAACACGCGCTCGCCTTCTTGCTTCTACTAAGAGAGAGTCAGGTTTCTGGCTCCAAGCCATACCATCCCCCAATTTAGGCACTCTACTAGATAACGTTTCTTTTAATTTATGCATAGGGCTTAGGTTAGTACTTTTAAACCCATGTACATAAATGCATAAGTGGTGTCGAGACTGACACCTTGGGTCACCACGGTCTCTCATGTCGTCGGAGTGCTGGCAGACTATCTCGCCATGCCGCTATAAACGACATCATCCGTCGAGCCCTTATCATCGTCAACGTACCGGCTCTTTTAGAGCCGAACGGTCTCGTACCGTACGTGATGATGGCAAGCCACCCGATGGAATGACGTTGATCCCCTGGAGTCGTGGAAAGCCGTTTGTGTGGGACGCTACTTGCGTCGATACGCTGGCGGCTTCACACGTTAGTTCCACTTCCAGGGAGGCGGGTGCTGCGGCGGCAGCTGCAGAGATTGCAAAACGGCGGAAATATTTTATGCTTCCATTGGCGATGGATACATATTTTTGCCGTTTGCAATCGAGACGTTGGGGCCGTGGGGAACCGAGGCATTAGATTTTTATAAAAATGTTTCAAAATTATTAGTATTAGCTTCTGGTGACCAAAGGGCTGGCGGCTACTTTGGCCAACGAATAGGTATCGCTATGCAAAGGGGCAATGCAGCCAGCATTTTGGGTACCATACCTAGGGACTCATTTTTGGATTAATAATTTTAATTACTTTAATTTATTTAGTTATTTGAGATGGTATACTGTTATTATTATTTATTCGTATGATAATTTATTAGACATCGTGTAGTCCTATAACCAGGACTATATATAACCAAAACTTAATTATAATTTTCAAAATATGCTTACATCTCTTTCATTTCTCCTAGAAATAATGGGAGTACCTAATATTGAAATGGCCATAAGCGCGGGCCTTTCACAGAACTCCTACCGTTTTTATAGAAAATTAAAAAAAAACAGATTGAGGGTGGTAAAATGAGGGGAAGGGGGGGGGGGTTGACATTAAAGCAAAGATATAAAAGTACAAAATACATGCTTTCTGCCGGATAGGACCGTACCTAATTCTAAATACAATCTGAACCCCCAGTTCAATTGTCCGACTTCAGATTACATAACAGATAAGTCGGTGGCACCGGCACTATATTATGAAGGTAAGGTTAATTTATGCTTTTTTGAAGTTGGTTTTGAATTTTTTTAATTATTTTTTTATTACATTCTTTTTAGTGTACTTTCAACTGCCACTTAAAATCGAGGAGTTTTGTGATGTGAAGGTAGATTTAGGTACTCCATCAATCCGTACCTAGTTCTTTAAGAGTCGATTCTATAGGTAGAAGTACATAAAGTAGTAATTTACTGCATTCTGGGATGCTATTCTGGTCATCATTCCGAAGATACTCATCAGATCAGATCATCACCAAGTTTTTATGGGACCAATTCAGGACACTCACCTTCCAAATAAAAAAAGAATTACCGAAATCGGACTTCGTATGCCGGAGTACGGCGCGGACATATCCACATACATACAAGGTGGATAGGACGATCCCACATTAAACAAAACCCTGGGTTTTTAAAATGTGTTTGAATTATTTGGAATTGTATAATTAATCCGAGAACTGAAATTAAAAAAGTAAAATTTTCAAACAAACTAAATATCCTCAACAATTAAAACCAATACGAACACCATTTGTAATTTGGGTTCACTAACCTGCCAACGTTCAACAGTGTAGTTAGGTACGTACGTACCGCGGCCGCCGCCCGCGTCGCCTGGGCCGCGGCGCGCGCGCGCTCTTTGGTAGGTACCTTACATCTTCACCACCGAAAGATCAACGGTTCGAGTAGGTAGGTATGTAATATCATAGTATGCAGGAATTAATTATAATCACAGTCACAAAAGGTAAGTAGGTATCTACTGGGGTTAAAAGATTGAGTTTTTTGTATCCATTGGACAGCTTGTACAATAACCCGACTGTTGGTAGCGGTGGGACATAGGACAAACACGAGTTTTCCCACTTCCCATACCGTACACGATGCGTTTTAAGGAAATCACCGCATTTTTCAGTAAATTAATATCATGTACCCGTGTAAGTAGCTATTCAGTAGACGTATAACCAAATCGAGGTACATAATACCATATCTATTTTGTTAGTCTCATATGAATGTGTCACAAAAATCACAATAACATTTAATTTAACGCACTAATTAAGTTATTTATTACGTAAACACAACAAACACATCGGCGCGCCCCGGCGGCGGGCACCGCGGCCGCGCCGTCGCGGGCGGCTTCACTGCAGCGCGTGCGACGCGACGTCACAGGTTGAAACGCGGCGTTCTACTGACCTACTTACTAGTACTAATTATCTTCGGACCTTGTATGTTGGAAAAGGATAGACATACATACGTTCCGAACATTACACGATTTGTTTAATGAAACGATCGCCTTATCACTCGAACATAAAGGTATATTTTAGAGTGACAAATTATTAGAGCTTGTTAAACACGAGAGCCAGTCCGGTAGATGCGTGTAAGTACCAAAGGCTGCCGGTCGTTAACCCCTTAGTGATGTGTGGTATGAAAATACATCGTGTTACTAATTTCAAAAATGATAAATAGTGTTCTGTGCCGAAACTACTAGACCGATTTTGATGAAATTTGGTATTTAGACTGGGAACGTGTGTAGGTATGTCCAGTTTAAAAAAATGTGCTATTATCCTCTCCGCCTTGTACACAAACAATATACGGGTCGAATTGAGAACCTACTCTTTTTTTGAAGTTGGTTAAAAATACATGCTTTCTGCCGGATAGGACCGTAATTCAGGTTAAACAGCCGTACGGCCACCGGTTAGAATAGTAAAAATATAATTTTAGTAACCAGCCGGTGCCCCACAATTTCACCCTCTTAAGTCCCGATACCATTGGTATTCTTTAATTCCTTTGCGATGTTGTTTTCTTTGTACATATAGTACGTTGTGCCACCACATTGCTCTAGCTAAATATTTCGCTGAGAACCACAGACCTAGAAACTCTCTCAGAACCGACACAAGTGATTAGCGAAATAGTAATATACACCGCACAAACACAACGATGCTTGATGGATGATGAATGACACATCTGCAACTAGTTATTGTGACGTTGGTCTCACTTTGACAGTAATTTATTTACATATCGTGCGTGTGCCTTGGGTCAAGACACACCCTTGTTTCACCTCCCTCCCAATAATACGTCATTCATTTGAGACTATATTTATTTTGGATATTTTTTATTATACTTTGCCTTTTTAGTCCGTCCGTTATATATATGGCAACACAGCTGGCTTGCTGTTGCTCATTCATTCATGAGCTTGCTCTTTAGCAATAATTCATTCGTTCATTTCATTCATTGTTCTAAAGCAATAATTTTAGCGAATTTTGCGGCGATTTGGCTGTGATTTGGCTTCAAAAATTGAAATATTGGAAGTTCTATCGTTTTTATCACTTGAAGAATTCACAAACTTCAAGGTAACCACTAAACTACAGATTTAGAATATTTTTATCCTTTTTCAATACTTGAAAAGGTTATCTTCTTATCATGGCTAACGAAACCCCAGTGCCTCCTGCAGTTTTATGGGCTCAGCGCAAGGAAGACATATTCCTCACATTAAGTATTGAATCTAAAGACCCTAATATCAAAATAGAAAAGGAATCAGTTTATTTCAAAGGAACAAATGCGCAAGACAATAAGGTGCATGAAGTAAACATACCACTATACGGTGCCGTAGACCCGGATAATAGCCTGTTCGTGAATAAAGGGAGGTGCATAGAAATGTTACTGCGCAAGGAGAACAAGTCCGCACCTTACTGGCCTTCGCTCACAAAAGATAAAAAGAAACCACACTATCTCAAAATTGATTTTAATAAGTGGAAAGACGAAGACTCTGATGATGAAGACGTCAATAAGATGGGCGGAAATGAAGATATGATGGAAATGCTCAAGTCGATGAGCAGTGGGCTGAAACCTGCTAGGCCATCGTTTGATGACTTGGAAGGTGACTCCGATGATGAGAACTTACCAGATCTTGAATGAACCCTCAGTTAATACTGTATCTTACTTATTTTACACAACATACAATAATGTATAAGATTTTTGCAGTTAAAATTAAAATTTAAAATGTCGATTCTGTTTTTTTGTTTTGAAACTAGCGTACTTACCTCCAGCATTTAGAGATGAGTTTAGGTTGGCTGAAATTAAATGCCCGGTTTACTCATTTTGTTGTTCCTAAATAAGATTTTAGTCTCTGTTAGGCGTCTAGATATTTTTAGGTCTGGTGTTTTTTGTTTCTAGGTATAGTTATTTTATCCCTGCAGTGGTAGCATACAAGCATTAGAAATATTTTCTCTATCTGCTTCCTAACTACTCCATCTCTCACCGCTTTAGTCTGTTTTGTCGACTATGAGACAGAAAACGATTTTCTTCATCAACAAAATGTTTTTTGTATCTTGTGTGGTACCACAGCTTGTGTAAAGGCAGAGCCACCCCAAACAAGTTGTAGGTATCTTGATGCTAGAAATGATTCTGAATAAGTTAGATGCCTGTTTGTGAACCACTCTGATCAATCATAATTCACATGGAGTACATCAAGTATAGTGTAAAAAGACCATAGAATAGTTGTGAGTCTTTTTAGAGTTTTGATAACCTATGTTTATGTTTTACCCGTGGTTTTACTTAACCCAATGGATCACATGGTTTCATAATAAATCTAAATATTTTTTATTTTATAGTATAGCCCTTGTTAGCCCAAGGACGGTTAACCTAATAGTTGGTACGCCTTGGCGCTAGTAGCTATATACCTACCTATAAGTGTTGTCATGGTAATCCTACAAATATTATTTAAAACTGTCCCGTTATATATATAAAAAAAAGTGTGGCACTCGGGGACTGCCGCGGTAAAGCTATTGCATAGCATTTTATTTTAATTAGTGTGGGTGTTAGGTTTTATTTTAGTTAGGGATTTCTTGATTCGGTCGCTGCGCTCAAAGCCCGCGATAAAAGCTATGCAATAGCTTAACATAGCAGCTGCGCTGGTTTGCGGGATCCCGCGGCATTTGCATCAATCCCGCAAAATTCCATATGTTTAATATAACGTAGTCAATGTATTGTAGCACGATTTGAAACTTTTTTTGAAGCATTAATGCTTCAAAAACAAGTTTCAAATCGTATAAGTTTCTATAATTATAGTTAACTATTTATTTTATTCGAAGTCCTATTATTCCTATTATTATTATTTTGTTTTGTACCACGTTGCCATAACTTACCATGTAGCGAGCTCGGCCGAGCGATGCTCAGCCGAGCTCGCTACATGGTAACCATGGCAACATGGTAGGCGGTGTTAGGTTTTTTTCGTTACGAAATTTGTTCAATCAAAGCGAAAAAAGCTATGCAATAGCTTAAAAAACGTACAACCCTACACTACTTCTACCCTACCCTACCCTACTACTACTACACTACCTTACTTTACTAATACTCCATACCAACATTTAACAAAATCGGTTCAGCATTTTTTTCTTTCATAATAACCCTCTCCTGACAATAGCAAACACGACAACAAAAGAATATTAGCGAAATCGGTTCAGCTGTTTTCGGGATTTGCGCTTAGCAACACATTTAGCGATTCATTTTTATATTATAGAAAATAGATAGATTATATGTAAGTAAGTACATTCAAAAGCCGTTCGTTGCACTGTCTGTAGGTACATGACACATTAACAGTCCAGTGTGCCCTTTGGGGTACCCATCGAGCGTTACAGCCTAGTCCGTGTACGTACACTATCCCTAGCAAACCTGGGGGCTGTAATGTCCTGTGGGCGTATTGAGAGAGCTTCGGTCCGATATCGAAGATCTCTCCGTCTCGCTTAGCGCGATTCAATACTACAAAGACAGCCAAAGTGTCCATGGCAATGTCCATGATCGGTGTCAGATCGAGAGCTGTGAATACCCCAAGGCAGGACTTATTACCTATATAAGTTTGTTATTTCGGAATTTGTGGACTGGGCCATTTTTTTATAAAAACGAGATGGGACAAATGAGGATTAGGGAGATATTAAACTTTTGTATGGGGACTGTTAACCTAAACCGACTTTGATGAATTTTGGTAATAGAGATAGATGAGACCATGTAGATTACTTTTGATCCTGATCAAAATCCGGGATCGGGAATTACGCGAGTGAATCCGCGGTGCGCAGCTAGAATACAGAATAAATAAAACAAGGTATCTAGTAAAAATGTAGGTAAACATAATAGAAAATTTATTTCGACTTTTCAGAGACATTTACACGAACAGCGTACAAGTGAAACTGTTGACCATGCCTTCTTATATTCAACGCTATCGTCATGCAATAAATAAGACGGTTCAGGCTCTCGCACTTCAACATGTATGAGGCCCCTTTACCAGGACAAAATATCGGCGCCCCATAACTTTGACAATCAAACAAAAAATAAGAATTCCCGATTTTTCCAAAAGCCAAATTCTTCGTTGGACAAGTCAATAATCCCAAAGTATTCTTTTCGAAAAAGTATGACAGAGATTTACTCAAATTAAAGCGATCCGGAAACATATTGTAAACGAAACCGAATATTACCTTTTCGAATTTAACGCCGAACGAATAGGGGAACATGTCATCGAATTTAGCATCGAGATCTTCTACCCTGACCTCATGATTGGCATTATTTCCGACTTTGGACACACATTTCTCGTGATATTTATTGCCGTTAATAACGACGCCGTCTAAAAAGCTACTCGTCCAAGCGCTTAGACTGCAAGTTTGAGTCATAAAAATGGCAACAACACTTGTAGCTAAATATTGTTTCCCTCGATGTTGCTCAGGGAATCTAGTATCCAACGGATGTACATTACCCCATAAGGAATAAAGATCCCCAGGGAATTCTATATCCCATTCTTTCCACAGAGTTCTTGGAGTATCTCTGTCAAAGCCTAAATCGTTGGTAGGGTTCATTCTTGACCACGGTACGGCCTCAATATTAAGCCAATACATCTTTTCGTCAACTAAAGGACGAATTTTTCTACGTTTCAAGTAAGGCAGATTAGGATTCTCGTCAGGCTTGAATAGCGGGCTCAGTTTATAGTTGAGAGCTGAATGTTTAGGTGCCGTTTTTACTGATGTTAGTTCGAAGGTATAGAATTCGGGGGTGTCGGTAGAGCCAGAGATTTTTTTGATTCTCTTTGTTAGAGCTTCCATGGAGCGGTAGAGTGTCCACGTCGCGACAGCGTTCGCTTTCCTCTTCGGTGCATTCGTAGGTTTCTTATCCTCTTTAGTTTGTTCCGGTTCTTCTTTCGGTGGCGGGTAAGGATCGAACAAGTGGAAATACCCTTCAGTCTGACAGATCACCAAGCTACATGGGGAGAATTTTATGATAACGTAACGTAATCTTCTTAAAACCGCTTTCAAATACTGCTCGAGTCTTTTTTCTGGGTTTTCGTTAATGACGATAATCTTTTTAATATTGATGTTGATGAATCGTCCATCTATGATAACATTTTTAATGACTCTTTTCTCGCAAACATTCAGATTAGTTGCCTTCTCGTAGATTTCTACACCTTTTTCGATGCAGATGTCGACCATGAAATGGTCCCATGTCCTGATGGGATGCATGGCAGCCATTAGCATAGCAATGAGACTAACGAAATGGCATTCTTTAACGTCCATACTTCCACTTCGATTTTTGAGCGCTGTCGTACCTTCTATTCGGTACATGCCGTCAACTAGTTGGTATCCAAGTACAGTTTCACTCGTTGGTTCAGCGTTAGTAATAGAGCTACCTCTTTTATCTGACCCCTTCTCAATAACTGACGTTCTGGATTTCTTATTCTTTGGTAATCCAGTTTCGTAGTCGTAATCTTCCGGTAGTTTTAATCTCGGCTCTTGTAGAAGTCTCCTGACCAATATTCTGCTCAAAATCACCTGTTGATCGTCTGCCTTGCAGTCTTTGTTATATTGTACCCTGTAACCAAGACATAGTAATATTCAATGTAGATTAGACGTTAAGACTACTTACTTATAATGTCTAACTGACGGTTTCTGGTATTTTGTCGACAGTGTCGTATATTATTATTCTTTGGGACTATTGGCACAGTTACGGCTTGCCTACTGGTCAACCCTTGATACAAGCGATCTATCAATATATGTTATAGCGTCCTAATGACAGCCAACCTTTAGGCATCCAGGTGGGGACCGCTGTACCGTCAGGCCACTCCCAGGAGTAACTATCCGGGATCAGACAGATTGTGTCCCCATACGCTAGTACTTTCGGGTTTATATTAAGGCAAGATGCCTCGTGCCCAAGTGACCCTACCAGTGCCTACTGGTCAATAGCAATAATGGAACTGAGAGTAAGGTTACACCTGAAGTAGTGTAGTGGCTTAATAGCACGAGAAACATTTTGTCGATCAACGAATGCTTCGTCTCTTTTTCTCGTCGTTTGAGAGATGGTACATTTTTGTATGTCCTGCATTTGAATTGTTTGGTTGGTTAACTGTTCATGGTTCGAATACATTACTAAATCACCAAAAATCGTGTTATTTTGC
Source organism: Idaea biselata (assembly GCA_958496205.1). Taxonomy (NCBI): domain Eukaryota; kingdom Metazoa; phylum Arthropoda; class Insecta; order Lepidoptera; family Geometridae; genus Idaea; species Idaea biselata. The sequence goes on along the minus strand of OY292400.1, from coordinate 6,890,610 downwards.
CTCTGGCCACGTGGTTCGACCGTGTAGTTCGATTGATCGAACTACATGAACATTTTGTTCCAGTTGGTTCGATTAATCGTTTTTTGAAAGTCCTTATAAGCTCCTGCCATTTAGAACGGAGATATCCCCAGTCCTGCTTCGGAACTGTACGAGGTATTTAGAGCTAAAAGCCGACCTGAAATATGTAATAAAAAAAATTAAATATAACTTAAGTACTTACCTACTTGCTTTACGGTGAAGGAAAACATCGTGAGGAAACCGACATGACCTAGGACCACGGTCCGAAGGCGTGGGACATTAGACAATCCGGAGTAGACTCCCGTGGCGTCTTACTGCATAACGCTCTAAAGGAGACACTTGCCCTGCAGTGGGACAAATTTACGTGCTTACATATACTACTTACCTAGTGCAAAGATCCTTTAAGTTCCTGAAGCGCATGAAACATGCCTTCCCCTTGTTGTTGATATCTCTCAGCCCCATCGCGTTACAGGGGCTCGCGTCGTACAGGTAATACAGTCCGCTCCGTTTGAAGAACGCACAACTATAGCTAGCTGTCGTCATCATTCCGCGGTCGTATTTAGGGAAGAACTTCCGAGATAGCACGTCTTCTAGCTGCCACGTCGGCCCTTCACCGACCACGTCAATGTTAGCTTGAAATGCCTTAAACAAACGCATTTTTATGGTAACACTAGCTGCGTCCCGCGGTTTCACCCGCGTAAGTCCCGATACCATGGGAATATCTGGATCAAAAGCCTATGTTACTCCTCGATAATGTAGCTTTCTATTGGTGAAATATTTTTCGCGCTAATCTCAGGAACCGCTGGTCCGATTTGAAGAAATCCTTCAGTGTTGGATAGTCCATTTATTGAGGAAGGCTATAGGTAATATTATATTTAAAAAAAAAATTAGGCTGACGAAGTCGCGGGCACTGCTAGTAAACTATATATTTCTTCTATACATATACAATTCAGTGTCCTGCTGATTGGCTGACTGAAATATATATCAACGCAGAGCCCAAACCGCTGGTCTTAGAGACAATACATTGGGAGAGTGTGTTCTTTGTGGTGTGTATCCACTAAGAAAGGGTTTTCTTAGTTGATACACACCACAATTCTAATTGGGCGATAATCTTAATCCTATTTTAATCCTGTTTCCCGTAGCCCGGAAGCCTTCAGCAAGATTGCTGGCTTTAAAGGGTGGTTGGAGCAAGGTTTAGTTAGGGGCACAAAAGTCATCTACAATGGCCCAACTATAAGGCCAACTGCGGAAAACGCCACACAGGAAATACTACTATCGAAGAAATGCTTTCAAAAAGCATGCCTGCTTGCTTTTTTGGTTCGGATTACCAGTAGTCGCGGGTTCGAGTCCCGCCAGGTACTACATTTCTTTAATAGCGAACTAAACTAAACTAAAAAGTGCGTACCTGCTGTCCAATAGCAATTTTAGGTATAATATGTACAGGCGCCAATTGAAACTTCTCTTGCTTATTACTATACAATTTCTTCGACGCATCCACAATGAAGCTAACAACCCCAGGTGTCCACGTATTGACAGTGTATTTATAAGACGTTACTATCGCCATTATAGCAGAGAAAGGTAGGATATCTTCGGCATTAGAATCAGTAATGGCGCCTGAACCCCTTATGATTTGCGTCTGATCGGGTAAGTCTCTGAAATTGTGTAGTTTTTCTAATTCTTCTTCTGGTGTTGATTCAGTGGGTGCTTCTAGAAGGGGAGGTGTCATTTTCTTGCGCAATTGTCTGAGTTTGAACCGCCTTTTAGCGTCTTCTGTGAGAAGAATCCGTCGGTCCACGTTCTCTGCTGGTAATGTTTGAACTTCCTCCTCTGCTATTTGAATTGGAGCGAGCTGTAACACCATACAAATGGAATTGGAGACTAGAAGGAAAAGGTCGCTTAATAGTGATCCATGATGATGGTGATGTAACACATTCGGATCAACTGTGTTTATTTTTCAATACAGCAAAAGCTTTCGCAAAATAAAACAGCTTAATAGCTAATGGTATTAGTTGGTTGCCTAAAAGAGATCGCCCTTAGGCGGTAAGGCTGCCCTACCACTTTCGTTTTAAGTTTTTCTTTCTATACAGGATGTTTCGACGAGGGGGTATTAAGCCGAAAGGGGGTTGTTCTAGAGGTCTAGGCGAACAACTTTTATTCTACGACTCTTGGAAATTCGAACGTTAAAGGCAATTAATGTTTAGATTGTAGTGGTCGAAACTAAATAAAAGGGCACCTTAAGGCCAATGACCTCAAACTCTAAAAAAACAGCTGATTCAATCTTTAAACTCAAAATTTTCGAAAACTACTTCGAATATCCAAAACTTGTAGAACAAAAGTTTTTGGCCTAGGCCTTTAGAACAACCCCCTTTCGGCTTAATACCCCCTCCTCGGAGCACCCTGTATACTTCTTTTTTTTAACCCCCGACGGAAAAAGAGGGGTGTTATAAGTTTGACGTGTCTGTGTGTCTGTCTGTCTGTCTGTCTGTGTATCTGTCTGGGGCATCGTAGCTCACGAACGGAAGAACCGATTTGAATGTAGTTTTTTTTGTTTAATAGGTGTCTTTTGCGCGAGTGTTCTTAGATATGTTTGATCAAAATCGGTTCAGCTGTTCATAATATATGTTGGTTGAAGCTCGGAAATAAAAACCGAATGTTTTCAAATACACACATCAACAATGTCTAGGGATATTATAGTTTTTCTTAATTTTCACAATATCAGTAAATAATTTCTTAAGACACCTGTATATGAAATAAAAGTTTATTTTAATGTGTTATGCTGTGTTAAAAAAAATAGAGCTGCTGCAAACATTTTTATTGTTTTTTTTTAATTAACCAAAACCTCTTATGTTTACTTAACACAGAATCGCGCTTAATTATGGAATAAAAGTATTGAATATCAAAAAAAGTCTTTAATTACAAAAAAATATGCATTTTATTAAATTTAATAATCGGTATTTCCTCCTCTGGCATTTATAAGCGTGCGGCATCGATTATTCATACTTAAAATGAGGTTGTCCAAGTCTGGCTGCGGAATAAGGTCCCAGGTCCGTTTTAAGTGTATAAAAAGTATTGAAAAGGTGCTCTTCTGTCGTCAAATCTGGAGAGAAATTAATCATAGCTCTTCTTTGTAACATGTCCCATGCATGTTCGATAGGATTCATGTCGGGGGACTGAGCAGGCCAGTCCATAACTCTGACATCATGTTCCCGAAGCTCATTTGATACCAGACGCGCCGTATGTGCGCGGGCATTATCGTGCATAATTTGGAACTCCAGGCCCATTTGCACCCTATGTGGGATAATTACAGGTTCCACTACCTCATTACGATATTTCCACGCAGTCATGTTCCCTCTGATCCAAATGAGATCGGTTCGCGCACCTATTCGAATTCCAGCCCATACTATGATGGTCCCGCCTTGATAGGAATGGACTTCTTGCACATGTTGGAGACGGCGCTGTCGACCTGGAAGTCGCCAAACTCGTAGTCTTCGCGAATCCGGATGAAATCCGAACCGGGACTCGTCAGAAAACAGTACCATCGACCATTGCTCGTTACTCCATACAAAATGTTCTCGAGCCCACAAAAGTCTTCGCCCGCGATTGCCACGCCGTAAAGCTGGAACTCGAAGTGGTCTGCGAGAATGAAGACCGGCTTCATGTAATCGTCTTCTCACAGTTTGGTCGCTTACTAACAATTGGTGGTCAGATTGAAGCCTTTGAACCATTTGCATAGCCGTAACAGTGGGTTGTCTCCTAGCGACATTTTGTAGAAAACGGTCTTGTCTAGGAGTTGTGACACGACTTCTGCCAGAATGCCGTTCCGCAACATCACCCGTAACACGATAACGTGACCACAACCTAGAGATCACATTTTGGTGGGTCCGTAGAGTGTCAGCAACCACGCGTTGAATAGCGCCAGCTTCCAACATGCCTACAGCTCTAATCTGTTCTTCTCTTGTTAAATGTCTACGTGACATAACAATAAACAATACACACACTCTATTTGAATAAAAAAAATGCAAAAGCTTATTATTTACAAAATCAGCTGGGTTAAATGGTAACCAAAACTAACTGTGAAAAAGCCAAATTCGAATTACCGCGTATTCTTTTGTTTTTAAAATGATTTTTTGTTTTTATTTTTTTGAATTTCGAAAGAAGAGACGGCGGAGTTTATTTTTCATATAGAAACTTTTTCGATACTGTAAATAGTTTATAAGCTAGGAAGTCTAAAATACAATATCCCTAGACATTGTTGATGTGTGTATGTCCGAGTGGGGTATCAAATAAAAGAGCATGACTGTTGTGACAACAATACGCAAGTTTCGTCAAAATCGGTTCAGCCGTTCAAAGTATATGTAGGGTCAAACTCGGAAATAAAAACCGAATGTTTTCAAATATACCCGAGTGGGGTATCAAATAAAAGGCCGTGACTTTTGTGACAACAATAAGCATGTTTCATCAAAATCGCTTTTACAAAAATGGTGAAATAAAAAAATTAAATTAAAAATTTAAAAAACCCCCGACTTAAAAAATCTTCAAAGTTAAAACAAAACTAAAGTTTAAAAAGGCAAAAATAATAACCCGAAAACAAATTTCATGTCTCTGAGTAGGTATGTGGTACCTTACGTTCCCGCGTCGGGGGACGCGGGAATGTGTCACAGAAGTTGTTTGTAATTTGTCTATATCTCTAGTGAGCGTGGTCGTGGTCCAGAAAAATCTCCCCTTTTATTTGTTTAGACCATGGATTACTTACCGGAACTTCTGGTTCCGGTTGGGGTGAAGGCGGCGGTGGCGGTAGCGGCGGCGGTAACTCCTCAGCTTTCCGCCTCGCTTCTTCCTCCTCCGCTTTCTTCCGCTCCGCCTCTGCCTTCTTGTCTTCATCTTCTTCTTCTTCCGCTTCTTCCTCCTTTGAATATATAGGAGTCATTGAGTGGATAACTTTATTAAGTTCCCTCCCAATATCCAATTACCTATAATCTAAATTAGATAAGTGATCTATTTAATGTATGTCGTTTCATTGTATAGCTATAACTGGAATTAAGACATTTTTACTGAAAACTGCATCTAAACTGGTCCATTATTTAACAACTAGCAGTTCCCGCAGATGGTCGTTGGGGCCGAAAAGTTCTCGAATGGAGACCGCGGATCGGAAAGCGCAGCGTCGGACGTCCACCAACGAGATGGACGGACGACTTAGTTAAGGCCGCGGGTTCACGATGGATGCAGGCCACTTATGACCGAAGCATCTGGAAATCTATGAGGGAGGCTTATGTCCAGCAGTAGACTTCTTACAGCTGAAATGATGATGATGATGATGATGATGAGTCCCCGCGTCTTCGTCCGCCTATTTTTTTGACACCAACATTGAAAGAATTTTTCAAATCGGACCAGCGGTTCCTGAGATTAGCGCGTTCAAACAAACTCTTCAGCTTTATAATATTAGTAAGTCATAGATATAGTTTTTGAAATTATCTGTTTCTTACCTCTTCCTCTGCTCCTTCCGGTGGCTGAAACAACAGACAATCGATTAGTTTTGATTTGACAATAAAAAAAACATTCCCTCGTCCGTCCGGCCTAAGTCGTAGGAAACTATTTGAAGCTTCTGATTCGAACCAACATCGGATAAATACAACTGTACTAGTATATAATATATGATATGATATATAATATACATGTGATAGGTACATGCATGATATATCATATAATATGTGAAACATGATTTATAAAAAACGGGGCAAGTGCGACACTCGCGCATAAAGGGTTCCGTACCACTATCACAATTGGATACGGAACCCTAAAATGGTTTACAACAACCAATTTTTAAATTTTATAGGAAAATATGAAATATGTATCTTCGATTCTTACTCCCATCAAACGACCGAATCACTCAAAAAAAAAAAAACCTTGGCACAAAGAAAATCTGAAACATAAAAGAAACTCTTTGGTAAGTAAGGCAGACTGGTATATTTGACAGATAGGGCAGCCATTTTGAATTCCATGACCAACTCGATTTGTCCTGACCAAGTCCTGTCCTGACTCCTTGTTATTTTTGAAACACGTTTGTTGTATGGGAGCCCCTCTTAAATATTTGTTTTATTTTGTTTTTAGTATTTGTTGTTGTAGCGGCTACCGAAATACATCTTCTGTGAAAATTTCAACGGTCTAGCTATTACGGTTCATGAGATACAGCCTGGTGACAGACAGACGGACAGACAGACAGCGAAGTCTCAGTAATAGGGTCCCGTTTTTACCTTTAGGTACGGAACCCTAAAAATGATATGACGACCTATGTGGCGCGTCGTGCGAAAGCGCGACTTCAATGCAGAAGGTTGTGGGTTCGATTCCCGCCGGGTGCAAGAATTTATGCTTAAAAATAAATATTTGTGTCTGGTTTGGGTGTCCCTCTTTGTATAATGTGTATGTATTTACAAAAGAAAAATAAATATAAGTATTATATCCGTTGTCTAGTCATCGTAACACAAGCTTAGTTGCTTACCACGGGGCTAGATGGCGCTGTGTGTTGTTCACAGAATTTATCTATACTAATATTATAAAGAGGTAACGTTGGTAACATGTATGTATGTATATTGGGGGTAATCTCCGAAACTACTGGACCGATTTAAAAAATTATAAAGCTTTATAAAAATTATATATAATTCACCATTAGAAAGCTACATTCACCCTGAGTAACATAGGCTACTTTTGATCCCGATATTTCCACGGGATCGGGACTTACGCGGGTGAAACCGCGGGAATCTGCTAGTTTATTATATATTGATTACCATCGGCGGAGGCGGGGTGGGCGGCGGGGTAGGCTCCGGATCCGGGTCGGGCTCGGCCGGCTCGTTGGTCTTGTCGCGCGGCGTCGGCCACGCGGGGACCACTTGCGTCACCGACACCGTCGGCGAGTCCAGGTTTACTGTTATACCACATATCACGTAAATATACCAATACTAATAAACCAATCATGTAAACATTATTTCTTAGTGTTAATCCACACTTAGTGTCCAAGGGTTACTCGAGCCAGGGAAATGATACAAGACAAATCCCGGAACGTATAGGCAATTTATTCAGAAAAAGTACAATTCACCTGTATAAAACACTAAGACGCAACGATAGCGTGTTTTAATTCGACACTAACGCCATCTGTTAGCAGTATTTAGAACTAAACTAACTTAGACTATTTTTACGAGTATGACATTTTAGACACTTAGGAAATACAGCTTTTTGAAAAAATGCTTTCAAAAACTTTAGAAAAACCTAGACTGCTAGTGCCTAGTGCTTTAGACTTTTGAATCCCGCCGGGTACTAAAGTTTCTGAAAGCATTTTTTCAAAAACCAATCATGTTCAAAGGCTAGCAGTGTCCCGCGGTTTCACCAGCTAAGTCCCGAAATTGCCAAAAGCCCTTTCTTAGTGGATACCTACACAACGCATCACAAAGAACACACCCTACAAATTTCTTTAGGACCTCTTTAGGACCGGTTTGGCCTCTGTGTCGATTTATAGTTTGTCAGTCAGTCAGTCAGTCAAAAACTTGAGGTACATCTTAATGACACATCACTAGGATACTAACTGATTTTAGGTAGCATAGGTTCGTCTACTCTATTCTTATACCGTAAAGGTATGGGCGGTATGTAATCATCTTGAATACTGTCAACCAAAGATACTATGTCGCCCATTTGTTCTTCGTCAGCTTGTAGCTGCAATTAAAAATGATCTGATGATGAATTGATTATTTCTTATGTTTTAATTGCTCAAGGAATTTTTACTAGAAATACAACTTTTACTAGCGCAGTGGTTACCGCACTCGCCCGGTAAGCGAGGGGCACAGTTTCGAATCCGGTCCCAGTACTATTTTTGATGATGCATTCCTCATTTTAAAATATTTCTAATAATTTATTTAACAGGTAACATGACCCTATTATTCAGCTCCACATTTGAAAAGAAATCAGCCAATTATCTCAATTATTGCAGTTAGTATGACCAAATAGGTATCAGTGGTCGCATTTTAGTAGAAAATGAGAAGAGAAAAAAGGCCATAACTCCTAAACTACGAAAAATCGCGGAACATACAAGGGGGTGATTCGGGTGTCCCACAAGGTCCTTTACCTCTGGACTTTCGCTTGACACTCGTTTCTGGGACAACCTGTATAATTCTTTAAGTTATTGACATGCGCCTTGTTCAGACATTGCAGGTACACAATTTATATAAAATAGTGGGGTCCTCGACTTTATAAGTACCTATTGTTTTCTAAACAGTTGTCTGAAATAAATTTTATAAATATTCATTCAATAAAAATCCGTCCTGGCCTACTGCAGAGCTTATTGTGTCTGTTGTGTTCCCTATGTTGTACAGTAAAATAATGATCTTTATAACAAGAGTTACTTTTACTTACCCCAGGTGCTTGGTTAGGGTCAAAAGGTAAGGTATTATCAGGCAAAACGTCATGGTATAACTCCTTGCCGTCGCCTTGTGCTTGACTCATTTGTAACACTGTTCTGTGGATCTTCTTCGCTCCAGGAAGTTGCTCGTCGCTTAACGTGCAACAAATTGTCTGTGGAAACAAATAATGGCTGTAATCATAGCGAAAATTAAAGAACAAATGTGTACATAGAAGCACACTGATTTCCTAACAGCCACACTGTTATAAAATACTAGCAGTTTTCTGCGCTTTTACCCGCGTAAGTTCCGATCCCGTGGGAATATCGGGATCAATAGTAGCCTATGTAACTCCCTGATAATGTAGCTTTCTATTGGTAATTTTATTTTTAAATTAGAATTAAATAATTTGACTTCGGTCCAGTAGTTTCGGAGATTACCCGGAGATACATACACACACATTACCAACGTTACCTCAACAACAAATTACAACAAATTCCGAACCGTCACATCACCGTGACACAGCAGTGTGACGGACGGTCAGTCGGACGCCGCGCCGTTACCTTTCTTTCTTTTTTCTTTAACTTCAAAACTTTAAAGGCGTGTATATAAAACTGCGTCGTAATCGGCAAATAATCCCAGTTCCTAGTAAATAATTCTGCCATAGTATCCGTGTTCAACATCATCCAGCAACAAGCTCGTCCCGTTTGCGCTGTTCGCGTCCCATCCGTTGCACGAGGGTACGGATCAAACAAATAGAACATATCCTTCTGTCTCCATATAGCCAAATTATAATTATTAAACTCTAAAACCCCACTGTTGTATTCGTGACTGAAAAATTCTTCGAGACCAGATTTGATGTTGAAAATGCACTCTTTCGGTGTAAAAAGTTGACCCTTAACGCGTTCTCTATAGATTATTATCTCACAGGCGTACGGACCTACTACTATATTGTTTGGAATATTGTCTATAGTCATATCTATCATTATTTTTGGGTGACGACAATCCATATACAATTTATTCCCCAGTCTTAAAATCTTATCCAAAGTTTTTGTGAACCATGTATTTGGAGGTGATATTTTAGCATACGTCATAGCTACAATAGCTATAGGTATGGCTTGTCTGAATTTCGCTTCTTCGAAGCATCGATCACCTAAATGCATATTAGCGTTCACTATAGCACAGTTTTCATTTAAAATTCTGTATCCCATCATAGCTTTTTCGGCTTGCGTTAGTTCTTTATCGGATTCAATATCTTCGTCTGCTTTTTCGTCAACCATTTTTAGTACTTTAACAGGGGCTAGGACGAATTTCTGATCTTCTAATATACTACGGGCTAAAATAACTTCGGCAACGGAGGACAAGTCTTTGACGTTCATTAAAGCGGCACATCCGTTGGCGTAGTTCGAGTACGCTCTAGAATCGCGACCGGCCGGATCGAATATGTAATAGCACACTTTGTCTTTCCATACGACTAATTTTAAAATTCTGGAATTTTAATATTGAAATCAACATAAAGTACCAGAAATACATAGATAAATATTGTATACGTCATTACATTGCACACAGCGACAGCGCCATTGAAAAGCACTGGGCTCAGTTGAGTTTGGAAAAACATTATCACGAGCCTCTATAGCAGTAGGTTCTGGTTATTTATTTATTTACACGAATGGTGTAATAAGTAGTAGTTGAATTGTTATATCTAATAGCAGTCATTAGGTCAAGTAAGATCTATCATTAAGTACCTTAGTCAAGGCGACCTGAAAACTCAAACACTAGATGAACCACACCGTCATACAAAAGTTCGGACAAATTCTGATCCGTCATTTTAGTGACTGCACTGGCCTCCGCGTAGCACCTACCTAATTTCAATAGGATTTAAGTACAAACCTTGATAACAAAATGCCAGCTCGATTTTCCTTAAAGAAAGCTTTCAATCCTCGACATAAATTATAAACGGTTGGATCTAACGACATTGTGTACCCCACGATATCGGGCTCCCCGAGTAAAACTTGCATTTTCTTTCCGTTCAGTAGAAGCGTATGTTTTTTACCGAACGGCAATACTTCACATATACCTTGGACTGCCGAATGATCGTGCACTTTTTCTAAGCATTGTATATACCTGCAAAAAATTGTAATGTAGGTAAATGGTATGGCAAAAACATTTTTTTTGACTTCGGAAGGCATTCCCGCCCGATAGCAGTCGTTAGGTGAAGCTAGAAAAATAAATTAGGTGAAGATGCCTTAGGGCCAGTACAGTAGGTGAGCCACGCCACTATACAAAGAGTGAAAGAAGAAAGTAAATGGTTAAGAACAAAAGACATAAATCCCATGAGGGTAAGTGATTGATATAATTGTAATGTTAGGAAATTTTATGTAGGTTTAGGTAATATTAACAACTGGGTGAGCAATTATGTCTTACTCTTCACCTATAACTAAAATAATGAACGCTACGTTGTTTCAAGAACTACGGGAACTACGATCTAAGTAAGTATCAATACGTAATTCTATTTCCTACTACATTATATTATGTATGATAATAAAATTGAAAACGGTAAGGGAGTGTCAACCGACCACTGATCTCCAGCATCAACAAGATTATCCAACAGTTTCATGGTCCATTGTTTCGGGTGATAATGGAAAGCGAGGCAATAAGCCATCACACTCATTGTGAGAGCTTGACGACCTCGGGATCTTGAACCTTATTAATCACAGGAATTATAGAACACGTTAGTTTTGCTAAGCTCACCATTGCAACATTTTAATTTTTATTATACACACGGATATTTAAATTAACTTAATTAAAATGACAGAAAAGTATCTGTCGAGGGCCCGACAATGCGAAATTTAAGTGTTAAAAAATAAAATTATCCAATTTATTCTTGTATGTAGTACATTATTTTAAAACTGTTTCGGCATATAGTGTGCGAAAGCATACACGATACTTTTGGACTTGATTTTAAATAAATTATCTCTGACTTACCAGCGTAACGTGAGATATTAGGAATAACCATTCCCAACGTCTCATGTAACGTGGCTGAATCGCATTACGAACCTAGTTTTATTTTAATATTTCGTTATTTTAATTGCCTATAAGCCAGCACTAGGTAAGACTAGAATTTAAGGCACAGTACAAATAAGGTACAGTACGGAAACTACCTTCAAACGTTCGAAACGCCACACTCACACAACCATGCGCATCGACGTGGTCAATGCACATGTTTGTGTGAGTGTGCCGTTTCGAACGTTTGTAGGTTTTACGTACGAACGGAACGGCTTATATTGTACTGTGATTAAGAGGACAGTCTCCATTTTCTTTCTCCATACAAACGTAGTCGACGTTTTCCTCGTTTTCGTTAAGCATAAATATAGTGCATAATACTTGCACCCGGCGGGAATCGAACCCGCAACCTTCTGTATTGCAGTCGCGCTTTCGCACGACGCGCCACAGAGGTCGATTTTATGCTTTAAGTTTTTTTAATAAGTAAGGAAGGAACTCAGATTGGATCTTATTCTACTAACGTTTTCCTTCTTTTAGATGAGTGCGCCACATTTTTTTTTAATCTAAGTGATACATTCTTTATTTTAGTGGTACTTACCGAATTTATTGTCATACATATTGAACGAGGCGGTCAATATTCCGTAGTGTATGGCCGGTTTCCTTTCCTTAGTGCAAGGCAAGACGGTCAGCGAGTGTGTTTGTAGGGTGCCTCGCTTCAGACCCATCGGCATTTCAACCTGGAAACCATTTTATGGGTACTTAATATTGACTCAGTAGGTTGATTTAGCAGGTACTCGTGGTGAAACGGTTTAACGCGCTGATGAGGATTAAGAATTGTCGCAGGTTCTAACCCCGCCAATTACATATTATTGGAATTTATAATATGTTAAGTTAGTTATCTCATTAATAAGTTAAAAATAATAAATTACGGACGCAGTAGGTATAGCGTAGAATGTTACATATTAAGTATTTTCATTTTTCCCAGGTCTTACCCGCGTATTGTTTTTTAATTATTTTACTTATCGACTGTATTATATTTAATATTCTTTGTCGCGAGGAGACACCGTGGAAAATATTTTGAATACGAGTACAGTGACCGGCAGATAAGTGAAAAAAATTTGACGTGGATAGGGAAAGTTCGCGCAGTACATTTTACATGCCCCTTCTATGAAATATCAACTTCTGCGCATCCGCCATTTTTTTCAACTAATCTGCCGCCTACTGTACAATCGTGTAAGTTAAAAAAAATGGTATGTTACATAGAAATATTTTAAAGAAACAATACTTCTGCAAAAACACAACGCACGATAGACTCAGGGCTGGATTCGAACCAGCATCTTACTCAAACCAGGAGTACAACTCTAACCAATATAATACTTGCGAAAACACAGCGTATGAGTCCCCGACGCCGCGGCCGGTAGACTAATTGGTTCAAGTCGTACTCCCGGATTGAGTAAGATGCTGGTTCGAATCCAGCCCTGCGTCTATCGTGCGTTGTGTTTTTGCAGAAGTATTGTTTCTTTAAAATATTTCTAAGAAAGCCCAGTGCAGGCTTAAGCACTCAAAAATAGAATAGTATGTTACATGTTCCGGTTTCGGTATCTCGTCCAGTCCGCAAGCGTCGTCATCGTTGACATGTTTCTGCGCGCCGCGAGTCCGCGGCTTGCCGTCCGTCACCCCTAACTTCGCGTAGACATCCGACCCGGGGGCGCCTCGCCTGCAGACAACACTAGAATAACACCTCTCTTCAACGCAATAAACCGTTTCGAAATCGGTTCAGCCGTTTCTGAGTAAAGAATACAGACAAACACACAGACATCTCTAACCTCAATCGCTTATACCGTCTATCTCCGCGACTGTGGAGGATTCAAAATAATAGTTTGGTCAGTCATTTAGACAGGTCTAGCTGCACCCGCCGATCTAGAATGGTCGTGCGGTTAAGCAACGCTTGGCGCGGTCATTACTTGGATGGGTGACCAAAAATTTGTGTGGCCAAAAAAAACACTTTTTCAAACTTTCAAACAAAAACACACACAACAAGGCACCTTTTAAGTAGTTGGTCCAGGTTGTTATCAGGTTGCTCTGATAGACATCGTTAGGTCAAGTTAGAGGCCTCAGACAACCCTAACATATAAAAAGTTGTGACATTTGGATTAAGAATAAGTATAATACCTTTTCCTCTGATTTTCTAGTTGGCGTTTCCTGATGGCTGCATATTTCCTGAAAATATGACATTGTTGAATTATTGAAAAGAAAACATTGAATAAACGTAGGTACTCGTTTGATGAAAAATAAATAATTAACTTACTTGCACTTTTTCCTTGTACAAGTTTTTCTACGGCATATTCTGGAAGATGTAGATGTGAATTTGTATTAGTTTTAATTCTATCCATGTACCAGTAACAATATATATATTTTAAAACAATGCATGTGCGCTATTAACATTGCTCTTACGGCGATGGAAACATCGTGAGGAAACCGACATGTCCTAGGACTCAATACGGCCCAAAGACATGAGACATTCGACAATCCAGAGTAGGCTCCCGTGGCGTCTTACTGCCTAACTCCTCTAAGTTATGGCCCGCACCCTACAGTTTGAAAAATTGGGAAAAAACAGTGGGGCTAATAAAAAAATAGGAATATTTGTAAACAAAATGACTCTTACGCTCCTTTGTGACACGGCTTGCCTCTTTTGCCCCTGAAATCAACGGAATAAAATTTCTAGCTAAACATTAAATCGTAACTAGTCATAGTCGACTAGGTAAATTATTACCTAGTCGACTATGACTAGTTACGATAAACAATTATGTTTATGAGGGATGTCCTTTGACTCTTTCGCATTTTAATGAGAGTTGAAAGTCGCCTACATTTGTATGTAAAATATATTTTCGGGTATAGTCTGTTATCCACCTCAATTTTGGCCTCAATCTAGGTGTGTTTTGTATTTTTTTTACTAATAGATATTGTATGTTTTAAGTTATAATTCTCTAAATATGACCTATTTTTTAATGACTGTTTTTATTCATCTGAATTATATTACTTTAAAAATAGAACATACGAATTTCGATTGAGATTTACTTAATGTATTGAGACCTAAATTGTTATGGTTTAGAGATAGATAACGGTCTACCCCCGAAAAAAATATTTTACAAATAGAGTCCCGATGCCGTGGGCATAGAAATAGGTACCTTATCTACCTAACCTACATATTCATACAGAGTGTTAATCCAGAGCTTCTCCTATTTTCATCGTAATCGGTTCAGTAGTTTTTTTTAAACATCACATGTTACACATGCCAAGAACATACATATAAAAAATAAAGTGACTAATTAAGAACGTTCTGTTTTTTGGGAATATGTTAATAAACAATTTCTATTTTCAGACAGTTTGATAATGGAGCGCTGTATGTCTTAAAGTTCCTCTTAAATCCTATTCTTGGTACGGGTTCGGTGTCTAAATATGATAATTACCTGCGGTATCTTGGCCCCGGTGCGTGTACCACATCGGGTACAAAATTAGCGTCTCTATTTATTACAATTCCACTATGGGGTTTATACAGTCTGAAAAGAAAAAAAACAACAAACAATATAAAATAACATAAAATTGAAAAGAAGCATAAAAAACAATACTGTATTCTTCTCGTATCGTTCTAGGTAGTAACCTAACCTAGATAAAGTTAACATAACCTCTTTCTAGCACCGTATTTTTCCTTTTTACCCGACTGTGAGAAGGTAATTCTAATAATTTTTTTTGGTATTAAACATTTAGTTACATGAAAAGACTTCCGCTTTTAGCGATAAGGCCGCCCATTTATACAATGTTCTATTTCTATGCTTTCTGCATTTTTGTATTGTAACGATCTACCTACTAGCTAACTATTATACTTAGGTAGTAAAACGAATTATGACAAAACAAATTAGACTACAACACAATTAACACTTTAAAAGCCATACCAAATATATAAAATATTCAAAGGAAAAATGGCAGGCATGCATTTAAATATAAAAAGAGAATTTTATGCCTAATGTGTTTTGCCGTGTACTTTTTGTCATAAAGCTTATCACGATATGTAGAAATATCATACAGATTGGTAATTTAAGAGGAAAGGTAGTCTCCATTCTCTTTCTCCATACAAACGTAAAATAAAAAGGTAGATGCATAGTCATGATAGATATAAGTTTTATGGCATAAACATATTTGCTCTTAATGTCTTTATCCAGGGAGGAAAACGTAAACTACGTTTGTATGGAGAAAGAGAATGGAGACTATCTTCTTAACTTACTCATGTCCAGATTTAGCTGGCAAGGGTGGCCTCAATTCTCCAGGCCTTACTGAAGCCTTTTGTGCTCGAATATTTTCTCCGCTCGTCCTGGGACTGCCTACCTGCAGATTATCAAACATTATAACTAGCTCAATCAAACACAATGAAAATTAAATGGTGTCCCATACAAAATATGATAAACCAGTGTGAGTAGACCTCTGGGTCGAATGAGCGCCCATACAGTAAGAGAGTCTTTAATAGCTGGTTAGCAATAAGATTAGGAATCACGGCCGAGGGTTCCGTACCTAAATACAGTCCTATACAAGTACGAAACAAATTTTAAATACTTACGTTTAAGATAGACATGTTCGAACAAGTATGTTTTATGACAGGCGCAGGTGAAGGCAGCAATATGTCTCCCGGCATCAAGTCGTGATATCTGACTCGCTTTTTGAATTTTTCACGTTTTCGGTTTTTCTTTAATATACCACAGCAGTCATCCTCATCCGATGTTGATTCGAATTCAAAAGCTTCAAACAGTTCCCTATGACATTAGCAAAAAAAAAGTAAGTAGATAGACAGAAAATATAGATATCACTCTATTGGGACAAACCGTTAAGCTGAGATCTCAATTCATGTAAGGTATATATTTATATGATTAATTATTCAATGTCATCTTCATTTTTATTTTGGTATCTCGGTTACTGCGATACAAGCTGTGCTTAGTGTGGAGCTGATTTATAATGTAATTTGGGAAATGTTTAATAAGTTTCATAATGAATGAGTGAATAATAAATATTGTATTGTATTGTATGTGGACAGCGAAGCGTAGGCAGGCGCGGTACGCCGGCGTACCCCTACCGCTTGTGCCGGCGGAAATTTGCGCATCCTATAGTAAGTGCGCCGATCTCCGCTAGTATTCCGCCAGGTTTCTGGCAGTGTTTTGCCAGACCCGAAGAAACATGGCTGCTTATGTGCTCAGCTCACTGTCTTCGTAGCCGGTTGGACTGGCGACGATGACCAGAAAAAAACAGTTTCTCCTAGCGGAACGCTAGCGGTACGCGGTGTAGACAAATATTGTCATCAACAAAAATAAAGAAATATTGCAGGATGCTACACACAGCGCCATTTAACTAAACAAATAGGCTTGTACTATGGGTACTAGACAACGCGCATATCCTACCTAAAATCCTTTTGTGTTGTAAATACTTACATACAAATATTTTTGGTACATAGGTATAGAACAACAGAAAAAAACATTCATGGTCAACAAAAATAAATGTGACGGGAATCGCACCTGCAACCTTCTGCGTTGCAGCTGGGTACTCACCACAGAGGCCGTCTAACAGTTACTTAGATACAACGTTAAAAAGGTTTAATTTGTAATACCTATCGCCTGATTTTCTTGGTGGCTCCCAGGGACAATGCCCAATGTACCTCAATCTGTAAGAGACAAATAAATTTCATTAAGCGACATGGCAAACAGCACCATCTAGCCCCCAACAACATAACTAGTTGGGGGCTAGCAAACAAAATCAAGTAATATTTAATGTAGATAGGTATCTTCAGGTTTCTAAAAAGTCAGGAATCGAAACTTATAATTTTGCACAAAATAAACATCATAAAATATTGTATTGATCACTACATTGTTGCTGATCGAGATGAAATTCTGTATCTGATAAGAATATCGTTTTATAGTTTTTAAACAAGCATATTTTCGCAAGTTCCGCTATTAGTTTATGAATTGGCCCTGGATGGCCCAAGTAAAAAACACATAGTATAGGCATAGATGTTAAAATATATAATGTAGATACCTACCTAGTTTACGGTAAAGAAAAACATCGCAAGGTAACCCGCATCCTTAACCACATACAATGGCCCAATTATGAAACGCGATACCTTTAACCTTATTTAACCCGACTGCGCGACGCAAGAATGGTTATGTGTTTATTTTACCTATAGTATTTTCTTTACCTAGTGTGCATAGACGGAACCATTGGAACACATGTATCCTTGTAATGCTTCGGCACGAATGTTTTGGTTTTGAATTTTGGTGGTTTTGTTCTTGTCCCTTTCTTCGAACCTGTAATTCAAATTGAAAATGAGGGAAGATCATGAAAAATAGATCCATTTAGCACGACAGATGTCAGTACGAGTGACTTTCGCCAAACGGTATGTGACAATTTGTTCTAAGGGGGCGTCCATAAATTACGTGAGATGTTTAAGGAGACCCCCCCCCCCCCCCCCCCGGAGGGTCTCGGCAAATATCACGCATTTTTTTTCTGATTGAAACAAAAAAAAAATACTAGGCATTTTGGTCCATTTCATCCAGATTCAACACACTGAAAAAAAATTCTGCTACCGGAGCTGTATTTTACTACTCCGGCTACTACTGTAATTTTTTTTTCTTTTTACAATAACAATCCAACGCGTTTACGTAAGAAACCCACATATTGAAAAATCTCACGTGAGATTGGAGGATGGGGGAGGGGGTTTGAATAAAATCTCACGACATCTCACCAGGGGGGGGGGGGAGGGACAGAAAATTTCAAAAAACACCTCACGTAATTTATGGACGCCCCCTAAATAATTTCAAAATTATTGATAGGTACTTATACCAAGTTTAATCCTTCTTAATTAATATGATAAACTCGAAAGTCAATGAAAATGTTTCACGTAAAAACTACTGGACCGATTGCGATAAAACTTTAATAACTATAAAGGTATATTAGCCTGGAATTACACAAAGGCTACTTTCCTCCATATATTTCCTCGAGAACGTGACATATTTTATGTATGCGGGTGAAACCGTCGCGCATCGGGCGCTGTTCAAAATAAATGACAATGTTTCCTTACACTCAGCCTCGCAGGTAAGTGCTTGTATAACTTCAGAGACATCTTTGCATTGGGCCAAGTTTAAATGCGGTTTCGGTTTTGGTGGACATCGACAATACCTAAAAATAAACCAAAAGTGTTGCTTAACAATGCATCAATACAACTAAGGTAGTATAAGTATGAGTGCCAAACAACGAATTATAATCCTTTGAAATCCGAAAGCTAAAAGGCTGCCCGAGTAGTCTTTCGAGACATCTCATCTACATCCAAAGGCTGCCTGGAAGAGATCCGGATTTGGCCTTCGATTTGTACCACCTAGATTGAAGATGTTTGTTTTGTAGGTGTTACAATCTATCACAGAGTGCCTCCGGGGGGCGGTCATTCAGTCGAAAGTTATAAAAAAAATCAATGAATACTTACGGTTTCCTTTTACTCATGTTTAATTTTGATTTTCCCCCTGATTTAATTAAGAACTTACAATTATTTATTTTATTTCATGTTTGATAAAAAAATCATATAAAATTAATACAAACAATTTGGATTGATTTTGTCAATTTGTGTGACATATTATTATTAACGGATAATTCATAAACAAGATGGTTTATTCCTAAGACAAAAAGAGGCCAAATGCTCTATCTATCAGGCAAACAAAATGTCTCCTTTAAAATATGACAAAAAAGAGGTGGGTAAAGGATTTTTACAAAGTTTTGTTAGGGCTTTTGAAATGTTATTAATTTCTTGCAAAATTTGCAGCTGTTTTCGAGAAAAATCAAACAATGCTGAAGCGTTGTTGAGACACTTTACTTGTAGAATACTTACGTGCCCTGATGTGGCGTTTCCTTAGTACCTGATAAATAGTTAGAACATTCAGCTTATTTTTTGGGGGTCCGTACCTCAAAAGGAAAAAAAAGAACCCTTATAAGATCATTGTCCATCTGTTTTTGTCTTAGAAGTAAATCATCTTGTTCTTGTATTATGAATTTGATCAAAGCACAGTGTTCCCAATAGTATTGGCCATTATGAATACTACCTACACATTGACCCTTATTTACCCTAACCTTTTTTTTTGTTTTTTTTACATGGATGGATAATATCATCTAGTTGGCTGAAAAAATTGGAAAAGTTGAGTTGGTTGGAAAAGTTCCATTTGGAGTTTCATCTGGCCCCCAGAAAGTAGTAATAGGTATGAATCAGATTATAGTTTTTTACTTATTTTTGGACTTAATTACCAAAATGTCAATTATTCTTTAGGATTTGATACATGTACAATGATTGTCGGGTCAAGCTAGCAGTAACGTATGTTTGTATATAGACTAAGAGCCCGTGAACCCCAGACCTTCGTTATTTTATAAAAGCTGAAAGTTTGTCAGGGCATGCTCCTATACACAGGTAAGAACGCTGGACTATTATGAAGTTTGGCTTGTAGTGGCTTTGGCAGGTACAGACTTTCCTTTGTCTGGCAAGGGATTGGAACTGTCAAAAATGTCTGGCTAATGAGGAAACATCATCTACTTATTACCCAAGTATTAAATATAAAAATCAGCTTTTATACTATAACGTAAGTAAAATTATAATTTCATGAATTCACCCGGGTGTTATTATTACTATAATTTTGAACTGTAACGTTAACAGTTTGGGTATGTACGCAATGCAAAATATCGGTTCACACGGCCCACATGGCGCGACCAGTGTGCCAGGGAACAATCAGAGCGGGCGCGCTGTGCACAAGGTCAAACTGTTTATAGTGCACGTATTTACGTAGTACTAGTAACTCATGGTAGAGGTATTTTTGCTACACCACAAAAGTGGATAGTGTGGCTGAGTTTTTAAAATATATTTTGGTATTCACAAAATAAGTAAGGTCTAGCAAACCTGGGCCCATGCTCTATTATCTATAATAAAATATTCTCGTATTTAAAAAAAAATTGTAATTTGTTGGTAAGCTAGTTACACTTAAGAATTAGTGCCGACTATTTGAAAGTTTTTTTTGTCTCAAAGCACAATGTACTCTCTATAGGTAAAGGATTGATATAATAACAATAATTATCAGCTTCCCATAATTTTATCTGAGTGCAAATTTTTTTTAATCATACATGAGCATAGTTGTGGGTGAAAATCAGTTCATTGGTATAAAATTAAAATATTACTTACTATAACTACAGACACAACATAACTAAGTATATAATCATTCAAAAAACTAACATAATTATAGTATAGGTACTAACTACAAACTTCCACCATGTTAATCAAACCTTGAGTTATCCAAATATGTAAAAACAAATATTTCGCAAATACGAAATTTATAATTTGAGTTACCAAATTTAAATGTACTTTTACAGTTCTCATATTAAAATTAAGATTATTTAAGAAACATACAACAACCGTGGAATGATAAAATAACAAATACCGACTGCAAAAACACCTACATAAATATAATAAAAGAAGTACCCATTTCCTACCTGTTTAAAAATTAAGTGGTGATGACAAAATCTTCAAAAATAAATATGATAGTTAATATTTAGGCTACAATTAGTATAACAATTAACTATTAAGTATTTCATCAACTAAACATAGAGTTATGGAGTGTATCAATATCCTCTTTTCTCTGTACAGCTCTTTTCTTCTCCTTCTTGAATGCTTCATAAGCTTCATCATCAGTTGGGAGCTCATGTCTACAGAACGGACATGAGTTTGTCTGAAAAAACATGTTAATTTTATTAACACTTACCTTGAAGTTCATTATTTGTAACAAATATGCGTAACGCATATTTGTTACAAATAATGAATTATATATTAATAAAATTACTAATCTAAAGTTAGTATTCATAACTTTATATCTACATACATAATTTAGTTAATTCACAAAGTTACTATGCAACACTGTAACTGCGTTTACTGGTTTTTACTGGAGGAATGCTTAAAAAATCCTATCTAAACTAAGACCTCTTCTCAGAGGCACTATACACACTTTTTTTAACAGATGTATTTATACATTCAAGCTTTCAGATGTATGCACAGAATACTATTAACTAAACACGCACCCTGTCCAACCAAGTCAATATACAAGTGGCATGGAACTGATGTTGGCATGGCATCTCCTTAGCTTTCTCTCCGATCTGGAATGTCTTCAGGCATATCGGACAACTCTTATTCTCTCTGTCAATAGCTACCTCAGGCAGATTCTTAACTGCATCTTTGGATGCTGCCGGTGGTAACCTAAGGGAACAGAATTTGGTGGTTTAGTACACAAAAAGAGTAGATGGGTATTTGATAATGGAAAGTAAATGTTTAAAAGTCACATGCAGATCAATATCTATTGTGTCCCGTGGTTCACCTGCATAAGTCCTGATCCCATGAGAATTATCAAAAATCCTTTCTTATTGGTTGCCTACATAACATAGAACACATAATCCAAATTTCAACTCTGTATACCTACTATCAGTGATTTAGACTGCGTGTTGATGATTTTATAGACATGGATAGGTAATGCATTATGGTTGGTTTAAAGTGGTCAGTCTTTGTATTATGTTGTGAGACCTAGTAAGTGTTTGTTGTAATATTTAATTAGTTCCTACCAGTGAGTTATTAAGTGCCTAGAGAAGATGGCCCAACCAAACTTTTTGTAACATGGGTTAGGGTGTATTGGCACATTTGAATTTAGTCTATGACCGACGCTAGACGTGATGACACGTGTGTATTCTGTGTATTTTAATTGACTTCAATATGCTTTCGTGTGTCCTGAGATATTGTACCAACAGCGCAAGAATTACAAATAAAGCCCAAGGAATCACCTTCCATCAGTAAGTACACTTTATATTATCGATAGAGAAAAATATTTTATAAAATCACTGCGACATTATGCGCCATTCAGACATTACTCAATGATGCTTTTGGCGTTTGATTCGTCAGGGAAAAATTAAGCGTTCTAAGCGTTTTATTTAATTTTTACTATAGACTTTACAATATTGTTAGCGTTGCAGCTAGGGTTGCCAGGCCCAAAATTCAAAAAGCCAGACACAGATTCATATTTAGCCGGACATTTTGCCCCAAAAGCCTGACACATTGGGTTTTTCATCTGTCTGTGGCAAATAGGCCGCACACAATGCGTGCCACGACGCGGCCTATTTGCAAAAAAGGTACTTTTATGAATTACAAAAGGGTAGGTTTTTTAACCTTAACCTTTAATGCGTAATGAAATGAATCAAAAAATATAAGCTTTCAAAAAATAATTTATTAATTATGATTTTTTTGAAAGCGCGTGTGAATTTGCCTCAGTTTGTACGTGCGTTGTCCGCGTGATTCTGACGGGGTTGACCAAAAGCCTAACAAAAGCCGGACAGGCCGGACTTGTATATATTTGGCCGGACACGACTGTAAAAAGCCGGACATGCAACCCTAGTTGCAGCAGCTTTTTTGTAATGGTTTCGTGTAATAGAAACATGGAATTTGTTTGAGATAGCTTCTCTAGGTACTTAGTAACTCAATGGTTCCTACAGCATTCCTAAAGACTAAGAAAATCTTCGCCTAATAAAATAAATCAATAACAGGGCTAATATTGTCAAAATCTTAACTACGTAAAGTTTTAAGGAATATAGGTACATACCTTGGCCATTCTCCACTAAAATTATCGTCGTAAAGTCCAAAATCTATGAGAAATCTTGCCATATCAAGAAGGTGGTTGGGTTGTTCACCTTCTTGCAGCTCTCGCCATCCCATTTCCTCAAAATATCCAGCCATTTTCACACTCGCTAGATAATCTACAATTTCAGACTCAATTTATATATTATTTTACAGGTTTTTTAACTATTTCAAAAACTAAACGTAAATAAATGCAAAAATATGTTTTTGAAATGACAGCAAGATATTCGATTTTGACAGTGACAGTAAAAAACAAGACATTGACATCACTGATTGATTTATTCAAAAGGTAAAAGCATCCAAAGAGCACATTAAATATACATTTTATTAAACCTTTTACTTGATTTTGTTTATGTATGAGGTTTTAATTCAATATCCGACTAACGAACTCGAATTTCCATTCTTCCTCGTAGCACATACATTCCATATGTGTATAGGTACTGTGATTTAGGGGACAGTATAGAAACTCCATTTATATGGTGAAACGGCTCACTCACACAAACATGCGCGTACACGTGACTCAAAGCACAGACCTGCACAGACCAATAAGAAGAAGACTGAGATTATTTCGTAGATAGATAGAATATCTGTGGCTCAAAGCGTGCCGGGCACTGCTGTCATTACTGCGTGTCGCGTCACATAGAAATATTATAAATATTTTAATATTATAAAAATAAATGTTTTATTTTCGTTAAAAAATGCCCGGAACGTATTGCGTAGTATACGGTTGCTTAAACTCTGCTGCAAAAAAACCGGATTTATCGTTTTTTAAACTTCCTGGTGATTTTGAAAGGTAAGCATGATTTATTTAGATTAATAAGTACCTATAAGTTCTTAGAACCACAGATCACATAATACTAACGTATTAGAACTAGGCTAGAGCCAACCAATTAACAATTCACAAAATAACTATTCGACCGCTTAATTTATAATGATAATTAAGTAGGAATCAACTCAAATATGTTAGGAAAGACGTGATGGTGGAAATGCAAAGCGATTCGTCAAGAGCGTGGTCCACGGAATCCGTCTCGGTCAGTACAAACAAGATGGCAGCCCCGAACAATCATCGACGATGACGCTTCGCTAGGTTGACTGTGACAGCCTGTCAACCTGGGATTTGTTGTGAACCGTGTTTGTGTTCAATCAAACCTCGTGTAATAAACGATGTTTACTAATTTACGGTGTTACAAAAATCTCGATATCTACCTCCTACTTACAAACCAATCATAACTACGCATTTAATAGCAGTTGATTAAGGCAAAATCTTACTTACAAACGCTACATAAAGTTTATCACTACGTAAACTTATCGTACAATAGCTGTCAAATTTTACTTGGGACAAATCGTATTGTTCAAATGGGGTGGCACACGCAAAGATGTGAGCAGATGGCGCTGCCATCGGATGATCTTTTTTTTTGTTGATGGTCCCCCATGAATAAAAACGTCGAGTTTTTTTTTCTTGCGGTCTGAGACTGATATGACCAATTTGGCGCCGAGAGTTGTAAAAAACACCTGTTTGACAGTTCTTAATTCAAACCTAAGATCATTCGACTAACGCCCTCTGCCGGGATAAAGTGTTCCTCCTCATTGTTTTGGGTGTCAAAATGTGAATGCAAGATGAAGGCTGCACGAAAATGTCAAAATTTTCGTCATGGGTGTCGTTTTGACGGTTTTCGAGGGTAGTGAAGCCGATAGTGGTGTCAAAATGTTAATCCAAGATGGCGGCTGCACGAAAATGTAAACTTTTCGGGCATGGGTGTCGTTTTCATAATTTTCGAGGGTGGTGAAGCTGATAGTGGTGTCAAATGTTAATCCAAGATGGCGGGTGCACGAAAATGTCAACTTTTTCGTCATAGGTGTCGTTTTTATGGTTTTCGAGGGTGGTGAAGCTGATAGTGGTGTCAAAATGTTAATTCAAGACGGGGCGGCCGCACGAAAATGTCAACTTTTTTGTCCCAGTTGTCGTCTTCGTGGTTTTCGAAGGTGTTAAAGATAAGAGTGCTGCCTAACTGAAAATTAAAATTGAACAGTATTTTTTTAGTCTAAAGTTGTATATTAACTGTTGCAAAAAGTGGCTACAAGCTAGATTTTAATCAATAAAAACTGTGGACTGTGGTGTCACTGTGGACTACAGACAGACCCTATACTCACATCTTTTCTGATGACTAAATTTTGTACCTTTTTCAGACGTTCCCAATGGCTTCGCTTGATATCTCGAGAAGATTTAATGAACAGATGTCATCGAGGTTATACAGTTTGTGAAGAACATTTCAATACTACGCATATTCTACCAGGAATTCATCGCAAAAAGCTTAAAAATAATACATTACCATCCCTTTGTCTACCCGAATTGCAAAAAAAAGATGTAGAAACGTCAACCGAAGCTCCGACATTGGTTGAAATCTGTACACAGACAGAAGGAAATGTTATACATTCAGCGAGTAAAAGTATTCAAACTCCCAGATTTCTTTCAATAGATATGCCATGTAAAAGAAAACTAAAATCCGATCTTTTAGAATGTAGAAAAAAAATTAAAATATACGAAATTGATAATAAATCTGGAAAGTATCAAAGAGATACATTTCATAAATTGTGTAACAAATACCTGCCCAAAGGTTTAGCTGCGTTAATAAAAGCACAAAGTGACCAAAAATTTCGTATTACCGGAAATAGATATGACCAAAATTATAAAATATTTTGTTTGAATTTTTATTATAACAGTCCGAAGGCCTACCGATTACTGCAAAATATTATGTGTCTCCCAAGTCCAAAAACGTTGAATAATCATGGATTACCAGTTACAACCGAAATAAATGAAAGACTTATGACAATTTTGAAAACAAAAATCGATGCCATGCAAGAAAAAGAGAAAAACTGTTCAGTCGTCATTGATGCCATGACTTTAAAGGCAAATTTATTTTACAACTTAAAGAAAGACAAAATTATTGGCTTTCATGAGGTTGATGGAGTACAATCACCAGAACCTGCAAAAAATGCTTTAATTGTGATGGTTCGTGGGATATTCGTTAATTGGAAGCAACCCGTCGGATATGCATTACTCTCAGAATGTAGAAACTATGACGAAATAGCTATGTGGATCGACAAACTTTTAAAAAGGCTTTTTGAGATAGGATTAAATATAAGAACCTTTGTCTCCGACATGGGATCTGATCTATTTAACGCCGCAAAAAATAGATCTGTTACTATTGAACGGCCTTATTTCTTTATCAATGATAGAAAAATATATTACATTTTTGATGCACCCTATCTCATAAAACTTGTTCACAACAATTTGATTACCTACGACTTCCATTTCCAGAATCGTGTAGCTAAATACGAGCACATAATAAAATTTTATGAGAACGATAAACAAAAGAGCTTCAAACTTGCACATAAATTGACAAACAATCACATCTATCCAACAAGTTTAGATAAAATGAAAGTACGCTATGCTACTCAACTTCTCAGTAATTCTGTTGCCGCTGGTATATCTACTTACGTAGATTTTAATCATATTGAAGAATCCGGGAGGGACACTGTCGAACTCATTAGAAATATGAACAATATATTTGATGCATTAAACTCATCAAATCTTTACGACAACTATGATTATAGAAGAGCATTTTGTGGAAAAGAATCTCAGATTAATTTCTTTAATGAAATGTTAACTTTTTTTCGACATCTGCAATTAATAAATCCAAAAAACGGGAGAAATGTTACTTCATCAGTTAAATTTATATACGGTTTTCAAATAACATTATCTTCAATTTTAGAGCTTTTTGATGATTTAAAGTCAGAAGGGTACGCTTTCTTATTTACAAGGAGGCTCAATCTAGATGTGCTTGAGAATTTTTTTGGACAAATACGAACCAAAAGTGGTCTGACAACCGAACCCACGAGCAGACAGTTCATATCTGCTTACCAAAAAATATTTTTTTCCAGCATTATAAAGCCTCCAAAAGCAGGTAAATGTGAAGACGATTTAGGAAAACTCCTTATTCAAACCAGCAGCGCATTGAGTCAACTCAATAAAGAAACTGTACACAATGAGGAACACGCAACTCCCAGTTTGAGTATTGAAGACTCAGATAGTGTAAGAATTATGAGTTCGGAATACAATCAGATAGATATTACCGAAAAAAACTTTCTTTTTTATGTATGTGGTTATCTACTTAAAAAATGCGGTGAACGTCACAACAATTGTCAAATTCTGAAATCATATATCAAACCCAATCGAGCCAGCCTAAACTTTACTTCCGAAAGTGGCTACATAAGATACAGAGAATACAGTAAAGATACTAACCGAAGCCTACTAATCGTACCACCTGATGATTTTGTTCAATTTGTCGAGAAAATGGATGAAATTTTTCGATGTTGCTTTAAAAAAGAACACATAAATTGCAAAATAGCTGAAACAATTTATAAACAACTAGGCAAATTGGCATTTATAGAACCTTGTCCTTGTTTCCCAACAATTTATTTAAAAAAGCTGTTCACAAGAATGAGAATTTTTTGTACTATAAAATTTAATAATAAAGAATTCCGAACGAGCGGTAGCAGAAGAAAATATTTTTCAGTTAGTAATTTGTAAATAAAAAATAGTGCACAATTTTTTTTTATTAAGTTGATGGGAGAAGTAAAATATATATCTATTTTTATGAATAATTGCACTGGCCAGCCACAGATGGCAGCACTGGACTGAATAAAAAAAATCTTCTCTAGTAATTACCTTCCATACTTTGTTTTGAAAATTGTATTTCATTAAATATTATTATGAGCGAGTCCAGCAGCGACGAAGAAATTAATTTAACAACTGCAGAGTTAGTGCAAGCTACCGCATAATTCCGAATTGAGCATTTCGTACCTTTGAAACCCTCGCTACGCTCAGCATTCTATATTTTGAACCTCTCGCTGCGCTCGTGGGTCAACCCTAAAATGCTTCGCCAGCTCAGGTTTCAATACAAGTACTCGCTGCAAAAACCAACTTTGCAGCCTTGCATGACAAATAACTATTTCACCTCACAACCTCGGAAACAATCGTTTTGCACGCAGATATCTGCGTGCAAAATCGCATTTTGCGCGCTAGCGTGGAAAGTGTTTTTAAAATTCGAATCAGTCTTGTATAAACATTTCTCTAAAGCAAGTCCTATATAACTGCGGAAACCGGAACCTCATTTCTTTTTTTTTGTTCATGGCATCAAACCACGAAGTCTTGTTGCACATTGGCAATGTCGTATTTATTGTTTATTATCATTAGTATCAAGCAGGTTTTTTCATGAATTATTCAATTTAGAGATTGTTTGCTTATTTTTATTATTTACAAAAACGGAATCATTTATGATGATATTTAAATATGAGCGAGTCCAGCAGCGACGAAGATATTAATTTAACAACTGCAGAGTTAGTGCAACAAGCGGTACATAATGCCGAATTGAGTTTTCTACCGGAAAAATGCACCTAGCGTTTTCCTCGCTGTAGTGAGGTGAAAAATTGTGTGTTTCACTCGGCAGCAAGTTTTTTGCATCTCGTACCTTTGAAATCTTCGCAACGCTCAGCATTCTATATTAGAACCACTCGCTTGCGCTCGTGGTTCAATCCTAGAATGCTTCGCTAGCTCAGGTTTCAATACAAGTACTCGCTGCAAAAATCAACTTTGCAGCCTTGCATAACAAATAACTATTTCTACTAGTATTTTGTAAATAATGTATGTTATGAAGAATAAACATATTTTATGTATACTTAATGGTTTTTTTTAATTAAACGGTATCACATGCATTTTCGAGTTGAAACGCGGTACGGTTCAACCCGAAAATACGTGACAAACACCCGAAAACTTCTACTTATGAGCCCTGCCCACGTACGTACCACCGGTGACCACAAAAAGACAGCACGAAACGTCTTCGTCTAACCGCAGCGCGGCTCGCATACGATCCCGCCGCACTTGTAAAACATCTTAACATTTACCAAAATGACATGTAAATCTACGGTTACGCCGTTATGACAAGTTAAAGATCTACAATGAAACTATCGTTTTTTGTTGAGATTAACCGACATGCCATTACATATTTACATTTTACTTATAAGCGAGTTATTTTAGGACGTAGGCGCTTTTTGATTTTTGGAAATTCACCCTCCGAGGGTGTAAAATAAGGGTTGAAGGGTTGTATGAAACTTTTTTGTTTTTAGAGTTAGATGTATGAAAGTCGGCTATTAGGTTTATGGTTAGGTAGGTATCGATAAAGGTGGCTAAAATGTTTTTCGGAAATTCATCCCCTAACAGGGTAAAATGGGGGTTACACTTTATAAGAAAACGCTGATATTATCATTTGTAGATGGCGTTACTGCTAAAATTAGATCGCGCTGACGTTAAGTTTTAGAAAGTTGATGTCTTACTAGCTCAATAGATGGCGTTACTGGTCAAAATAGATCGCGCTGACGTTATGTTTTCAAATGGTGTAATTTTACGACGCACCACGCTGAACAATTTTTTCTTACATAGTCTTGATTCCCCCGGCATACCACAACATGACTTGCTTCCTAAAGTAGGAACACCAATATGAATAATGCTGCTGCGTAACCTTCATCCTCCTAATATAATTATATATTAATTGATAGATATAGATATTTATATTTTATACGATAAGTGAACGGAACACCTTACCTACCCATCGAAGTACAGATATTGTCAGGCGCTACCGCGCCTGGCAGCATTAGTGCTTCGCCGGTCGTCCGTTTAAGTGTGGTTTTTTGCACAGCGGTAGGTTGGTGTTCGAGCAACGCGAACGTAGTTTAGTAATAAAAACAATGGAGTGACCATGGAGTGACATCCCTATCGCTTTAATGGAGCGTAGGCATTTCCATACGGGTGCTCGTAGTATCCGACTTGTATCCGACCATCTCGTCGTTCGTCTCGTCCGACCGCACTCTTGTAGGAGAGAGATCATAAAGCTTGTGGCTGGTAGTATTATGTAATTATGTGATAGAGCTTTGGGAAGCCGAGACAGATGTATGATGATGAACAGTCATAGAATGGGGTCAAATCATTACGGGTAGGAAACTAGGCCGCAGTCAAACGCTCATATTATATCGTTTGTAATAAAAAAGATCAAACC
Source organism: Idaea biselata (assembly GCA_958496205.1). NCBI lineage: Eukaryota > Metazoa > Arthropoda > Insecta > Lepidoptera > Geometridae > Idaea > Idaea biselata. Next base: position 6,860,362 of record OY292400.1, on the reverse strand, counting down.
GTTGTTAGAAAATTCCCTAATAAACTTATTTCGAATCTGGCGACTTGCAATGCTGCGTTCTGGGGGACTTCTTTTATAAATAGGACTCTCATAGCCACCTTACATATTTCAAAATAGACCTGTTTTGTCTATATCAGCAGCTACATATCTAAGTAAACAAATAAACACAAAGCGTAATCTCTAAATCGATACGATAATATTCCTACCTAATCATAAAGCTAATCACATACTACAATACGACATCGGCACCTAGTATGAATAGAGGAAAGCCTACATTCCGTCACCCAGATAAGGCATGCATGAGACGGGTGCGCAAGGTTTATTAACGGTTTATTAGTTTTACATCGTTCGTCGTCTCAGTTCAACAGTGGAAAGTGACGCGATAGGACGGCTTTACCTAAATATTCAAAGAACGCGCTGTGTTTAGATCGTACCTACCAAAACCGGTATGTTTGTTTACATATTCTATTTTTGTATCTATAGCAGGGGGTGCTTGAATGGGCACGCTGCTTTGCGTAGTAGGATAGTAGTAGGTAGCTTATTTGAAAAAGTAAAGATAAGCAATTCAAAGTTTAATAAATTACCTACTATGTAGTATGTTATGTATGTTTCTCCCAGCCAACACAGATTAGCTGAATAAATTTTGCGTAAAAGCAATTCTTTTGACTTTAAGCTGGATAAGTATTTGCATAACTTCTGTGTAAGCGCTTATACAGATGATATTCAAGCAATTTGGGCACAAAATATCTTGCTTCAATTTGGATAACATTTGATTAACAGCCACATAGCAGCTGAATAAATGTACAACACACTGAATATCTTCTGCATAAATTCTGATTTTTCTTTAGTCCAGAAATTATACATATTTTATGCAGATGTTAATTTGTGAGTTCAGATATTCAAATGATATTCAAAATTCCGATCTCAGGAGTAGTCTTACACAGAAATTATGTAAGTAAAAAAAGTATTAATGTATTTTTCATTGTGACGAAATTATTTTGTGTTACTTATACTTCAAAAAATTGTACGTCTTCAAAAGTTTGGTAAGTAAATTGTTTCATACATTTTAAGTAAGTTTGAGGTGAATTATATAAACGCATGGCACTTTACTGTGAATTATCAATATGATTATTGTACATTTTTTGAGCGCCTTATGATAAAGCTACAATTTAAAAGGTAAACAAATGTGAAATATTACCTAATTAAATTATCTTTACTTTTTATCGAATTTCAGCCCCAGTAAATAATGAGAATCAAATTTTGTATATCTGCTAATGTATCCTACTCACTAAACAAAGTGTTTCATAAGATAAATGTTGACGATTTTTATAAAAAGAGGTTATGTCGAACGGTAGTTAATGGCGGACGGCCAATTTGAATAAAAGTGTCTATTTCAGTGATTATTTTGCTTATTTCTGCATAATAGTTCACATACGACTACATATCCAGAAATTATTTGGTTTAAAGTACAATAATTATACATTTCTCAGAGAAAGGTCTTAAATTACATAATGCAGTATACTCTTATTCAGCTTTTTAGGGTTCTTTTTTATAGAAAATAAATCCATGAATATTTGAGGTTGATGGAACCTATACTAATGTAGGTAGGTAGGACCCACTATTAGGTATTTAAAGTTATCTACAGTACTACTATGAATGATGCATTGCGTAATATTTAAGTAGTTGTTTGACAATTTGACAATTGTTTATATTACCAACTAAAATATACATAATTATAAACACACAGCACATTGTAGGTAGTCGCAACCAAAAGTATCGCGCTTCCTTCAGTTCCGTTCGTTCCAATATCTGGATATAAACATACGATATCTTCAACTAATCAGTTATTTGCTGCATAAGATACCCACATTTGTAACTGATATTGTTTTAAGCTGAACATAAAGACAATTGTACGCTTATAGCGCTATAAGTTAGGTAAAACAAGGAGTTTATTTTCAATTATGCAGAAGTCAGCTGTGTAAAGAAGAAAAAATCTAAAATATTCAGCATCTGAATAAATTAGTACCATTTCGTACACTATGCAGCTTAAAGAAAATATTTCATCTAATATTCAGCGTTTTGCTGTTTAACTGCTTTCCTTAAATATGTTATACAGGACAATGCAAAAACTTCAGCTACTGTGCAGATAATAGCTGTTTCAATTACTTTTATTTGAATATCGCTTGTTTAGCAGATTCTACTCTTGATTACTATTCAGCTTAAAAAAATACCGCGAACTTTATACAGAATTTATTAAGCTTACAACATTATTTTAATTTAAGAACTCTCTTATTCAAAATAAAGCCATAACATCAGCTGTAATACAAAAGTAATAAAGCTTGACACTGCTTATTGTGGTATATTTTCGCTACTATCTGGCTTATGTGTTGGCTGGGCTGTTTGAAAAAAATTATGTACCTACCTACATAAATTTTCCCTACATAATATTATAATTAAGATTAAAAAAAATAGATATTTTAGATGGATACCAATGAATGAGCATAAATTATGCTGATTCAGTAAACTAATGCAAAGACATCAAAGACTTTACTGTATTGGCGACTTTGGTCAAAACCAATTTACATTAGCTTATTGGACTGGTTGTTTCTTATCTCCGATAGTAGTCGTTATATTAGGTCAAAATAGAAGCCTTATGGCGACTTAAAGAGTACTTAAAGGTAAGCATAGTTTCCGTTTGTTTTGATTCGCTTGCGTTAGTTTTGTTTGGCATTGGTCTATAATATATTATTTTACAATATACAACAAGACTACTTTTTATAAAATGATTAAACAGATATCTATAAGTAAGTAGTGCTACCGCTGCCTGTGCAAAATCCCCCACTTAAATAGACCACCAGGTAAGGTTGCCGATCCTTGGTCCCTGGTCGGCCGTTTAAGTGTGGATTTATATTCATATTCATTTATTGCATATTCATTTATTTGCACAGCGGTACCTGCCGCTGTGCAAAAATCCACACTTAAACACTTACCTAAGTGTTCGAACAAAGCGGGCGAAGTCAAGGGGACAGTTATAAGATAATAAGAAGATTGGACTGATTTAGTGGGATGGCACGGGTAATAGGCACCGTAAAAATGGTCTATGGTATTCATATCAAACACTTTTTAGGGGCCATTTATATAAGTTAGGTCACTTGGGGTAAGTGCGGCATTGGGGGAAGGGCGGTAAGCATCAATTTACCCAAAACTAACAATTAATCATATTGATAAAATCGACAAACAAATATTTATTACTTAAATACTAGCATAGAAACATAAATATATTCAGAGCAATTTTAATAAATTATTTAATATTAACAAATCACGTAAAGGTTATCTTCATTAGATCATCCGTTTTATATCTGCTCTGCTCACTCCTAGCCTCTCGTAGGACAGCCAGTACAAGCATTAAGATAATAATATACCTACATACTTAAACGGAGTTCTCTTCGCAAGTTCACTCTAGCACCCTCTCCTGTCTACAACGCAAAAAATCCCGGATTTGATTCCCACCGTACATTGTGTTAGTCGGTGCAGTACCTACACTAGAAAAGAAAGTTAGATGGTAGAGTGTGCTAGGGTGAACTTGAGATGAGAACTCCGTTTAAAAAGTACTTATATCTATCTTATGCTTGTACTGGGTGTCCTAGGAGTAGAGCAGAGCAGACATAAAACTGATGATCTAATGTGGATAACCTTTAGGTGAATTGTTAATATTGAATACTTGTTTAAAATTGCTCCGAATTGCTCGAAGTGGCTAAGGTTAAGAGAATCACAGGAAGAATCCATTGTGAAATAATATCATAACATTGAAGAATGTTTAGGTATGCAATAACATAAAAAATGGGAACGCGATAAATGTTACTAACCATTTGGATAAGATGTGAATCATTGTTAACAATTGTAGGTAGGTAAATATACATACATTGTACACTTAAAGCAGTTAAAAACGGAACGGAATGTTTACGATATGAATTAGAGAGACCTAGATTTTAGTTTCGTCTCGCGTAGGTTGTAGGAAGGAAGGTCTCCGCGCAAATATGTCATGATGACCTAACATAAAATGACGCTTATTGTGCTGATATTCTTAAACGTGACGTTATTTTAACCTCGAAGTTAGATACTAGTACCTACAACTAAAGTAGGTAGGTAGTAGATACGAAACAAGTATCATAAAAAATGGAAAGAATCAAAATCTTAACAGTTTAAAATATTCAATGACCCTGAATGAACTGAGTCTTCGTATCTTTAGATAACTTTCACATGTATTGTGTGACACGATAAAATGCGTACATTAACAAGTTTATAGGAAAACACGTCAAGTTTGAGCGAACGTGACTATGTGGAAGTACTTAGGCATAAACAGGTAGGTAGGTTAGTAGAAACCAAGCTTGTAAGGTAAGTAGGTAGTAGGTACCTACTAAAAAATTCAAAACTTAGGTTGCTTGAGATATTTATGTATCTAATGGTGTTGATAAAAATCGGTAGGTATAATAAATTCCTTTATCTATCCACTAAACTAGATAATTAATAACTAGTTTAACAAGAATCAACATTGCGGTGATGCGGTCACATCTATTTTCTAGAAAATAATCTACTATATAAAAATAAGTCGGGTTTTCCTTCCTGACGCTATACTATAACTCCAGAACGCACGAACCGATTTCCACGGTTTTGCATTCGTTGGAAAGGTCTCGGGCTCCGTGAGGTTTATAGCAAAGAAAATTCAGGAAAAATTTAATTATCTATAATTTATAAGGCAAAACAACGTTTGCCGGGTCAGCTAGTACGTTATATAATACGCAAATGGTGTTCCTCAGGGTAGTGTATTGGGATTGTTATATTAAAATATACATAGATAAAACGTTTTTTACAATGTTGTATCTTCACACTACGGGAACTACACATACCTAGCAGTTACCTATACTATAACTGACATATGTAGTGGTACCATACCTAAAACATTTTATGACATTTTGAACACACTTCTAGAAGTTGTTTACAAATGTTATAAAATGCCTTGAACCTGTTGTTTGTACGCACCTCGAATGGTAGTAAAATCAAAGAGATTGAATTAAGTATGAAGTACAAATGATGCCAGACACATATTATTAAGGGATACAAGAACACTTAAAACGAACTAAGAAATATTTGTTTTTTGTCGGGAATCGAAAGGTGTCTACACTATTAGGTAATCAATTTGAGAGTCCTATTTAGTATTTTTAATTTAAATTTTTCTATTTCAGATAATGGGGAACATCATTTTTTCGATAATTTGGCTCTTGCTCCTGATATTTATTTCATTTTGGCTAGCTGGCATCGCAGCCGGTCTCTACATCATCATTTTACCATTCACAGTATGCATAGAAGCGTTAACAGTAAGTTTAATGAAATCTAATAATAATCTAGGATAAGTTTTAAATTATCACGATCGCGGGTTCGATTCCCGGCCGTGCAAAACAAGCAGAACGCGTGAACCGCTCGCCAGCGACACGTGTCATGTTAAAAATGTTATCTATACCTGCCTTACTTAGTGGAAATCAATATTACAATATCAAATGATAAGACTTACGATAACCAAGTAAAGGGAAACTAAGGTGATACAAATTCCATGGAAATGGTTCTGATTTGAATTATTTATTGTAAAATGATTTATAAAAGTGTTATCCCTCACTTAGGAAAACGTAAAGAACACTTCAGAAGTTAATAAATAAATAAATAAATTCTGTGAACAACACACAGCGCCATCTAGCCCCGTGGTAAGCGACTAAGCTTGTGTTACGGTGACTAGACAACGGATATAATACTTATATTTATTTTTCTTTTGTAAATACATACATATTATACATAGAAGGACACCCAGACCAGACACAAATATTTATTTTTAAGCATAAATACTTGCACCCGGCGGGAATCGAACCCGCAACCTCCTGCATTGCAGTCGCGCTCTCGCACGACGCGCCACAGAGGTCGTCAAAGTTATTTTATACCTACAATCTAGTACAGATTTTTGAATGAAATGCCTATAGCATTTCATTCAAAAGTCTTATCTATACTTAGTATTATTTTATTATCATGCTATCAGTAATTTTAGCTTCCCGTATATATATAAGACTAAGTGAAAGTGGAAGATATTGATACACTTTCGACTCGACTCATCTCTTACTAGCAATACCTACCGATATTAATCAAATGTTAATCTAATATTTCTGTGTCCTTTCCAGGGGTTAACTGACTTCCTGCTAAAGGTCATTCAATTCCCAAGACACTGCGCTCACGCAATGGTCAACGGATCTGGATTTGATTAAGCTTGACTCATGTCTAGGCGAACAACTTCTATTTTATTGCTGAAGACCAGATTCTTGCTCTGGTTGATTTAGTAGATAAAAAGAACTTTGTCCCCTAGACATGTAGATTGCATGTTCGAAGCGTGTAGAAGAATATCTCAAATATATATGGGCAAGGTTACATGGTCATTATCCCATCATCAGTTCTTTACTTAAATGACTAAAGGAGACTAAATGAGGAGATGTTAAATCGCTTCTCCTACTTATTATAAAACGTTTCAAAAGGATCATGTAAACGCATCAAACATGGTAAGTGGTATCATCCACTCGACAACGCGGGAGTCCAACTTCGTACGAAAATCAATAGAAATCAAGATTAAGTTTTTGGGATTAGCGATTCGTAAAAAGGGCATCATTTTTGATGATGACTTTTCACGGTAAATTCTCATCATTCCGGGTCATGATTTCAGCATTGCGTGGTCGTTATATGACCAGAATGATAAGTAAGAGAGAGCTGATAGCACAATGAGCGTGTAACCTTGCTTTGTGTTAAATTCTCTACACGTTTAGACCTAGTCTCATTTTTCAACTGCCTAGCCTAAGGTCTTGTTAATTAATGAATGCTGATTAGTTTATTTGTTTTTAATATATATTTAATAACTATTTAACGTATATCTAATACGTTTATGATGATTGATGAGATAAACTGTGTCGCGTGTAAGTACTTGTTCTGTTCATACTTTTAATAAAGAAAGAAAAATAGCATTATGTTCTACTGATTTTCGTAGAATTCTCCGAAGTGCGGATGTTATAAACTGTTTTACGTTATTAAAAGTATATAAGTAGGTAAGAGTGTGTGTACCTATGTGTAATTCGAAATAAAGCTATTTTTTATAAAAAATATTATATTTTTACAAGTTTTTCTTATATTATGTGAGTAGGTAAAATACAAAATATGGGCAGCCAGGAATCTGTGCATGACCATTCCAATTTTTAAAGTTCCTTTAGGCCCGGCGCACATTATGAGCATCGGCAAGGAAAGGGATCCTTCGGCATCCCTACATGCAAGCGCACACTATCGGGAACTGTGATGGTCGTAGTAACAAAAATGCTTGACGCGGCTCAAGCGTACCGAAGCGGTATTTTTGTTACTACGACCATATATCATGGACATTTCTACTTTATTGCCATGAAGTTAATGTATAATGCTATTTGCCAACTAAAATCCTCAGCCGTAACGATGCTCATAATGTGCACTGGGCCTAAATGGGACTTTTTTTAAATGTTCTGTTATAGGTACATGGGGTCCCGTAACCCATGTAAAACAATAAAATTCGTCTACAAGCGAAAGCCCTACTTATGGCGAAACGGCACCCGGGGCAAAAAAATAGCGTGTTATAATAATCTATGGTACTATTCTAGATATTATTAAAGTAAAAGATATAGTATGATAATGGTACAACCCTATAGTTTTTACATTACAGTTTCCTACTTATCTCAGATCACTGTTAAGTCGAATTGAAATAGATAGGCATGAAATTCCGAAAACTATGGCTGAAAATGTTTTCATTATTATTATATTAATTTATTAAAGTTTTATAGTGCCCTCAGGGTAATATCGTCTGTCTTATAATTACTGGAACACCCTGTATACCTGCGTAGAAACACTTTTCAAGTAAGATAAATAGAAGTAAAATCATGCAGTTTTGTCAATACTGTTTGCATTTTAGGTAAGTACCTGTTAGATTTTAAAAAACAATAAACTAAATTTTCATTAAAGTTCTAATGCGATTTATTTACAAGTTACCCGAATGGGTTTAAAGAGTGTTCCAGATGTCTAGGGTAACAGCATTTGTTCTACAACTTTTCTTTCTACTAATTAAACAAAAAAAAACAAAATCAGTTGTTTTGGGAACACAATGTTTAAAACAGTAATCTAAACTTAATAAACAAACATAACGGTAATCTTAGAAACATAACCTTAAGTCTAATAATGAGTAATGACTAAAATAAACAACTGATTTTCAAATAACAATAACCTCAGAATGTTCTAAATAAAACAATCCGAATTTCTAAGTTACAGATTAAAATGAGTTCGCCTAGATATCTAGAACATTCCCCTTCTCCCTTGGCATAATATTACATTCGCCAGTACAAATTGTATGCTCCGTCTACTACGCACTGAATAAACATTTGACAAAATATAGCACCACATAAAGTTCGAAAATAAACTTATTTTTCGGTTTTTATTATGTTTAGCATTGTTTCAATGCCCAAGGTTTTGAGACCTTTACAGGTCTCTTCTTCAGGATTGACAAACCGGAAGAATAATGCGGTCAACCCGTAAGTAATACTATGTAATCCTCAAGTATTGCAATATAAAAGTAATAAACATCACGCAATTAAACCGTAAAATGAGTTTAATTTCAATCCAACATCGCGAATACAGAAGAAAAGTTCACATACAGTTCGTTATTCTTTTAAAATATGTAGGTACTACCGGAGCACAATCATGAAGTACGAAAATTGGTAGTAAATATCTAAACTAAATTTTCGTTTTTATAAGTTACAATAATTGTGCTACCTTCTGTTTGTAAGTAAATAAACGAATATTCAATGAACCTTCAATGAATAAACTTATTTGCATTTTGTACATAGGTAAAATAAATAAATTCTATGAACAACACACAGCGCCATCTAGCCCCGTGGTAAGCGACTAAGCTTGTGTTACGGTGACTAGACAACGGATATAATACTTATATTTATTTTTCTTTTGTAAATATATACATAATATACATAGCGGGACACCCAGACCAGACACAAATATTTATTTTAAGCATAAATATTTGCACCCGGCGGGAATCGAACCCGCAACCTCCTGCATTGCAGTCGCGCTTTCGCACGACGCGCCACAGTGGTCGTCGTAGGTATTTAAAAAGATTTACGAACTTTATGTGGATACCAAATATTCATTCACTGAGTAAACAGAGCATAGGTACTTCTAAATTTGCATCTTAGCAAAATCATCAACTATTAAAATTACATAAAAATTTTACTTAGATTACCCATAACACACGATGTCTTTTTATGTCATACGGGCTGTATAAAGATCACAATAAAAAGAACAAATCTACAATGAAGTGGTTAAAACTTAATTTTAAATACATTTTACCATGTGACCATTGTTACTTGCAGATTAGTTGGTTATTTATGTATACCGTATGATATTGTCTCAATCAATTCAACACTATTTGAAATAAAACCAAACCGTATCCCTGCAGAATAAAAATAATGGTTAAATAATTGTGTGACCTATAATACGGAATTTCTCGTTTAAAATATTGCAAATTGATGTCTTATTCAATTTTGTATTACATTTGTAGTTTTAAAAGCCTAATAAAAATGAGTTTAGTACTTATATAAATTATTCGTTTACAAATAAAATAATCCATTAATAAACTAGCTGCCGCTGTCGACAGTAAGACTCTCGGATACCCTTTGGGTACAGAACCCTAAAAAAACCAATGACGAATACGGTTTGAAACTGGGTCATTTGCACAAAATCCATTAGTAGTTATACTATATCTTTCAAAATTGTCAGATGTCCTGTTAAACTTAACGATACAAAAACGGTAATAAAAACTTCTCAAAATTTAGTTACCGTTATTTTCGAAATATAAAATACCTGTTATAATTTAAAATAAGCTTTACCTCTGCGCCGCGCCTCCCGGTATTACCCGCAAGGACCAATATAATTAGCCTTGGTCCTCATCCACCGTCAAGTTTCAAAATTAATAATTGAAATATTGTGTTCAACTAACGCCCAAAATTAAGGGGGCTATTTGACCCTTTGACTCGGGCTTGACTCTTCAATCTCCGTACGTAAAGAAAAATCTCTTTTTCCACCCCTTAACATTATTCGATTAAAATAGTTTATTTTTTTGCCTAATTATTTCACAAATAACGACATGTCCTAGCTAGGATTTACAACGGTCCCAAGGCATGGGTAAATTGGGTAGGCATAGGCAAAGATTTTTATTCTGTTTTCGCGATGTTGGATTGAAATTACCTTTAAGTATATTATATTGAAACAGGTAATGAAATGATTACATATATGAGGTGATTACTTTTAAATTGAGACCAGTGAAGGTCTCGAAACGTTAAGTATTAAAACAATGCTAAAAGTAATAAACACGCAATTAAAAGCGAAAAATGAGTTTAATTTCAGGACTTCAAAAGTCCTTTTCCAATACAAAACATTCTAATAATCACAATTTTGGAAGTCTACGGTAGATATCCCTTATCATCCCTCTCGTCGTGCGTCCACCTTGCCGTGGTGAGAGGGCTCAGTAACCGCCCACCATGGCAATCCAGCTATGTTGGGCGGTGAAGCGAAGAGGCGCACCGGGCGGGTATACTTCGCACACACTCTTTTGGTGTGTGCGGAGTATACCCGCCCTAATTGGAGGTGGGTGCCTTGCCTTCACTGGCCGGGCACGTGGGCGGTGGACTCCCGCGCGACCCGCGGTGGGTGATGGGGGCCTTGCCTTTACCGGCCGGGCCCGGCAGAGCACACTGCCTCACCAAAGCGGCAGAGCACACTGCCTGACCAAAGCGGCAGAGGACACTGCCTTACAAAACCAGAGAGGGGGAACGGGCCCGCGAGCTGCTCCCCGGCACTCGTGGGCCCAAAGTTCCACACACCGGGCGGGCAACGCAGGTTGCCGCCCAACCCGGCTCTTGGCGGCTGACTCGGGGGGGGTCGGTCGCCAACCAATGAGCCCGAGATGGCGGCGGCGTGTCAACGCCGCCTCTCGCGAGGGTTGGCCCTTTTAAGGGCCAGAGAGGAGGCCTGAAAAGGCCGCCCGCAGTGGGGCGGTACGGAATAATGCGAGAGCGGTTACCGTCCGCCCCCATATTAGCGGAGCGAAGGACACCGTGGAGTTTAGTGGGTATACCCTGGCCACCCACCATCTTCGGCCAGGGGGACCCCCACACACCGGGCCGCTCTCCCCCGGGAGCGGCCTGACGGTCTTAAGGCGATTCTCCACGTTAAAAAAAAAAAAAAAAAAAAAGATATCACTTATCGTAGTCGACTGGACTATCACTATAACATTTCCTTACTGTAAGTAATCAATTAACGCATTCAAAATTGAAACATTCAATATACTTATCTTAAAATTATAACATCTAGGTACTTAACTACCCAGTTACAGCAGTTGCTCTCGCAACGTAAATATACCACAGGAAAACATGCTGTCTTTCAAACAATTATTAAGTTTGTTAGAACCCTTTTATACCGCAGTCACTGAAACATTACAGTCCAGTATAAGCCGCGCAAGTTATATTGCGATTGGCGGCCATCTTGGTGACGTAGTCGACATGCACCGTCAGTACCGTTCGCAAGGTCAGCCCGCGCTTATTCGCATCGAGTACTTGTTACCTATAGCTTTTAGTTTTTAGGGTTCCGTACCTTAAGGTAAAAAAGGGACCCTATTACTGAGACTTCGCTGTCTGTCTGTCTGTCTGTCCGTCCGTCCGTCCGTCCGTCTGTCCGTCTGTCCGTCTGTCACCAGGCTGTATCTCATGAACCGTAATAGCTAGAAGGTTGAAATTTTCACAGAAGATGTATTTCGGTTGCCGCTACAACAACAAATACTAAAAACAAAATAAAACAATTATTTAAAAGGGGCTTCCATACAACAAACGTGTTTCAAAAATAACAAGGAGTTTAGTTCAATGTGAGGTCGCTTCTGATTGGTCAGGACAAATCGAGTTGGTCATGGAATTCAAAATGGCTGCCCTATCTGTCAAATATACCAGTCTGCCTTACTTACCAAAGAGTTTCTTATAAGTTTCAGATTTTCTTTGTGCCAAGGTTTTTTTTTTATTGAGTGATTCGGTCGTTTGATGGGAGTAGAATCGAAGATAAATATTTCATATTTTCCTATAAAATTTAAAAATTGGTTGTAAACCATTTTAGGGTTCCGTATCCAATTGTGATAGTGGTACGGAACCCTTTGTGCGCGAGTGTCGCACTTGCCCCGTTTTTTGTATTATTGTTATCCTGTTTTATTGTTGAGTTGTTTAGTTTTGTTACCTGTTACCCGTTAAAATGAGTAAAAAATTAATTTACAGTCGTGCTCGTAAAATGATAATTAAAGTGGACAATTATTTTGTAAAAAAGAAAGAGGACTCTAAGTTATTTATCCAAAATATAAACCGTGCCTTAAAAAGTGCTTCGGACACTACTGAGGACATTTTAATGTCGAAGCAACTAGTAATAGACATTTTGAATATTTTACAAATTTCTATTTTTTATGGTCCCGAAATTTCTTAGAAATATACCTATGGTCATAAACAGCCGTCTTGCTACTACAAATAAACCCATAACCCTAGCTTATTTATTTTTTATTACAATTTTTTTGCTGTACTATCTGTACTTTTGTGCAACGGATGACGTCACGCAGGTGTTATTGTGACAAGGTTCCATCGCAATATCAACTTGCGCGGCTTATAACCCAATCTATAGCGCTGGATTGGTACTGGGTTCGTGTCACAGACGAAGCAAGACGCCGGCCGTTTTCTCCTCAAAATGTATGAATACAAAGCTTACCACTTTTTCCCTAGCTACTGTGACATCATTTCTACTGTTAAGTACGTATTTCTACATGTCTACTGCGCGAAAACCAATCATTTAACCCATTTGTTCAATACGGTTTGATCAGTGCATCGGTTAATCGCTACAATCAGATGCAGAGTGGCTTCAATCGAGCTCAACTCAAAATTACGCCTGATTCAAAATGACGTACGTTACACCTGCAACATCTACTTCAATATGTCTCTGGTCTGTGTAATGTTTAGTTTCAACCCAGTTCAAGGCGAAGTAAGCACTGGATTGGGTTAAAACTAGCGTCTACACGAACCCATTAGCAACCCACCACTGAAGTGCATTACTATTTTTTGTAATATACAGTATACTGTCATAAATATGTATATGTACCTACATACCGCGTACAACACAGCCTTTTGCCCTTAATATTAAGTAGAAAATACTTAGGAACTACTACTCTTTTATAATAAAAATAGTTCATTAATATCTAACATTACGACGTACACAAGATGCGTTGCAAGTATTTAATGATAATGCATGCTTGACCTCGACATTTTGCTACCATTTTCCTGGAACAAAATTTATTTAATTAGATACTTACCTATTTTTAACTATGTGGTTTAGAGAATGTATTTTATAATGCAGTATTTCGTATTCAATTTGTTTAATATTTTTTTCAGATATAAATTACAATCAGTTCAGAAGTTCTTGCGTGAAAGAGTCACAAAGTCACATTCATACAACATACATACCAACTTTCGCGTTTATAATATTAGTAAGATACCCCGGATTTCTCGAATTATTTCATAACTAGCTGCGTCCCGCGGTTTCACCCGCGTAGGTCCCGATCCCGTGGGAATAACGGGATCGAAAGTAGCCTATGTCACTCAGGGTGAATGTAGTTTTCTATTGGTGAAAGAATTTTTGAAATCGGTCCAGTAGTTTTTGAGTTTATTCATTACAAACATACAGACACACATACACACAAAAATACAAATCTTTCCTGTTTATGATATTAGTGTAGATTAAAGCTGCAATTTTAAATCAGCGTTTCTTTTCGGCTATGCTATTTTATATCCCGATAATCCCGCGGTATCGGGACCAATGCGGGTAGAACCGCAGATAATTACCTATATTTCAAACAGAACATTTCTTGATCCTCTGAATGAGCATTGACATCTCTAAGTAACTCTTTTATGTTGTCATGGTCGTTGTCCTTCAAAATACTGAAAAATAAAACATGTTCTGAACGACGATACGCGTTTTTAGCAAATGAAATGCGGTTACTGTACCTAAATAATTGAACTTTAACAGTAGATATGACATCAGAATCTGGTAAGGTTCAAAAGGCACAATTGCTTGTAGAATGTGCTAAAATACCTGTTTAAACCCTCTTTTGCCTTGCTAATTGACTAATATTACAGATGTGAAAATGTACGTTACAACATTTGTTATATCTTCAAACAAAAACTACTAAACAGATTATGACCTTCTTCTTCTTATACTTCAAACGTTTTTTAATAAAGTAAGGTGATAGACCCAATAGGCAGGTTTGGGTATTACTTACGTAGTTAGAGAATTATAAATGTTCTTTATACGTGGAACCATCTTTATTGTCATCATTTTTAATTCTTCTCTTTTTGATGGATCAGATTTTGTTACCGCAAGCATTTCCCTGAAATTGAAAACACAGTTCATTATCAGACTAAGGAACAACCAGAAGTATTTTTTGTCGGCGATGTTCCTGGTTGCATCACTCTCAGGAGCCCAGGCTCATCCATCCAAGTCATCCATCACTGACCACAGCTACTATAAATAGATTTGGACATATTATTACCAACCCTCCTTCCCCTTTCCTTTACCCACCTTCGTGTGGGAAGAATTCCAGGTTCGCTGGTAACCCCCAGATCCCTTGGTCGCTTTTTACAACGTCAAACCACTGTAAGAGATGGGGTAGCCCTATTCTATGCCGGGGCTACACGATAAGTTTGATAAGTAAGTAACCCACATTATTTTAAACTTACACGATTTGTAGGTACTCATATTTACATTTTTTTCCGGTTTCCTCGCGACCAAGAATTTTGTAACATAGTCGAAACGTCTAGTTGTGACTTTTAAAATAAATAGGACTAAAATTATAATGGCAAATTGTTAAATACTGACCTCACTTCTGCAAAAGTTTCTTGTATACTCCGCAGCTGAAAGTTTCCTACAGACAATGCAAATTCATTTAATTCTTTCCTGTTGGAATTATCATCAATGGCAGCTACATCTTTTAAAGTACTTTTAAACTCTTTTGAAAAACAATTTTTTAATTTAAAATATTGGGAAATGTCAAAATCAAATGCATTATCATCACAATTACCGTCATCTAGATAACTTTCATCATAATCATGCGCAAGAATCCTCCGCGCTTTGGTTATTCTAGCTTCGAATTCAGGATATACTTGAAAATTTCTAACAAAACTCGGCTGTCCAGATGAAGACACGATATCATCACAGTTTTTATTAAACTCTTTAATATTATTTTCTTGTTTTCTACTAGCAACTTTGGTTGCAACAGCTAATGGCGATTTGAAGGGCTCTTTAGTTTTGTTTTCACGTTTATTATTATCAACAACTTTTGTTGTATTTTCTTCAATGTCATTTCCATGAGTATTATTGCTAATAACTCTGGCTATCATCGTTAATGGTGATTTAACGGTCTCTCGATTAAAGTTATTATTACTAGTTACTTGAGAAGTAACAGCTAATGGTGATTTAATAGGTTCTTCAATACTATTTTCACGTTCTTTTTCGATAACTTTGTTTGTAACTGTTAATGGTGAGGTTATTTTTTCGGTGACATTTTCTTGTTCATTAGAAATAACTTTGGCAGCAATGGCTAATGGTGATTTAACACGTTCTTCAAAGTTATTTTCGCGATTATCAGTAATCAATCTAGAAGCAGCGGCTAAAGGTGAATTCACCGGACTTCTTTCTGTTAAATTAGAGTAAGCAGGTGAAGTAATTGTGCTTGACGAAGAAATGGTTCTGGTTATAAGTTTTAAATTTGATAAGAAATTAGATTTTTTATCTGGTACAATGGGGCTCACGCTTTGACAAACTTCTGGTGCCTGAAACAAAGGTCAAAATTAAATACCATGTTGAATTTTTTTATAAGCAATCACTAATATAATTCATGACACTACACTAAAACACACTTCTGACGTTTTCTTGTCTGACCGTAGATTGTACAACAATTCCGGTTTGAGTACTTTCTTGAGATTGGTCTTCTTTGCGCAGTTGTTCTGTGTTTTCTTCTTCGGAGTCGATTGTTGCGCACATGGTCTAAAGTCTGACTCCGTAATATCAGTACCTGTGATATAAAATGTCTATGAGCATATAACATAAATAAGATTATTAAAAAAAACCCGGCCAAGTGCGAAACTCGCGCACGAAGGGTTCCGTACCACTATCATAATTGGGTATGGAACCCTAAAATGGTTTACAACAACTTTGATTCCAAGAAAATCTGAAACTTATAAGAAACTCTTTGGTCAGTGAAGGCAGACTAGTATATTTGACAGATAGAATTCCATGACCAACTCGATTTGACTCGACCAATCAGAAGCGACCTGACATCGTACTAGAATTCCCTTGTAGTTTTTGAAACACGTTTGTTGTATGGAAGCCCTTTTAAATAATTGTTTTATTTTGTTTTTAGTATTTGTTGTTGTAGCGGCAACCGAAATACATCTTCTGTGAAAATTTCAACCTTCTAGCTATTACGGTTCATGAGATACAGCCTGGTGACAGACGGACAGACGGACGGACGGACGGACAGACAGCGAAGTCTCAGTAATAGGGTCCCGTTTTTACCCTTTGGGTACGGAACCCTAACTAGCAGCGCCCCATCCCGCGGAATTTTGGGAAAAAAACAGTGGCCTAGGGGGTTGTTACAGGGCTCCAGTTATCTATATTCCATGTGTATTTGCAAACGGTTCAGTGTTTTTTGCGCGAAGGAGCAACAAACACAAACTTTCACCTTTATAATATTAAGTAAGATCAGAGTGAGAAAATTGATCGTACCTATACCATACAAAATTACATTAGATCTTTGTGCAGATTTGATTTTCAATAGAAAACAGTGCAACATGGCGCAGATCAGATAGGAACAAAATTCAGTGCGCGACCTCCAGTCCATATAATGGAGGTCAGTGGAAAACAGTCGCAACCGAATTAGAAAATAGAAAGCTTATCTTAATTTCAACCTAGTGATGTGTGCTTATGAGTCTTGAAAATAAAATTACTAGAAATATTATTACAAGAAATGCATCATTAAAAATTCTCCAGTGACAGGATTCGAACCTATGACTCTGGCTTGCCGGGCGAGCGCGCTATCCTCTGTGCCCGCCGCGCGAGGCAGAATTTTGAATGATGCATTTCTCCTTGTAAAAATATTTCTAATATTAATGAGCCTATTATTTGCCTTGAGCAATAAAAAATATTAAAAAAAATGAGACAATCATCAGTACTCACTCGTTGTATTCTCCACAAAAGATTCGTTTGGATCATCATGGAAAACGTCACTGAAATTGTTTTCCGTATTCGCGTTCTGAATATCGTTTAGTAAAACATCCAATAATTTCTTAGCTGCGTGCAGGTCCTCACAATTTATAGAAACATCCTAGAAAAGAAGCAATGATTTTCAGTCTAACACTCACTTAACAATAGTGTAATTAAAATATAAAAATCTGTATTTTACCAGCAGGGTTTCAACTAAATAGACGCCGTAACTATACATCTCCATAAATTCTGATGGTTGCAAGCTTAGCTGCATGGTACCTGAAATTGCACAAATTAATTAAAGTTCACTTTTGATAAGAATTAAAGAGGATAGCTATATAGCAAGCCCACTGTCCGACTTATACATGTAAAAATACGAAAGTAAAGATGTTATTTTTTTGTTTGGATATTGTGTGTCAATCATGAAAAAACGGTTGAACGGATTTGGCTAAAAATGGCACACAGGTACTTTATAACCTGGATTAACACATAGGACTTTATTTGTATACCAGTATTGAAATGGGAAGTACGCAGATAAACCCGCAGGGCACAGCTTATAGCAATATTAGTTAATAAAACAAACCTTTTTCATCACTAATTTTGTAAAGGATAAAAGACAATTTATTGGCTGCATCCACCACATTACAATAATTACTATACTTCTTTATAATACATTTTGCAGCCTCGTGTAAGTTCCAAGGTGGTGGATATTCACAGCTTTCAAACGGTGGGTTTTCTTGTAGTTTTTCTTTAAGTATCTCTTCCATTATTTGTACGAATCTAGACATCCATTCATCAGATCTCATTCTTAACGCCTCTTCCATATTACCAGATATTGTAAACATTGTAACATTCTTCAAAACTATATTTTTCTTTGCCGGTTTTGTAGGCATTTTTCGTACAACACTATTAACTTTTTTGGCTTGCGTAGAGTTGGAACTATTAGTGTCATTCACACTTTTATGCGAGGAACATTTACTGTCTTTATCCGTCTCGCTTTTAGATTTTAATACACTTTCAACCCAAGTTTCCGTACTAGTATGTCTTAAATTTTCCTTATGTATTATTGTGTCTTTATCTGTTACTAAATTGGGCGCCACTTTTGCTTGTTCACGATCGACGGCAGAAGATTTATTTGAATTTGTATTCGGTATAGTTAACGACTTTTCAGTATATGTTAGACTGTTGGTCTCCGTTTTTTTGGATTCTGTTATATTGGTATCAGCTTCAGTTGTATTTTGAATTATATCTTTTGCAGCTTTAATGATATTCTTTGTTGGACTAGAAACGTAGGAGGTAGCTTGTACTTGTTTATTATTGCTAGATGCTCTATTTTTTCTCCATTTGAATTGTTTTTTATCCTCTGGTTCTTCAAATCTTGCTTTTTTCATTGGATTATGTCGGTTAAGTCGAAAATCTCTTTTCTTAATACCATTTTCATTTCTCATAACAGTATCGACTTCCACATTTGTGTCTGAAGATATAAAACTAGTCGTATTTAATTCTTTTTCAATTTCTGTTTGGACAGCAGTGTCTACAGTCCGCTTGAACGATGGTGATGGCATACATTGTAAACTCGTTTCTTTTGGTTCAATGTTGGGTACCTCGCTCTCAACTTTTGTGTCGTTATATTCTTCAAAAGATGAATCTAACTCATCTCTTTGAACAATATTGTCAACTTTTTCAATTCCAATTTCTTTCCCTATGCTAATATCATCTGTTCTTACATGTTCTATATTATTTGGTATCACAATTTTAATGGCACGAGCAGAAGGTGATAAAAATCTTACTTTGTTATTTGAAAGCACATCTTTAAAGTTATTCATCGACATTATTTCAATCTTTTCATTAGTTCCACTAAACTTCCTCATTTCGCTTTCATTCGAAACTAAAATCTTTAACAAAAATGATTAGAGTTAGCAAAGAGAAACTATATGTTACTTAAAAATAACAATGAGTCAGTCTGTTTGACTTTGAATGTGTTAGCCATAAATTGCATATACATTATACATACATTGTGTTTGTGTGCGTTTACACGGGACCGTCAATCATAGCCATGGGAGGGATCAGTCAAGTCACACAGAGAATTATGTCACTACTATAAACAAGGCTAAGTGTACAGCATGAAATGGAATAATACCCTGTATGTATCCTGTAGCTAGAGTCTAAAAAAATATTGCTACGACTACGGTATCCCCTGCCAGTCGTAAAAGGCGACCAAAAGGTGTTTCTTGGTACGAGGCTTCGGCCGCGGCTTGTTAACACACATAGGCAGGCCTTAGTCGTAGCGCTAAGCGGACTCGTCCATGTTCCGGTACGTAGACCGGGGCAGCCAATATAAAGGACTGATCGGATCTTTTTCCACTGCCGTCTTCCTGTCGTCTAGATTAGCGTGCTACATCTTGGACCAAGGATCTTATAAGAACAATCAGGTGAGATAGTGGTCAAACGCTCATCTATCGTATGTAAAAACACAGACTTCACAAACAGCCCACAAAGATACATAGGTAAAAAGAACATTAGTATATGTACTTACAACATTAGTATCATAGTCTTCTACTAACTTCTGACAAGTAATAAAAGTTTTGTTTTCATTTTGGCATGAATTCTCCTCAATTTCTTCTCCTGAAAAATAAAATTGATTTCTAATTTTAATTAAGTAAACCTAATAATTAATATGCAAATTCTAAAATATTTGAACTTTCATTTTATTTACATTAGTGGTTATTAAAAAGTCTCACCTAAATATACTACTTGAGATTCAATTTTCTGTGACAGGAATCGTACAATTCTGCGCACACGCATTTCGCCGTTGTTGCAAGCCCGCTTCTTTAATTCCGACATTACGTAGTGGGGGACTACTAAACGGAAATTCCGATCTGAAATACAAAATCTAATATATAAAATTTCCATGTCACAGTGTTCGTTACCGTACTCCTCCGAAACGGCTTGACCAATTTTTATGAAATTTTATATTCGTATTCAGTAGGTCTGAGAATCGGCTACTATCTGTAATTTATAAGGCAAAACAACGTTTGCCGGGTCAGCTAGTAATAAATAAATATAGATTTTTAGAAAAATTTAACTTAGAAAGAACGCTATTTGTTCGAAAATTCAAGAATTTCATTCATTGGTCATTGAAAAGTCGACAGGACAAGGCAAATTGGAGCATTGGGAGTCTTCCTACATTGGCATTGGGAAGTTATTATTGGGGGAATATGTTGGAAGGCTCGTAGACAAGAGTCTTCCAACATTTTATCTGACTCTCAATGCTCCCATTACCTTGTCCTGTCAACTTTTCAATGATCAATTGTCTTGAATTTTGGAAGCAGCCAGCCTGGAAGTAGTCTAGACTAGTGATGTGCCGAGTCGCTGTTTTTGTGACTCGAGTCGACTCGAGTCGGTTTATACGGACTCGAGTCCGGACTCGAGTCCGGGCTCGAATCCCAGACTCGAGTCCGGACTCGAATCCCAGACTCGAATTCCGGACTCGAATCACCAATGTGTGTCAAGCGACTGTTATTCCTTAATCCCCAAGATTTATTATTGTTTTACAACATTTATGGTTTTATTCAAAGTTTAACTGAATTGAACTGCCACAAACAAAAATATTGATTGATTGGACTACCACAGACAATATTATTCTTGAATAAAAAATCCCGCGTCATTCGTACGGACGGACAGTCGAAGTTTGACGGTTTGGCGGTAGCTATTTTTTCCAAGTAAATGTATGTATCTATGGAAAACGAAACATTGCGTGGAGTGAGTGGAACAGAGATCGAGAACGAGCGAGTCAACTTACTCAAGTCAGTTGGAATCGCATAATAGAATCCAGTAAGCAGTACGGATTCGAGTCCCGGACTCGAGTCCCAGAATCGAGTCTCGGACTCGAGTCCCAGAATCGAGTCCGGTACTCGAGTACGCCGGACTCGAGTCCCGGACTCGAGTCTGCGGACTCGAGTCAAAATAAATTTGGACTCGAGTAAGCGAGTCCACCGAAAGAATCGAGTCTGACTCGAGTCAAGCCATACTCGGCACATCACTAGTCTAGACAGTGCAAGCCTCGGAGACTTGATAAGTATGTTTGGAAAATCACACACCGAAAACTTGCCACAGAATGGTACAAATTATTTGTTGGAAAACATGACTTGAATTGACATGTTATTTTAATTTTCTCTTAAAATCAAACTTTTATCGTCAGTTTGAGGATCACATAATGTAAGTTACACCTTTATATCTCCTGTCCATTTTGAAACTCAGACAGTTGCAGTTCTGTAAAAACACATGGTACCCTTTACCTAGTATATTCCAATTTTCTCGCTAGATCAGGACTTATGCAAGTGAAACTGCAGTTCCATAAGTGAACTCAAGAGAAAATAATACTCACCATTGCTGACCAAATTATCGAAAAAGACGAATTCATTGAGTAAGATGTCCTTATCAACCACGACGTAACTCTCGTCTATTTTTAATGAGTTTAGTCTGAACCTTTTATTATCTTTTGTAGCCTGAAAATCGGAGAATTCAGGTTTACAATTCTGAAATATATGAAAACCGCTAAACTGATAATGATAATACTGGGTATATGAAATGTGAATGAGTGCACTTAGAAATACAACTTGATGTATGGTGGTAAGCTACAGCCAAAATCTAGTGACCACTTCTTAAGCATTTTATGTCTGATTGAAAAATTGCTCATAAATAGTTTTATTGTTAGAATATGCTTACCTCATTCTCTGGAGAATTTTGATCAGAGTTGTTGGAATTGAAATAATCTTGTGTGCAAGCGGGTCTAGCTGGAAACAAAATGAAATAATAACTCTTTGGTAATAAAAACTTAAACATCAGAATGTGCATCTGTGTAAATAATATACAATGACAAATATAGACCTATCAACATTGAACTATTTCAATATAATTCATAGTTTTGGTAAGGTATAAGATTAAATGGCAAATCAATAAAGTTTGTTATTAACATGGTGTTAAAACATTATCCCCTTCAGCCACTTTGGTAACTAAGTAACTCGTAACCAGCTACGTAAAAACAATGTTATTCACTGTTTTGTAACCAGTTACTAATAAACACTTACTTCTGCCACGTTGGTAACTAACTGATTCGTAATCAGCTACGTAAAAATCATTTTATTCACTGTTTTGTAACCAGTTACTAATAAACACTTACTTCAGCCACGTTGGTAACTAACTGATTTGTAACCAGCTACGTAAAAACAATTTTATTCAATGTTTTGTAATCAGTCATAGGCCGCCCACGATACAGGGTTACCTATTAGACCAAGATCCCAGAGCAATCTGACATAACTTTGTACCCCCCCTCTAACTACCAAATGGTTATACTTGGACAGATCATATGTATTCACGATAGTAGTACATATAATTAAGTTTTCAGGAAAATTATTACAGCTGAGCAGTCTTTTCAAATTTACGAGTAATTATTTTGTTGTCGCTATTTGTTTTTTTGTTGTATTTCTTTTGTAATATTAAAAAAAAAAAATATAAAATTAAATGTATATTTACTTAAATTGAAAAACAAAAGAGGCAATAACTTCTAGGCCAAAACAACACGTTTTTAATTAAACTAAAAAACAAAAGAGGCAATAACTTAACGCTGGTTACGAATCAGTTAGTTACCAACGTGGCTGAAGTAAGTGTTTATTAGTAACTGGTTACAAAACAGTGAATAAAATGATTTTTACGTAGCTGATTACGAATCAGTTAGTTACCAACGTGACTGAAGTAAGTGCTTATTAGTAACTGGTTACAAAACAGTGAATAAGATTGTTTTTACGTAGCTGGTTACGAGTTATTTAGTTACCAAAGTGGCTGAAGGGACATTATCATACTAATATTGTAAAAACGAAAATCCTTCAACCAAAATCTACTGAACCAATTGCAACAAAACTTGGACTGTATACAGCTTGAGTTCTGGAAAAATATCCGAATATTCCCGCAGGATCAAGACTTAATATGTGTGAGGGCCATGGAGCACAAGGAATTAGTTATACTTACTTTCACTGAAGCTTCGTTTTCTACCTAATTTCTGTCTCAAGTCTCCACCTTGTCTAAAAAAATTTGAATTACAATCCCCCTTCCTATGAAATGTCCTACCTCTAAAGTTTGACATTTTGTTAGGCACATTTCTAGTATTAGAGTTATCATATGCAGTGTTGTAGTTCCCATAATTTTGATATGTGAAGGGTAATCCTAATGTTGGATGTAGACTGTTGTTGCCCATTGAAGGATTCATCATTGGAGTGACAGCAGGCACCAGAACAAATTGGGGCTGTTGTACAACTGCAGGGGGGTTCGCCCAAACATTGCCGTTATAACTCCTAGATCCCATATTCACCATATTACAAAAATTACTCATTTGGTTCATAATTGGCAGGTTGAAATCCCTTTGAGCATCAAGGGGTGGTTGATCCTGTGGTTCTGGTAACACAGGAACTGTTCCCAACTTAGTATGCAGCAACTGAGTATGCCTTTTAGCTTTTTCTATCTAAAATAAACATGGGAAAACTCAGATGAAGTATTAAAAAGATTCTTTATGTAGACAATAACAGTAACTCATGGTCCATTTTGTTATGTACTTACCTGAGTTTTATCATCTAGATTCCATACTGCTTCTCCAGACTCAGTGTTAAAATAATACTTCAGACCTGGTCTTGACTTTGAGTCACAAATAACCCAAGAACCACATCCAGACATCACAGGAGTTTGTGCCGCAGCGTTGTATTTCTTCTTTTGCGTATGAGGAATCATTATCTACGCTGGAAAACAAGTATTGCAGGCCAACTTGAGAAACATCGGTGCTTTCAGAGACAGATCGTTTTTACTTTATACTTTCAGGGTTACAAAAGCCTGATTTTACAATATCACAACATGAAAAACAAAGTCAATGAATCCGGTCATAAATGTTATTTATCAACATTTTCAAACCCAATTACTTACTGTAGGTAAAAAACAAGGCCTATTTCGAATTACAAATAAACCATTAGCAGAATTAAGTTTATAATTCACAATATTGTAAATAAAATACAAACCAAATCCAAACCATTGCTTTTTTCAAGGAACTAAAAAAATCCTGTGGCCTGTGTCAAAAAAAAGCTAAAACATTTTTTTTTTAGTTTTGGCACAGGTTGTTTTCTCTGTCTACCACGGCACGGGCAGAGATATGGCGTCGGACGAATGTTGCATTAATAATACCCAAGAGCAAAATAGTGAACCACTCGTGCGCGCGAGTTAATTATTTCTAGGCGTGGCCTTGCGCAAGCTCTGACGTCGTCGTGGGTGGTCTGCGTAAGTGGTTCGCGCGCCCACTTGTTATTATAAACAAAGTCACTCGACACGGTGTTTAGATTAACAAATGGTGTTATGAGTAATTATAAACTTCAGAGAACCCATTCCGAATGTGTTGTGGTATCGAATGGCTTCTTTTATTTAATTTTTAGTACGCACTTGTAGTGCGAAAGATATAGCTGATTGATTATGGCAAATTTGAAATATAGTTCGATAACATCTATTTTTTATACATAAATATACTGTTTAGGACCATACCTATCTATAGAAATCAAAAGATAAAGAAAAAGTAGCGTAATAAGCGGCGAAAAAAATGACGCAAAAAATGGCGCGGAAAAAAAGGCGCGAACAATGGCGAACAATGGCCGCCGTTTACAGAGTAAAACTATACGAATGGGAACCAAGATGGCCGCAAAATGAAGACAAAGATCATTTATTTTGAAATATTTTCAACCAAATTTGAAATAGGGCACGATCGCGAACTTTTGTCAAAACTTCGTTTTTGTACTTAGCCTGGAAACAAAAGTTACCGTGCGCGTTTCACTGATTTCAATTCGGAAACAAACGTTACCGTGCGCACTCGAGTGGTGCCCGATCGGGCTAATTTCATGCAAAATACTTGATACTGGCAAGATGTATATGATGTACGACGCCAAACTTGAAATCTTGAAAACTTGAAATATTCTAAAACTTGACCCTGGCTATTCCAAATTGGCCATATCGGTCTCAGACCGAAATAAATAAAAATAATTATATAAAACTCTCGGGCGGCAAATTGGCCTTATCGGTCTCAGACCGAAAGTAAAAAAAAAACTCGGCGTTTTCATTGGTGGGGGAGCATCATCAAAAGATCATTCGACCCCAGCGCCATCTGCTCACAGCTTTGCGTGTGCCACCCCATTGGGTACGGAACCCTAAAATTAACACTGGACCAACCAATCCGTGAACGCAGCGCGAACGTTTATTTTATTAACTACTGGCGCCAGTCCATAACTATATCACTAGATGGCGCTAGTGCGCCAATTATAATATATATCACAGTATCGTTGCGTTTTTAAGTCAAAAATATAATTATATTCATCTATGGTCAAAAATCAACCTAAGAAAAGCGTAAGAATGGCCGGCCACTTTGTATCGTGAATATTTTCGTACAAAATATTAAACAAAGGTACTAAATAGTACAAAATAGGTACTAAATCATGAGCGTAGTTTGATGTAAATCTGTTGTCTGGTCCGACCAAGCTGACGGACACCAAAAATCACATTTGTTATATGGGAACCCCTTTAAATATTAGTTTTATTTTGTTTTCAGTTGTTGTTATAGCGGCTACAGAAATACATCGTCTGTGAAATTTCCAATCCTCTAGCTATTACGGTTCATGAAATACAGTATGGTGACAGACGGACAGACAGACAGACAACGGAGTCTCAGAAACTAGATGGAGGAAGAAAGGGCGGCCTTATCTACATCATCATCTATCAATCTTTATCAGGTTTATCTTATCTTAGGTTCCGACATTACAAGCCTTTTAGTTGTGACTCCGCGACACAGGTCCAAATGGTCAATGTAGGTACCTAGCTTTTTTTTTTTTTTTTTTTTTTTTTTAACGTGGAGAATCGCCTTAAGACCGTCAGGCCGCTCCCGGGGGAGAGCGGCCCGGTGTGTGGGGGTCCCCCTGGCCGAAGATGGTGGGTGGCCAGGGTATACCCACTAAACTCCACGGTGTCCTTCGCTCCGCTAATGTGGAGGCGGACGGTAACCGCTCTCGCATTATTCCGTACCGCCCCACTGCGGGCGGCCTTTTCAGGCCTCCTCTCTGGTCCTTAAAAGGGCCAACCCTCGCGAGAGGCGGCGTTGACACGCCGCCGCCATCTCGGGCTCATTGGTTGGCGACCGACCCCCCCGAGTCAGCCGCCAAGAGCCGGGTTGGGCGGCAACCTGCGTTGCCCGCCCGGTGTGTGGAACTTTGGGCCCACGAGTGCCGGGGAGCAGCTCGCGGGCCCGTTCCCCCTCTCTGGTTTTGTAAGGCAGTGTCCTCTGCCGCTTTGGTCAGGCAGTGTGCTCTGCCGCTTTGGTGAGGCAGTGTGCTCTGCCGGGCCCGGCCGGTAAAGGCAAGGCCCCCATCACCCACCGCGGGTCGCGCGGGAGTTCACCGCCCACGTGCCCGGCCAATGAAGGCAAGGCACCACACCAAAAGAGTGTGTGCGAAGTATACCCGCCCGGTGCGCCTCTTCGCTTCACCGCCCAACATAGCTGGATTGCCATGGTGGGCGGTTACTGAGCCCTCTCACCACGGCAAGGTGGACGCACGACGAGAGGGGTAGGTACCTAGCTTTTTTTTTTTTTTTTTTTTTTTTTTTTTTTTTTTTTACGTTGGAAAATCTAATTAAGACCATCAGGCCGCCCTCGGGGGGAGAGCGGCCCGGTGAGTGGGGGTCCCCCCGGCCGAGGTGGGGGTGGCCGGGGTATACCCACTAAAAACCAACGGTGTCCTACGCTCCGCAAAGTGTCGGGGCCAACGGTAACTGCGGTAACAAAAATTCCGTCAGCCCCAACTGCGGGCGGCCTTTTCAGGCCTCCTCTCTGGCCCTTAAAAGGGCCAACCCTCGCGAGAGGCGGCGTTGACACGCCGCCGCCATCTCGGGCTCAATGGTTGGCGACTGACCCCCCCGAGTCAGCCGCCAAGAGCCGGGTTAGGGCGGCAACCTACGTTGCCCGCCCTTTATGTGGAAGTTTTGGGCCCATGAGTGCCGGGGAGCAACTCGCGGGCCCGTTCCCCCTCTCTGGTTTGGTAAGGCAGTGTCCTCTGCCGCTTTGGTCAGGCAGTGTGCTCTGCCGCTTTGGTGAGGCAGCGTGCTCTGCCGGGCCCGGCCGGTAAAGGCAAGGCCCCCATCACCCACCGCGGGTCGCGCGGGAGCCCTCCACCCACGTGCCCGGCCAGTGAAGGCAAGGCACCCACCTCCAATTCGGGCGGGTATACTCCGCACACACCAAAAGAGTGTGTGCGAAGTATACCCGCCCGGTGCGCCTCTTCGCTTCACCGCCCAACATAGCTGGATTGCTATGGTGGGCGGTTACTGAGCCCTCTCACCACGGCAAGGTGGACGCACGACGAGAGGGGTAGGTACCTAGCTCATTCGACCTACAATAACTTAATTCGTTTAAAACTGATACACAGTTGTCATGTTTAAATAAAACAACAACAACGACAATTTTTGTTTATTTTTTATTTATTTTCAGTAGTAAAATATCTGGGCTTCTATAGTTTGCATGTTGTTCTTCTTCGGGTATTTTCTCAACATTAAATACATCGTTTAACTTCTGATAAAACAATTCCCATAGCCTTTTTTGTACGTCTGTATCCCTCATTTCCTGTGTTAGGTAAACTGTGGGGTTCTTTAGAGGACTGTTTGTTAAACTCTGTAGCGTATCGAATAATGGATCAAGTGCCTGAAACAATAACATATTTTTTCATCACATCTATTCGAAATAAACTGTATGATCCATTGAAATGTTACATTTTTTGGGCTCAGTGTGCATTTGTCAGAGGACGCAATTTTATTTTTTAGATATCAAGGGGGGGTTAGTTTAAAGTTAAATAATAGTTTGTGGGGTTGTGGCTCTTGTCTCACCCACGCCAAGCACCTGGATCCACCTTCTCATCAGGGAACTCCTCAATGACTGTATATAGGTGCGGTTATTTTATGTTTTTTTGAAGTCGGTTATTATTTCTTTTTTATTTCATCCTTTTTTGTGTAGCTACTTTCATCTACTACTAAAAATCATTAAAATCTTTACCATAACTTTAATCATTAGAGGAGTTCTGTGATGAAAAGGTGGTTCCAGGTCCTTTATCAATCCCTAACCAGTAGCACAAGGTCTGATTCTACTGGTAAAGTCCAAAAGTAAGTAATTTACTACTTTCTGAGGAACTATTCTGCTCATCACTCCGAAGATCCTCGTCCAATCCATATAATTTTTCTATGGAGCCACCTTGGGACTTCTACCTTCCGAATAAAAAAATAATCATCAAAATCGGTTCATAAATGACCAATAGAATTTGTTTCTCTAATTTCCATGGATTTTGGCTTATAACTTTTTATTTTTACCTCTTCGACTAAAAGTTACTTTACAAAAGTTGTAGATAATCTTATTTGCAATACATAATGTTAATTTTTTTTTTTGTGAGACCTATAGTTCGTCAAATAGACCATAAAAACTATTTGAACCCCTTTTTCCAAGATGGCCGTGGGACAAGAGCCACAAACCCCACAAACTATTATTTCACTTTAAACTAACCCCCCTTGATATCTAAAAAATAAAATTGCGTCCTCTGACAAATGCACACTCAAATGTAACATTTCAATGTACTAGTAGAAGAAAAAAGAGCCCGGTCGGTTTGCTAGTGCACTAACTGTTTTTGAATAGATAAATAACAGGGAGAAAAAGAGCACTTTTCTTCTGGTTTGAAAACAATGCAGAAAGGTAAAAAGATTTGAATTTGAAATGTGGGTATTGTATAAAAGTAAAAGGTCCAATCACCAAAACTTGCAAAACACTGTTGCCGTAAAATGTTGCTTTCTCCGATAAATTATACAATACCTACATCAACATACTTGCAACACATCAATTCGAAAAGATAACTTTTCTTTCTTGTTTTGAAAACAGGGAGACAAAGTGATTTAAAATTGGAATGTAAATATTAATGAAAGGTAACGTGAAAGGTTGTATGTATGTCTTGTTATTTTATAATTGTTCATTATATTTATATTATATTAATATGGTCTAGTGGTAGATACTGCGACTTCCGTGGTGTCGATTCATGGCCGACCGCGCACCAATGTCTTTTTCTCTTCTTTTTCTAGAAAAAAATATGTGCGCTATTAACATCGCTCTTACGGTGAAGGAAAACATCGCGCAAAAAGGCCCAGAAGGGGCTAGTTGCGAAAACAAATCGTAAAAACTAAAACCATATTATTTAGGTAATATCTACTAATATTATGTATTTAAGGCTGTATGAGAATATAACTATGGCACATCCCTTAAAATTATTCGATGCTCTCAAAATAAAACAGTTTATCAATAATAAAACGCGGGAGGGTTTTTTGGCGGGAACGTGGAGACAACATGACGCGCTCCAATTTTGTTTACGTGAAACTATGTTGTAAACCGGGTTAAATTGTGTAATTTTGGGTGGGATCTTATTCATTTTAGTTCCGTGAATGTGCACAAGTATAGTAAAAACAAAATTGAGTGTTAAACATGGACTTTCTTCGTCTCTCCTGTCAAAGCTCCGTGAAAGTTATGGTAAAGTTGCCACCGCTTTGCCATAGCTCCCGACTTGAAACTTTGAGGCCGATCGGGCCAATACTTGATAATGGCAAGATGTACAAGATGTACGACGCCAAAGCTAAAAGAAGAAGAAGGATACGATAATAAACTCGACGCTGGCAGATGTGCGAAATTACAAAACTTCGTGGATCGACGCCATGATGAAGAAAAAAAAAAAAAAAACGCGGGAGATGTATTTCTCGAAATTTTTAATTCACGGAGTTTTGGTGGGAATGGAAATGTTTTGCTGAATTTTCATTTTCATGTTATAAATAAGTAAATTGCGTGTTATCTACTTAAATTGTGTAGGTAGTGAACTTGAAGACAAGCCAAACATGGACTCTTCTGTTGCTTCCAAACCTCGTTAAATATGTTGTAAAATAGCGGCCATTTTACAAATAAGTAGGTAGGTACTCCTTCGACTTGACTGTTTTTGCATTTTCAAATACCTGGCAAATACAAAAGTATTCAAATCTCCAAATCTTCCAAAGACTAACCTATACCTAAAATGACGGCAAATTTTAGGGGTTATTCCACTAATCCCCATTGATAATCCCCATTAATGGGAATTTGTGAACTTTTTGTCCACAAATCCCCATTATTTTCAGATTTTCAAAAAATGGGGATTTGTGGTCAAAAAGTTCACAAATCCCCATTAGTATAAAAAGTTTATTTGAATACGAGATTTTTTTTAGGACAGAAACTACACAAACCCCTATTCAAAATCGGGATTAGTGGACGGAATAATAGGAACTATTTTTTTTTCTTACACATAATTTAAAAAAAATATATTATTATGATGGAACAAATTATTCGAAGAAACAACCGCCTAATTTAAATAAAAATAAAATTATGTATTAATATTAGGTATACTTACAGCGGTCTTTACACCTACCTACCTACCATCAATGCTGAACCACAAGTATAGGAAAAATAAAATGTTGACTATTTAGGTAGGCTGTGACTGACCTATTATTTTATGACTCATAGTTGCCAGCACAAAAGCACACTTTTGTCCACTTGTGATTGACCTGTTTTTCTAGGGTCTGGAAGTAGTTCTGGAATACATTAATACTAAAACTAAAAGTTTACAAATCCCCATTGGATAAAAAACTTATTTCAAAATAGAGATCTGTGGACAAATATCCCATTTTTTTTTTTAAATTTAAATACGAAAATTTTTGGACAAAAGTTCAGAAAATCCCAAAAGTTTAAAAAAATACTTGTAGACATAAACTGCACAAACCGCTATCAATTTATAGTGTTTGTTCATAATAGGAATTAGTAAACGGAATTTTACACATTCATTTACAACATTTTATTTAAGCACACTTTTGTCCACTTGCAAGTGATTGGCCTGTTTTTCTAGGGTCTGGAAGTAGTTCTGGAATAGCATAGTATCATTATTACTGATAGTGTTATGCACATTTGTAAATACTAAAATCTGTGATTTTTTAAATTATTTTATTTCAATATTAAATGCAATGTGTTTTCCACATTTGTAAATTACCGAGTCGATTATACTTAAATCTGAGATTTTAAAATTACTTAAGATCCATATGTTGTTGTGGAGCGTATTTTGCACATTTGTGAATTAGGTACCTTCTTAAAGCTGTGATTAAATATTATATAACTTTAACGTCAATAATAACACATCTAGCAATATCGACAATCATTCGTCTGACTATTATTATATCCAATTATACTAATTCAATTTGAGAATTAAGTCATAAGAAATAAATATTGAAGTAATAATTTATAACAATATGTTTTATTTTTGATTTATATTTTCGGAAAGTCCTTACAATTTTTCAATATAATTTATAATAAATGGATGACAATTGTAAAATAAATAAAATTAGTAAATGAATGTGTAAAATTCCGTTTATCGTTCCGTCCCTATTATGAACAAACACTATAAATTGATAGCGGTTTGTGCAGTTTATGTCTACAAGTATTTTTTTAAACTTTTGGGAATTTCTGAACTTTTGTCCACAAATTTTCTTATTTAAATTTTTAAAAAAATTATGATTTTTTGTGCACATATCTCCATTTTAAAATAAGTTTCTTAGCCGATGGGGATTTGTAAACTTTTAATTTTAGTATCAATGTATTCCAGAACTACTTCCAGACCCTAGAAAAACAGGCCAATCACTTACAAGTGGACAAAAGTGTGCTTTTGTGCTAATCCAAGAGCATTTTTGAACTAGAAGCCCGCCGCTTTAACCAAAAGATAGGTCAGTCACAGCCTACCTAAATAGTTAACATTTTATTTTTCCTAAACGTGTGGTTCAGCATTGATGGTAGGTAGGTGTAAAGACTGCTGTAAGTATATTTTATATTAATACATATTTTATTTTTATTTAAATTAGGCGGTTGTTTATTCGAATAATTTGTTCCATCATAATAATATATTTTTTTTTAATTATGTGTAAGAAAAAAAAATAGTTCCTATTATTCCGTCCACTAATCCCGATTTTGAATAGGGGTTTGTGTAGTTTCTGTCCTAAAAAAAATATCGTATTCAAATAAACTTTTTATACTAATGGGGATTTGTGAACTTTTTGTCCACAAATCCCCATTTTTTGAAAATCTGAAAATAATGGGGATTTGTGGACAAAAAGTTCACAAATCCCCATTAATGGGGATTATCAATGGGGATTAGTGGAATAACCCAAATTTTAGCACAACACTTTACAAGATTTGGAAGCAACAAGAGAAGTTATGTTTGTAACCTGGTAACTAGTTTTCATTTTCACTACACTGTACACTTGTCTTGTGTTTCTTGCAATTTCACAAAAATTAATTTAATATTTAGAGTGTTATCATATTTATCAACAATTATTATCACACTAGTGTTTTGTAAGCAAATTCAAAGCGAAGAATTGTGCAGTGAGTTTGCCATGTCAACACCATTTTCTTTTGTACACTATTCGGTTTTTAATATTTGTTGTAATAGCAGCAACAGAAAGAAATACATTATCTCTGACTGTTTAGCTATCACGGTTCATACAGCCTGGTGACAGACAGACAGAGGAGTCTTAGTAATAGGTAGTGTCCCGTTTTTACCCTGAGTATGGAACCCTAATGAAAAATAAGTAATTGTTACCTCTTCGTAGTAAACACAGTCAGCTAAGACCACAATATCAAATATTTCCTTCACTAGTTCAGATCCTGTATCTCCCCAAACCAATGACTCTGCCGTAGCATATCCTCCCATACTGCACACCTTTGATTTATTTTCATTTATGTTTATACGCAATAATGATAGTGCTTCAGGTAAATCCGTTAATGTCACTTGAGCTCTGCAAATTTAAATGGGAATAAATTTGCTTAGTTTATGGGTGATGTATTGTTATTTTTCATTGGATTTTATGATAACAAACCCCAATGTTGCCGCAGTAAGACCAACAACACCCAGGCCAGAACCTAGTTCCAGGACTCGCAGGCCACTTAGAAACTCGGATTGTTTATTGGACATAGTCTCCAAATACTTTGCAAGTACTAAAGAGGCGTCCCATACAACACAGTTAACGTCACCTTCTAGTTTTTGGAATATCTTTAGTGTTTTCAAGCAAACCTCTATATCAATCTCTCTTGGAAATAAATCACTGGGTTGAGTACTTGATCTTCTGTGAGACATTGTTTTGTTAATAAATAAATAAATTCGTATTTAGTAGTACCTAATAACTTAAAAATGCATGACTAGATTCTTTTGCTTATAATAGGACCACAAAATAATATATCGAGATCAATAAAATTCGGTTTAAGTTTTATCGGCACGCACATGAAATACAAGAATAGATGTTGTGTTCTGTGTCGAATGTCGACATTGGTGGATGTTTACGTAATTCATAACAATATTGATTTACGGCCGAAGAACAGCGCGCAGCTTTTCACGGTTTGTTCTTGTTCATTTTCAATATCTTTCGGCAAGTTTACGAAATACATACACGAAAACATGCGCTGACATTGACAGCCGACAGCATAAAGTTCCGACATCACGTCAAATAGATTTGACAGATCACTTTAAAATGATGTGCTGCCATCTAGCGCATAATAAATAATCAGGGGTGGCACACGCAAAGCTATGAGCAGATGGCGCTGGGTCGGGTGATCTTTTTTAGGGTTCCGTACCCAAAGGGTAAAAACGGGACCTTATTTTATTACTGAGACTTCGCTGGCTGTCTGTCCGTCTGTCACCAGGCTGTATCTCATGAATATACGTATGAATATCATAGCTAGAGGGTTGAAATTTTCACAGAAGATGTATTTCGGTTGCCGCTACAACAACAAATACTAAAAATAAAATAAAACAAATATTTAAGTGGGGCTCCCATACAACAAACGTGTTTCAAAAACTACAAGGGAATTTTATTGCAATCTGAGGTCGCTTCTGATTGGTCAGAGGAAAATCGAGTAAGTCGTGGAATTCAAAATGGCCGCCCTGTCTGTCAAATAAACCAGTCTGCCTTCACTTACCAAAAAGAGTTTCTTAAAGATTCAGATTAAAAATTCTTTTCATCCATTCTATTCAAAAAGTGTCGCTTTGGTCCTCTATAAGTTGGATCAAAGTAGCTCTGTTTTGTTAAGATAAACAGCCGGGAGCAAAGTAAAACAGCCGGGAGCAAAATAAAACAGCCGGGAGCAAAGTAAATTTGAATTTGGAACATATTATGTATCATTCATGGAAATCAAACGTAAATTATATGAATTACTGGCTGATGTGTTGAGTCACCGTAACACAAGCTTAGTCGCTTACCACGGGGCTAGATGGCGCTGTGTGTTGTTCACAGAATTTATTTATTTTATTAGTTTCATAAGTATCAATAGTTTCATTTGTTTTATTAGTTTCATTAGATTCATTAGTTTCATTTGTTTCATTAGTTTCATTTGTTTCATTTGTTTCATTAGTTTCATTAGTTTAATTAGGTTCATTAGTTTCATTTGTTTTATTTATTTTGCTTATTTTTTTAGTATTCATATGAAATTTTCACAGATGATGTATTTCAGTAGCCGCTATAACAACCAACAAATATTTATAGAGGGCTTCTGTATAGTAAACGTGATAATAAAATTTTATACATTTTTGTTTAAGTAAATAGGTATATTCACGAATTACGTAACACCATATCATATTTATTTTCTCATAGAAAGGGGATGAAAAGTAGAGTATATGACTCGAGAGCAAATTATTTTTGCCTCGGGCGATGTATACTTTGAATCCCTCGCTGCGCTCAGAATTCTACGTTAGAATCCCTCGCTACGCTCGGGATTCTATTCTAGAATTCTTCGCTTTGCTCGTGATTCAAAGTAACGCCCTCGCCGCGCCGTAAAAATACTATTTTGCTCCCTTGTATTACAATCTACTATTGTGCCAAAGATTTTTTTTCTTTTTTTTGAGTGGTGTGGTCGTATGAAGGGAGTAAGGATCGAAGCTAAATATTTCACATTTTCTTATCAAGTTTAAAAATTGGATGTAAATGATTTTAGGGTTCCGTACCCAAATGTCATAGTGGTACGGAACCCTTCGTGCGCGAGTGTCGCACTTGCTCGGTTTTTTTTTATAATGGTCCCCCAAAAATGAAAACGCCGAGTTTTTTTGTTTTTTTTTCTCTCTCGGTCTTAGATCGATATGGCCAATTTGGCGCCGAGAGTTGTAAAAAACACCTGTTTGGCAGTTCTTAATTCAAACGTAAGATCAGTCGACCAACGCCCTCTGCCGGGATAAAAAGTTAGTGTTCCTCCTCATTCAGCCCTTGGGCTGGTGCTGCCATCTAGCGTAAAATGAAGTAACGTACAAAACTGTCCCTCTCGCTCGCTCGACCCTCATTGGAACCAGAGACTGTCTATGGTTCGTTGACTTGTGCAAAAGTTGCCAGATGATATGTTCATGAACAAAACAGTTGTTTTGACTTGATTTCGTACAAACGTAGAACACCACACTCCACCTAGTTGACAGACATATTAAGGAGCGTTACGTTACGTTACATTTTCTACCAGTTCATTTCCTCTGCCAAGTAAAGTAAGCAGACTTAAAAAAATAAAGTTGTGGTACTAATAGTCTAAACGGGCACTTGAACTTTCATAATTTTTTTTCTTTTAATTAAATTGTAATTGGTAACATTATAAATCATATGACTGACAGTCAGATTTTCAAATAATCGACAAGAAAAATAATTTCTTCGTACAAAATGGCTGTGACCACGGCACTTTTTTGGTTTTCCCTAGTTTTAACCATAATTGGTGAGTGTTTAGGTGTCTAATAAATTACTAAAAAGTGTATCAATTAAACTGTGAATCCTGTTTTGAATGTGTTATTTTCTAGGATCAAATGGTTCGGGAGAATTAAATGTTCTTCATAGCCCAGACACCCTCTATTTTGCTGGAACGAGTAAGTTATTGGAAAGTTCTCTGAAAGAGGTTTTCTCTGCGTCTTTGGGCTTGTCCGTTGAAGAGGTACGTATTGTACAACATGCTTTGTGTAAATTAAAGTCTTGTGACTCACACTACACAGTCATTTTAAAGCTTAGGTTTACCCTAGGTTCACCATATTTATTGATTTCAGAATTCCGAGTGGAATGGCTTAACGATCGTAGACCCCTTCTACACGCCAGAAGCCGCGGTCGAAGTGTACATTGATGGAGTGTCGAACCTTGGCAATGGTGTAAGTACAAGAATCTGCTATATGCAAGGTCTCTACTAAACACACGCACAAGTCACACTATAAGTTCCTAATTGAGTTTGATGCTTACTTGGGAGACTGGCCAGATGTAGCAAGATTGGGGTGGGTGGTAGGATGAAAATGGCTTACAAAATTAATTAATTGATATTGCTTCTTATATGTCTGAGATATCAAATAGCCTCCCCTAAGAGAGAAATTGAATTCCCCACCAATAAAAAAATCTATACATTAATCATCAAGATCGGTAGCAAATACAATAAAATGTACAACAAAACCAACATAATACAAACATACTGACAGATGAAAGTAAATTATGCAAGACTTGAAGCAGAGACACTTCACTAGCTTGGTCAATAATGTTGTAATGGGGTGGCACACCCAAAGCTGTGAGCAGATAGCGCTGGCATTGGATGATCTTTTTTTTTTTGTTGATGGTCCCCCACGAATGAAAACGCCGAGTTTTTTTTTTCTTTCGGTCTGAGACTGATATGGCCAATTTGGCGCCGAGAGTTGTAAAAAACACCTGTTTGACAGTTCTTTGTAATAACTGCTTGCGTCCGAGGTACGCCTCGCATTAAGATAAAAATAAGGACTGCATCTCTTCGTGTTTTCAACGAGGCATGTGAAAACTTAATGTTAAACCAAGGTGTGAAAAACTGTTTAAAAATAAAATCAATGTCTGTAATTATTGAATCTTTTGCAGGAATTGAAAGCCAAGAGTTTCCCTCTCTCGGTGGATGAATATGAACCAGACACATTTGAAGCTGTGAAACACAGAATCAACCAGAGATTCAACAATGGTGGCAACAAAATTGTCTACATTGACTTGCAAAACTCTGAACAAGTAGGTTTCTTTAGTATTATTTGGATTTTAGAAGTACCTATATAGGCAATTTTATATCTGTAAGCCCAGGATATCAATTTAGTTCAGCATAACCTTATCTAGTGAGACCTAATTTTATAGCATGTATGGAATGCCATAACATAATGGAAACCTTATTTTATAGCATGTATGGAATGGACATTATCTTTATGGTTTGCAACCTTTTTGTTGCTTCGAGAGACCATCTGACTCCGATGCAGAAAGTTGTGGGTTTAAAGTTTAATTCCCACCAGAAAAAAAAAAATTTAATAAATGAGTGATATTATGTGACATTTTCAGGTTTCTGCATATGCTTCAATATTCGGGGAAATTAAAGATGCCAAGGTCCCAAAGAAGACATTGCAACATTTGAAGACTGCCATTGAAGAGGACTTCAATTTCCTTATTGAATTGGAGACATTGAAATCCATTACTGAAAGGGTACCATTTATTATTTTTCTATATCAAAATTATAAACAAAAAAGATTTGATTGTAACAAATAGGCTCTGAAACTACTGGACTGATCTTTCACTAATAGAAAGTTACATTATTATAGGCATTTAGATCATAGAGGGATTTACTGGATCAAAATGTTACAAATTTTGATCTGGTAAATCCCACTGATTGGAACTTAAGTACGCAGGTAATACCGCGGGATGCAGTCAATTTTTGTATAAAGTTGTATGATTTATGAGTGCACTAGAGTGGTCGGCCAGGATTTGAAACCACGACCTTCGGAATTAAAGTCGCGGTATTTACCACTTGACCAACACCGCTCTAAGCGAGGCTATCTCATGTTATAAAAAAATATTGTTCAATACTATCAATACTAATCAATTCTGATCGATTTCCAGGTGAAGTCTGGCACCATCACTGCGGACAATGTGGTTGATTTCTACTACTTCAGATTCAGTTCTCTCCATCCCTTGTCAGATTTCCATGGACCTAATTCTCTGCAAGCAAAGGAGGCTAAGATGCTCTTGCGTAAGTCATTCATTACATTAAACTGTGCAATATTTGTAACTGTAGCTTAACCACATGACTAGAAATGGAAATAAAGTGGTGTATGACTGTAAAGGAGTAACCAAACCGCAAACCTATTTTTTATATTCATATTTAATCTGTAGGTTTTTTGTTTGGTTAGTATTATGCTGCTTTTTTTAGGGTTCCGTTCCCAAAGCGTAAAAAAGGGCCCTATAAGTTATAACTGTTATAAGTGTTGTCTAGAATCCAACTCTGCTTCATTTAGAATCCGATGCTCTGATTGGTCAATTGTTGATGTGGTTGTATGTAATTGATATTAGTTAATAATTGATAAAAATCACGATTTTAGCATCAAATAACTCAAGATGTTCAAGAGTTCATAAATAGTTTGTTGAATTGGTTATAAATCTATCTATTTAAATAAAAATGAAACCCGTTCCGTTGTCACGACATCACGCGTGAACGGCTGGACCGATTTCGATAATTCTTTTTTTGTTGTGTTTGCTATTGTCAGGAGAAGGTTCTTATGAAAGAAAAAATGCTAAACCGATTTTGATGAATTTTATTTTTTTATACTAAACGACAGGACAACGTCTGTCGGGTCAGCTAGTTAAGAATATAAATCCATTAAGATCCAACCTCCTTTTTATGAAGAGTAGATGTAGCGGGGTTGGATTGTAGACGACACATAAGATTAATAATTTTTTTTCTTCATTTGTTTCAGGTGAAGCCTTGGAAGAGATGAGCTCCGCTTTCGTGAACGCTTACGACGGCCGCGTGCTGGTGACGGCCGTCACCACCGACGTGGCGCACACGCGGCGCCACGTGCGCGCCGTCAGGCAGAACGAAGAGGTAGCTCTATCTCATCCTACTACCAGAGAGCGGTGTTGGTCTAGTGGTAGATACCGCGACTTTCATTCCGAAGGTCGTGGTTCCGAATCCAGGCCGACCGCGCACCAACCGCGTGTCTTTTTCTTTAAGAAAAATTTAAGTGCGCTATTAACATCGCTCTTACGGTGAATGAAAACATCGTGAGGAAACCAACATGTACTAGGCTAAACCACGGTCCGAAGGCATGGAATATTTGCCAATGCGGGGTAGGCTCCCGTGGCGTCTTAAGCCCTCTAAGAAATCACGTACAATGGCCCAATTGTGAGGCTAAGTGCGGAAAAGGCTCAGTGAAACTAAATTATCCTACTACCTCCTTCTTTATATTTTAACATCTACTACACCAGCGTTTGGGGACATGATCTGTCTATAACTGATCCCGGACGGCGCTCCTGGGAGTGGCCTGATGGTCCGGCCAACCCCGCCTGCAAGTCTAAATGTTGGCCGCCAAGTGGGGACGCTACAACATCTATTGTTAGTTCAGTTGTACCGGGGGTTGTTTATACTTAGGAATAGACATATTTTGTACTACTTGCATATTGATATTCTACTGAACATGACTCAACACAAAGTATAAAGAAACCATAAAAAGATCTTGAATAATTTTAGTTGTACCTTACAACTTAAATTGTTGAACATAATGGCTCACAAGTATTTTTTTTATTATCAATTTAAAAAAATATATAGGGACCTTTGTCAAAAGTTGACCATGTCGGTCCCATTATTTCAAACAAATAAACTACTTATAGTAAAATAATATGATCTACTCACTACTAACTAAACTACTACTAACAAATTTAACATTAATTTATAAAGCAAAATTGCCACATCACTATTCGGCTCACCTAAAACTCTCTGTAATGCACCCACCTGTCTGAAATCCATGCCATAGGCTCACAAGTTGTAAGCCATTATGTTACCTCGTAGCCTTAGTAATAAACGTGGAGTAAGATTGGAATAATTTTACAACGTTTTATTCCTCTCTGTCAACTTTGAAAGTTCTTGTTACGGAAAAAGACAAATCGTGTTCTCACTACTCTGACCTTACTCCACGTTTATTAACAAAGCTATCGGTGTTTTCGCGAGTGGGCCAATTTTTAGGGTTTCGTACTCAAGAGGTAAAAAGGGACCCTATTACTGAGACTTCGCTGTCTGTCCGTCTGTCACCAGGCTGTATCTCATGAACCGTAATAGTTAGACAGTTCAAATTTTCACAGAAGATGAATTGCTGTAGCCGCTACAACAACAAATACTAAAAACAACGATTTAGGTACATGAAAATGCAACGATACCGCGATGTATTTTTGCCACTAACGCCATCTAGTGATAGACTTGCGCCAGTGAATTTAACATTTGCGTTGCGTTCACGGATTAATTGGTCCAGTGTTCATTTTAGGGTTCTGTACCAATTGCGATAGTG
Source organism: Idaea biselata (assembly GCA_958496205.1). NCBI lineage: Eukaryota > Metazoa > Arthropoda > Insecta > Lepidoptera > Geometridae > Idaea > Idaea biselata. The sequence goes on along the minus strand of OY292400.1, from coordinate 6,819,428 downwards.
GTACGGAACCCTTTGTGCGCGAGTCTAACTCGCACTTGTTTATTATACCTACTTGTATTTATTTGCTTCGTGCAATATATCGTGTTTACCGTTACAACTGGTCCAGGAGTCGGCCGCGGCGGAGGTGTCGGCGGCGGGCTTCGGCGACGGCTACGACGCGGACTACGCCGCCATCTTCAACATCATCCTGTGGTTCGGCGTGGTGCTGGTGTTCACGCTGGTGGCCATCGTGTACGCGCTCATGGACATGGACCCGGGCCGCGACTCCATCATCTACCGCATGACCAACCCCCGGATGAAGAAAGATAACTAAACTATACTTGTAGCGCTAACTCACCGAGACGCTATGGCGACGTCGCCGGCTGCGCATCTAAACAATTCATATTCAAATTTAGGACAGATAAGTCACTTGGTGACCGTTTGGCAATGGTTCGGTGAGCTAGGATCCTTAGTTTAAAAATGGTTTAGAATTGAAATAAGTAATACCTTTCCCAATATAATTTTACCTCGGTTGAGTTTACATATAATAAGTTTATTAATTTCAGACTGTATTCTGGCGTTTAAGTTCTTTGTATTTGACTTTTTTTTTTCAGGAAGATGTGTCAAATCGTAGTCTAGTCGTACATACAACTGTCTTGCTATTATTTGTGTATCTATACTATATATTGTGAAACCCTTAAAAACCAAGTATAACGGGCAAATGAAGAAATAAAAAAAATCAAAAGGTTTTATTTCAAATTCTAAACCCTAATTTATAACTCCTTAGTTTCTATATAGTTTAGAATTGAAATGATACCTTTCCAAATAAATATGTCCCCGGGGAGGGTTAGAATATCTAACTCGGGGATGAAGTTATTTTGAAAATCTAAAGGTTATATTTCAAATTCTAAGCCCTAAGTGTAGATGGTGTGAAAACTTGAAATGTCATCTTGCAAGGAATAGTTTGTTTTTGTAGAACTATTCAGAAATTAAGCTAGAACTAAGACACATTCAACTATTAGCCTTGTAAAGCTAATGTCTACATAAATCTAAGAAGTTACCTAAGTTATGTGGTTCTAGCTTTAGAATGTATTTGAAGTTCTAACCAGAGTATTAAGAATTACCTATCTGGCCCAGTTTGTCACGATCAGTCACAGATAGGTGCAGATAGACCTAAAGATATGTTGTTATTTGTAGTTTTTAATTGTTGTCAATTTTATTTTTATTTATTCTCAATTATGTACAAAGTCACTATATAGATATTTATGTGATCAAATAACTAATCACCAATGTAATATAGATGTATTTATCGTTGGAAGTGAATGTGGTTAATATAAAATAGTTATTGTGGTTTCAATGCTTTTATACCACTATGATACTTAAAAATAGTTCTTGAATATCACGTAAATTGTTACTGCCTCCTTGATGTTTTTCAGAAATAAATACATTCCCAGGTCCTGTAGTTGTGCAGTTTTTTTTTGCCCACAATACCTTAGAACCTAAGAAAATAAGAAACCAAAGACTACAACTAGTATGTTTTGCAAAACAACTAGCATAGAGCCAGGAAAATAGACACACAAAGGCCCAAATAAGTAAATTGGGTAGATAATGTTCCTTTTTACCAGACTGCCGAAGGATAATAATGAGACGTAGAGCAGGATGTATAAACGTGGATATATACCTGACCTTTCGCAATATTGTTTTCATCCCATCTATTCGAAAAGAGCTAGTCTAATCCCTGTAAAAGGGCCTGAAGTAGCGCTTTGCTGGCGATGTTCCTAGCGGGCATTTTCATAGCTCATTTCAATTTGGAATGTGAATATTTTTAAAAAGTTTTAATTATCAAAGAGTTCCTATCACCGTACTGCGTGTCTGATAGGTAAGTGATGGGTGATAGACCGAGCAGGTTAAGCAACACATGTGTCTGATAGGTGAGCGATGGGTGTTCGACCGTACAGGTAGAATATTGGTAAAATGGAGGGTTTTGGTAGAAAATGGTAGGTTTTGGTAAGAAATGGTAACGTTGGTAGAAATTGGTAGGTTTTGTGAAAAATGGTAGGTATTGGTAGAAAATGGTAGTTTTTGGTAGAAAATAGTAGAATGTAGTAGAAAATGGTAGGTATTAATGGAAAATGGTAGGTTTGGTAGAAAATGGCAGGTATTCATAGAAAATGGTAGGATTTGGTAGAAAATGGTAGGATTTGGTAGAAAATGGTAGGTTTGGTAGAAAATGGTAGGTTTGGTAGAAAATGGTAGTTTTTGGTAGAATCGGCAGTTTTTGGCAGATGTAGTAAAAAATGGTAGTTATTGATGGAAAATGGTAGGTTTGGTAGAAAATGGTAGTTTGGTAGAAGAAGGCAGGTTTTGATAAAAATTGGTAGTTACTGTCAGACGGGAACAATGGTCAAGGTACGTTACTCATTTTCTCATAGAGGGTGATGAAAAGTAGAATGTTCACCTCGGGAGCAAACACTATTTTTCGCTCGAGTGAAATACTTTGAATCCCTCGATTCGCTCAGAATTCTACTAAAGAATCCCTCGCTACGCTCGGGATTCTACTCTAGAATCCCTCGCTCCTCTCTGGATTCAAAAAACACTCTCGCCGTAAAAATAGTCTTATCTCCTTTGGTATACAATCTACTATTATTATGAGTGTCTTTTGTCTTGCAATCCAAATTCTATGAGACCGCGACCGAAGTCCGGCAATGCGGGAGTGCAAAGTGTGCGTGTTGCTTTTGCTATATCAGATGTTTTATCTCAAGAGTGCCTCTCGGTGCTGCAATGGTAGCTAGCAATCGAGCAGTAGAAACATTTTGTCGATCGACAAGTTTCTCGTGCGCGTATGCTACCACTGCTGGTTAAGTACATTGACGGGCATTGAATGTTGTTTGTGTGCGTGAGTTTGGGAGCCCATTATGTGGGTACGTTACGTACATCTACTCATACAACCAGGAGCGAGCACTCGTGAATATCATCAATGAAATCATGAATCAAACATCTCTATAACAGAAAAATTAAACAATCTCATATTAGTAAAAAGTTTATTAAATATCTTTAGTACATAATATTATTTAACTAATTTATTATTCAATTACAAAATATAGATCTTAATACATAGGTACGTAAAGTACAATTATAACTTATTCTAATTAAAAGTTAAATGGCAAATATTCATTCTGAGATAGCACCACTATTGTATGCATTGCATACTAATGGAAGGTTTTTAAAAGGCACTTTGTATATTTCTTATAATGTGATAATATTATAAACGTTTTCCTTTTTTTTGTAATGAATTAACGCTGAAACGACTGGGCCAATTTTGATGCAACACAATGAAAATAAGGTGAATCTTTGCATGTACTGTTGGCTACGTTAACGCCGATATTCTTACAGGCCGATTTAATCTTTCACAGGTTAAACCACAGGGAACTGCTAGCTTAGCTATTGAATAAAGCTTTGTTTCATTGTTAGATATAAAAAAATATAATAAATTATCCTTCTAAGTAATTTTAGCGTAATAGTTAAAAATATTCTAAGCACATTTACGTGACTACATAAATGCGTCATGAAACCTTAGTTAATATATTATTCATTTTTAATATAAAATTAACGCACCTTTGGTGAATAAAAATGGCATAACAGTGATTGATAAATTCCCAAACAATTTCAATTTAGAACAGTTTCAACAGGACTTCGGAAGACGGAGGCGGACAGTGTGATGGCGCTCGTTAGGCTGCGGTCTCGAAGTCAGAGGGCAGCGGGACGTGAGCGGCAGTGAAGACTCGCGCGGCGCACGTAGGTGCGCAGTTCTCCGCCCGCCACGAAGGTAGCGGAGCGGAGGGGAACTGCGCACCTACGAGCGATGTGTGTATTCGCTTAACACAACGCCCTGCTGCTTGCTAACTTCGAAACCGAGGCTTTAAGGATCGCTTATGCCCGGCAGTGATTAAAAATAGACTGATAATGATGACGAGGGCAAACGGTAAGGTTAGACAATCAGTAAGAACAGCTCGTGCGGGCTAGCGGCGCACGGTGTAGTGGTGCGCGGCTCCGCTCGTGTGTGCGCTAGCGGCGCACGGTGTAGTGGTGCGCGCGACGCAGCCGCCGCCGCAGCTCCTGCGGGAAGCGCTCGTAGCAGCGCTTGCAGGCGGGCCGCTCGTCGTACTCGTAGAACTTGGAGCGCGTGGACAGCGGCGCGTCGCACACCGCGCACGCGAAGTGGTGCACGCACCACGCCTTGTTCAGCGCCGTGAACACTGCGGGGAGATATACAGCTTAGATACGATACATTATACGTAGCAGCTGGTGGTAGGTCGTCCTTACCGTCTCCCGCAATGACTTGGTTGCAGACGTAGCAGAGGTTCCCGAACAGCTGGTGGTAGTGCTGCTCGCAGTACGCGAGACCTTTCTTCTCGTAATGTCGGTGCCCGTGGAACGGCTTCTCACATTTCGCGCACACGAAATGCTAAAAAATAAATAAGTCAATTTAAACAGTGGCGTAACGACAATCGAACAAGGGGTTAGCGTATTTAACTCAAAACTTGGCATCATATTCGCAGAAAAAAAAAATTGTACAAATAACGTGTTCGCTTTTGTTGAACTTGTAAGTACACTTTGCTGCAAACGAACCAAAGTCAGTCTTCACTCCAATCACGTGTAAATGTGTAAATGGGTTAGCGAAGCGAGGTAAATAATAAATAAATAAATTCTGTGAACAACACACAGCGCCATCTAGCCCCGTGGTAAGCGACTAAGCTTGTGTTACGGTGACTAGACAAGGGATATAATACTTATACTTATATTTTATTATATTGTGCCTACGTTAGAAGTATGCTGGAGTATGCCTCCCAGGTCTGGAATCCCCGCTACCTTGTGTATATATCACGCATCGAGAATATTCAGTGTAGGTTTATTAAATATTTATGCTACCGACTGAGAGTTCCCTATAGTTCGGATAATTATGAGGACCTGTGCAGAAAGTTTCATTTTCTCCCACTGTCTAGTAGACGTAATATTGCTGACGTAATTTTCTTATTAAGATTAGCATCCAACCGTATCGATTGTATGAATTTGCTGGATATGATACCATTGCGAGTGCCTACTAATACGCGCTCCAAGAAACCCCTATGTGTTCCACGAGCTGTAACCAACTATAGACAAAATGCCTACCTGCTGCGGGCGTGTGATACCTTCAATGATTTGTGTGACGTTGCAGACTTGGACCTATTCTGTACCAGCGTGGCTTCAGCGAGAAGACGGTTAAGTAACATGTTTTTCGTTGATGATTAGTAAGTTTATTTACCTCTTTTTGATCATGACTACCATGGTTTGTGCTTCCCTGTAGTTGTATGTGTCGAAGATTGATCTCTCACATTATTAGTTTAAGTTGTTGTTTATTCGTGGGAACCTCTAATTGGCTCTCCATTTCTATAATGTTTACTTATATTTGTGTAATAGCTGTTGGTTCTCCCAAAATAAATAAATAAATAAATAATAAATAAATTTATTTTTCTTTTGTAAATACATACATATTATACATAGGGGGAGACCCAGACCAGAAACGAATATTTATTTTATAAGCATAAATACTTGCACCCGGCGGGAATCGAACCCGCAACCTCCTGCATTGAGTCGCGCTTTCGCAAGACGCGCCACAGAGGTCGTCAATTCAATATAAGTCAATTTAAACAGTGGCGTAACGACAATCAAACAAGGGGTAAGCGTATTTAACTCAAAATTTGGCATCATATTCACAGAATAAAACAAAAAATCCCGGCCAAGTGCGAAACTCGCGCACGAAGGGTTCCGTACCACTATCAGAATTGGGTACGGAACCCTAAAATGGTTTACAACAACTTTGATTCAAAGAAAATCTGAAACTTATAAGAAATTCTTTGGTCAGTGAAGGCAGACTAGTATATTTGACAGATAGGGCAGCCATTTTGAATTCCATGACCAACTCGATTTGACTCAACCAATCAGAAGCGACCTCACATCGTACTAGAATTCCCTTGTAGTTTTTGAAACATGTTTGTTGTATGGGAGCCCCTTTTAAATAATTGTTTTATTTTGTTTTTAGTATTTGTTGTTGTAGCGGCAACCGAAATACATCTTCTGTGAAAATTTCAACCTTCTAGCTATTACGGTTCATGAGATACAGCCTGGTGACAGACGGACAGACGGACAGACGGAAGGACGGACGGACGGACAGACAGCAAAGTCTCAGTAATAGGGTCCCGTTTTTACCCTTTGTGTACGGAACCCTAAAAACAAATAATTGTACAAATAACGTGTTCGCTTTTGTTGAACTTGTAAGTACACTTTGCTGCAAAAAACCTTAACGAACCAAAGTCAGTCTTCACTCCAATCACCTCTATTGGCCTCGCAGCACAGCTTCCGTGTAAATGGGTTAGCGAAGTGAATACACATGAATGGCTACTGCACGCATCCTATTTTCTCGTACGAACCTCGACATGCCAATGTTTCCCCAGCGCGGTAACGATCCGCTCCTCGATGGGGCGGCGACACGCGCCGCATATCGGAATACCCATCTTGTCGTGGCAGCGGAGACAGAAGAGATTGTTCTGAGAACAAAGAGGTATTCATTCATTACTTACTTGTTGTTAGGGAGAAGAAAATGAGAGGTGCCGAATCGGATCCATTCCAATCCTACTAATATTATAAAAGTGAACCGTGAAAGCTTGTATGTATGTTTGTTGTTCCGTCACGCAAAAACTACTGAACCAATTGCATTGAAACTTGGAATATAGAAAGCTGGAGATTTGAAATAACACATTTTTATCCTCGTAACCACGCGAGATCAGGATACTGCTAGTAGTAATAAATAAGGCAGTATAAAAGCATTGTATAAGTGGGCAGAATTGCAGTCATTCATTATGCATTGACTTACTGGATTGACTTGGGAATTGGCACCATGGAAATGGGCTTTCTTACATGGTATATTACTTTCCTGTGTGTACAATACTAACCACATCGTTGGCAGCGTATCCGGGGCGGTTCTTGACCTCCCTCGCGGTGTGGTCGAGTTCGAGACCACAAGTGGCGCACGTGAAGTGGTACCCGTGGTACACCTCGCCGCGGTAACGCAGCGGTTCACCGTCTATTACTCCACTGGAAAATACACAAACATTTATAACTTATATACTTTTTAGGGTTCCGTACCTAAAGGTAAAAACGGGACCCTATTACTGAGACTTCGCTGTCTGTCCGTCCGTCCGTCCGTCTGTCCGTCTGTCACCAGGCTGTATCTCATGAACCGTAATAGCTAGAAGGTTGAAATTTTCACAGAAGATGTATTTCGGTTGCCGCTACAACAACAAATACTAAAAACAAAATAAAACAATTATTTAAAAGGGGCTCCCATACAACAAACGTGTTTCAAAAATAACAAGGAGTCAAGTCGGGACAGGAAGAAGGACAGGAGGACAAATCGAGTTGGTCATGGAGTTCAAAATGGCTGCCCTATCTGTCAAATATACCAGTCTGCCTTACTTACCAAAGAGTTTCTTTTATGTTTCAGATTTTCTTTGTGCCAAGGTTTTTTTTTTTTTGAGTGATTCGGTCGTTTGATGGGAGTAAGAATCGAAGATAAATATTTCATATTTTCCTATAAAATTTATAAATTGGTTGTTGTAAACCATTTTAGGGTTCCGTATCCAATTGTGATAGTGGTACGGAACCCTTTATGCGCGAGTGTCGCACTTGCCCCGTTTTTATAATTATATTGCGTGTGATCCATATAGACCATGAAGCGTACTTACTCTTACACCCACAGTGCCCCAAACTAAGGACTAGGTTCGAACTATGAATACAAGACAATGGATATACTACATATTGCACTTATTTTTTTGTAAATACATATAATGTATACAGGATGTCCCAGAAACGAGTGTCAAGCGAAAGTCCAGAGGTAGAGGCCCTTAAGGGGTACCCGAATCACTCCCATGTATGTTCCGCGATTTTTCGTAGTTTAGAAGTTATGGCCTTTTTCTCAATTTTCTACTCAAATGCGACCACTGATACCTATTTGGTCATACTTACTGCAATAATTGAGATAATTGGCTGATTTATTTACAAATGTGGAGCTGAATAATAGGGTCATGTTACCTGTTACAGAAAAAAGGCGTAACACTAACCAAACAGTTACAAATTAAAAAAGAACTTCATAAAGTGAGCGTTGACAAAACGCTATAAACACTTTAAAGAGCAATTAAAAGAAAAACTCGCCTATTATTTTTTTCCAAACCAACTTGAAAAACTTCCTTCATTAGCTATCTACCCTATTAATTTTATTGGTCTATCATTAGAGAATCATATCAAAAATTTTATTTAAAAATTCTTTGGTCGTAAATTCTCTCACGCATCACTCGCTTCTCTCTCTCTCTCTCTCTCTCGCTCGCTCACTTTATGAAATTCTTTTTTAATTTGTAACAGTTTGGTTAGTGTTACGCTTTTTTTTGTAACAGGTAACATGACCCTATTATCCAGCTCCACATTTGAAAAGAAATCAGCCAATTATTATTATTATGTTTGTAACGTCTCCGTTTCACGGGGCTATGGAGCCCCGGACATTTGGAAGGCGTGCGTGGGGCCGAAGCCAACACGTAGAGGCCCGTTTCAGTCACAATTTTAATCGCAAAGTATGGAATGGACACTAAACCGGCGGTTATCCCTGTCTACACTATAAAATGCAGCCAAGGACAACCCCCGGTTTGGATAGTACTATTGTGTAAACTACGGATGAAAACTACTTGGGCTATGAAAATGGGTTGGTAGTGGATTGGATACTGGGGGGAACTATGGGGACTATGGCGCCTGCCGTAACAATGTAAAAATACATGTACGAAAATGGCAGGCGGAGACTCGCCAACTCACAAACTGGGCCACCCTAATTAAGCCGAGCAAATTACAGCCAGGGGGCAACAGGGGCGTGAGTGGCTGAAGGATGGAGCAACCTCACCGGATTTTAAACCATCCTAGGTAATCCTGTGGAGCGGGCCAACTCATCACTGACGTGAGGTGTCCATCCTCCGAGCATTTCTGCTGTCGCGACTCCACTCCGACCAGCCGGTGAAGGCAAGCCAGAGGCGGGGGACCGCTTCCTCGTCAGTGTTCACTCCGACCAGCCAACTAAGGCAAGCCGGAGGTGAGGAACGGTGATTTCCTCCTGGAGCACTCGGGAAGCCGCGGGGTCGCTACTCCCCGACACCTCGCCTCAAGGTGCTCTGCGGGCTTATTATTATTATTATTTTAGTAGAAAAATGTGAAAAAAGGCCATAACTTCTAAACTACGAAAAATCGCGGAACATACATGGGGGTGATTCGGGTACCCCTTAAGGTCCTCTACCTCTGGACTTTCGCTTGACACTCGTTTCTGGGACATCCTGTATATGAAAGCACCCAGACAAAAATCAATATTTATTTTTAAGTATAATAACCGGCGGGAATCGAACCTGCAACCTTCTGCATTGCGCCACAGAGGCCGTCAATACAGGGCTAGATTGCAATCTATATCAGTAAGTAGACTCACTGGCACTTGTGGCACATGTAGTTCTGCAGGCCGTCCGCCTTGATCCTGGCGTTGCAGGTGTGGCACAGCGCGCGGCCCGCGTGCTTGATGAAGCCGGCGTCGGCCAGCTCCACGCTGCACTCCTCGCAGCGGAAGCAGGCTGGGTGCCAGTTCGCGTTCATCGCCTTGATCACGCGACCGATCACGAACTCACCTTCAGGTTAAAACACTAAATGTGAGGAAACGCGAGGCGCTGGGTAGATGCATGGTTGTGCGTCTCGCAGAATATGCTGAGCTTGCTTCTTATTTCCATCATATGTTTGTTAGGTTTTAGTTAAAAAATTATGGCAATAAATACTTTTTATTTATTGGGGGAACTACTCTTTTCTCCATACAAATTTTGCATATTCTAATTTTTCTAAAGGACATCATTCAAATTGTACCCAAAAATTAAAGTGCCGGCCAATGAAAAAAAATATTTTTATCTTATGGAAAATGATGTTTTAAATATTTTTTATCAAGACGGTAAATGTCTACGACCAACTTTTGAACCCTATAGGCGACATCAAAAATCATAAATGAGCAGTTCAATATATCATCAATATAGATAATTGTAATAAACTATAAACAACGCTAGATCGCCTTCGTATGCTTGGAACTACCTGTTTGCTCCCGTTACTCAATAAGGTCGGCCATAAACTCCATCTCTTTCCTTCTCGTTATTGTTATTAGTAGTTACCTGCTTTGTTTATCCCGTTCTAGGTAAGGATTCGATAGTTGACGATATACTTTGTAGTTATCCATGCGACTTTAGTTACATCGGACGACTACTTACTTGCGAATAATTATTGTTTTTTTGCTTTTTTAACATTAAAATGGCGGAACGATTGTGTATACGGTGTCGTGAATCTGTGGAAAATAGAAGAAGCTATTCCTGGATATCTCGAGAGGAGAATCATATTGAAGTAGCTCAGATTATTATTCAAGAGCTACTAGATCAGCAGGTATGTGGTTTTATATTGTATGTATTATTTAATAGTAATATGCATATTGTATAGCAACAAACGCGCATTAGGCGTGAGTGTGAGTTTCTTGTCACTTGAAAAGAGATTTTCAAAACATGGTATGAACTTTTTTCGTTCATTTATACATAATGCCACTATCATAGATATCATAATAAAATATGGTAGGTATATATGAGTTCAGTGGCTACTATATCGGAAACTTCATATGCATAAGCCCATAATTGAATACATTCTATATCTTTACAAAAACTACAATAAGCAAGTGTAGTTAGACTTATTACGTTAGGTGCAGTGTAAACTCTAACGAATCTCAAGAGACCGAACATTTTTTATATCGTTGAATCAAGAGTAAAGGATAGGATTTTTTAATTCCTAACAGTTTCAACATTATTTTGCGACTGATAATACGATAGATACCTGATGTGTTTATTTCGAAGCCATAATTTTCAAGCAAGCAAGGGCATATTAAATATCATATTTTCTTGGTGCATGTCACAGATGCTGGTTTGTGGTCCACGTCTAATATGTTTAATTATTGATATAATTGAAACCTTTATTTTTTCACTTTTCAGTCTGTGCCTACGGATTTCATTTGCCGACCTTGTTGGCAACGAGCGGAGAGAACATACGAGAGAAACTTGCGAGAAGCGCGTCTGGCTGATAACGACGACGACGACATACAAGCACAACTTGTTGAAGACAATTCATCTTCCACTCAGCCCTCAATAATTACTCTGCCTGGATTCGTGCGTACTCCGAATACAAGGCGAACTTGTGTCTTTCAGCATTGTGAAAATAGTTCCAGGCATCGAATTCCGGATAGCATTGTACTTAGAATGCTTAGCCGGTACAATTTATTATTGACGGAAAACAGCCGTGTTTGTGATGAACATTTGCAACAAGATTTATGGTACCTGCTTGCCGTACAACAAAATAATATTTCCGAGTTCAGATCAGAACAAATAGTACGAGCATTATCAATATTACAAGCTCATGTGACTACAGAAGTTCTAAACTTCGAGCACTACGAAGTAATAGATGACAATGAATTCCATACTTGGACAGGCCTTACTCATGCACAGTTTGCTGATCTGCTGATCAAAACCAGCAGCCTCAATAATAATAAAAACAAAAAAGTTATATTAGCAGCTGTATTGATAAAACTACGGACTGGGGATTCGAACGCTCGATTAGCTTCAATTTTTAGAACAAGTGAGTCCACTTTTGCACGCATGCTTAAAACTGGTCGTACGGCTTTGGTACAAGACTTTGTCCCACTACATTTGGGGTTTGATCATTTAACCCGCGAAGAAGTTGCCGAAAGGAATCTTACAGTACCGGAGGCACTATTTGGAAATCCTGATAGCCCTCTAGCGGAAAGAAAGGCGATAGTCATCTGTGATGGCACCTACATATACTTGCAAAAAAGTTCTAATTACTTTTTCCAGAGAAAGTCTTATAGTCTTCATAAATTCCGGAACTTACTGAAACCTTTTTTGATTGTCTGCTGTGATGGACACATAATTGACGTATCTGGACCTCATGCTGCCACCACATCTGATGCTCAAGTTATGAACAGTATAATCAATAATGAAACTGATGGCGGCGATGGTGTATTCAATTGGTTTTTTAGACAAGGTGACGTTTTTATTTTGGATCGCGGATTCAGAGATGCCATTGCCCCTATGGAGTCACTGGGATATTCGGTACATATGCCACAAACCAAGCTTCGAAACGAAACTCAATTAACTACGATACAGGCAAATAAATCCCGTCTTGTTACAATTTGTCGCTGGGTTGTGGAAGTAGTTAATGGACGATTTAAACGGGATTTTCGGTTTTTGAGAAACGTTAACATAAATCGTGCTCTACATTACATGTTTGATTTTTTCAAAATAGCAGCCGCTATCATCAATGCATATCATCGCTTGATAGAAGACAACATTCATGCCCAATCGTTTTTGGCCATAATAAATCAAAGGTTATCGATGCCCAATACGCTAGCTGATATTATTATAAGACACAACTACAATAAAAAACGAGCTTCATTTCGCATGATGTCAGCTGAAATGCCCGAGTTCGACGAGTTAGGTGAAAATATAACAATCATAAGAGGTAGAATACAATCTCGCCACGTTCGGGTCAGAAAATACTATGTATATATTGGAATAAACTCAACACTGAGTGGTCGTGATGCCATAGCGCATTATTATTGCAGTTGCAACATTGGAAGACGAACGGTGGGCTGCTGTTCCCACACTATGTGCATAGTGTGGTATATGACATATGCAAGACATGCAGAACCCCGCATAAATCCTCCTGCATTAGGTTTAGAAAATGTTATAGTAAGATCTGCGGAAATATAATTGTAATTAATGACGAATAAAGCAATATTTAATAATAATAATCATATTTTTTAATAAGTCTGCCATTTTTACATGTTTGTTGAACATTGTTACGACAGGCGCCATATTCCCCATAGTTCCCCCCAGTATCCAATCCACTACCATCCCATTTCTATAGCCCAAGTAGTTTCACCCGTAGTTTATTCATAGTTCTATCCGACCCGGGGTTGTCCTTGGCTGCATTTTATAGTGCAGACAGTAATAATCGCCGTATAGGTGTCCAGCACAACTTTTTACATTAAAATGTTACTTAAACGGGCCTCTACGTGTTGGCTTCGGCCCCACGCACGCCTTCCAAAGGTCCGGGTGCTCCATAGCCCCGAGTATCGGAAACGGTAACAACAAATAATAATAATATAAATCCTTATAAACATTCAATGATTACAAAAGTCCATATAATTAACAATTGCGGGAATCACATCTAACACGTCTGATTTGTTATACTAGGTTTTAATAGGCATAATTTTAATTAGTAGATTTAAGTTGATTTACCTATATAAATAAAGAGAAGAAAAAAACGTCCAGACGAATTTAAAAATGCAATAATTTAGAATTTCTATATCAAATAACTTTAAAAAAATTGATCATAGCTTTTAGTTGTCAAAAGAAAAAATGTTTAGAATGTCATTCCCTAAAATATACATACATTTTTTTTTGTTGGCCGGCACTTTTTTTTTTGGGTACTTTTTGTATGCAACTTGAATGATCTCCTTTGAATTCTTTTCGAATAAAAAATGGAAATAATCCAAAACGTAAGGACATGTTTATGGTAGATATATCCAAGGAGTAAACAGTTGATGTCTTATGGAGAAAGAGTAGGTAGACTTTCCTCTTAAATGTATTTTTTTAAAGAGTTTACCTGCATGACACATTTTTAAAATATTTTGAACTTGTCCTTTTCTGCAAACAATGCAGTTCCACCTAGATGTAGAAAACCAAACAATTGCATTTATATTTTGTATAAGTATAGTATAATTTTAGTATTTCTTACCACACTTATTACAGCATGGAGCGAACAGCACTTGGAAATCACGTTCACAATACTTCCTGCCCTCAAACTCATAGAATACTCCATCAGGGAACACTCGGAAACATTGAGCACATCTGTGGGAAGAACAGAAATCTTGTTTAGAAAACAACTGAACCACAATAACCAGAATGTATTGCAGGTTGCAGGTCACTATTCTACTGAAAATTGTTGTTTGTAACAAAACACTCAGCTACGTAAGTGTAGCGACTATCGGCGAGTTTCTTTACCGATTCTGAAAGTCAAGGTAACAGCAAAGGTATTTCGTTGGAAGATGTCACTAAACTGTTACTTTTATTTTACTTTCAGTTGAAGAATCTTGCTGTAAAAGACATAGCTAGACAGTAGAATACCTTGACATTTTAAATTTAGATTCGTTTTCAGATTTTGTGATGTTGTAATGATGTTACCTTCATTCATGCTTCATGCATGAATTTATTGGTTGCCTGAAAGAGGGCAATAGGCGGCCTTATCGTCCATAGGCGATAAGGCCGATTGTGCCACTTTGGTTTCAAGTTATTCTTTGTATAAATTGAATTCTGTGTTCTTGTGCAATTAAGTGTTAATAAATCAATCTATCTATCTTTAATTAAATTTTAAACTTACACAAAGCAGTTGGTGTGCCAAAGTTCTCCATTTGAGTTGACAATCTTCTCATTGGGTTCGAAACCGTCCCCACAGCGGGTACAGAACATGTTGTCTAAAGACATTGTTGCTAATCTGCAAATTAATTGAATGTTTTTGTTATTTCTCTTAATGGGCACTGAAAGAATAATTTAAAAAAAATATGATTTTTTACTGCTAGAAACTGTATGGCTACAATTCAGTATGACTTAATATTATTGGTTTAGAACATGAGTAGCAATGATTTAAGGAAAGGTATTATTTTATTATATTTTAGATGAAATAACAGGAAAATGACTTGCTAAGCTTAGTCATACAAATGCTAAAAAAATTAAAGAATGTTGTGTTAGGACAGGGGTTTATTCCTGTATAATAATTGTCTAAAGTTCGATTTTAACATCATTGCAAATGCAAAAAATACACCCAAAATGAAAGTATAACTTGTTATAGCT
The DNA here is from genome assembly GCA_958496205.1 of Idaea biselata. Lineage (NCBI taxonomy): Eukaryota > Metazoa > Arthropoda > Insecta > Lepidoptera > Geometridae > Idaea > Idaea biselata. Next base: position 6,804,387 of record OY292400.1, on the reverse strand, counting down.
GCACCTAACAGTTTCACCCGCGTACCGCATAATTCTTATTCCCGTGAGAATATTAGATCCAAAATTATGTCCTTGTCAAAGGTCCCATCTATCTCTATATCAAAATTCATCAAAATCTATTCAGCAATTTAGGCATGAAAACATAACAGATAGACAAAGTTACTTTCATGTTTATAATATTAGTAAGGATATGTTAGATTGACTGTTATCATATCGAAATGATATTGATGAAATGATATTTTTGATAATTTTAATATGAGAATAGGCAGCACCATCAGCTCACTATTGTTTAAACTGAGCTAAAAATTATAATTGGAGACTTGTTTCTTCAACTATTGTAAAATAAATCGAAGAAAAGTCTGAAGACAAATCTGTCAGCTTCTTGCCAAGTTCTTGGCATCATTCAAAATGGAGCTCCTAGGGTAAAGGAAGAGACTAGTTCTGGCATACTGGTCTAACATGCTCCAACTTACTAGATTTGCTATTCAGTAACAATCCTCAATTACTCCTAAGTTGTTACTGCAGGGTACAAGAAATGTAAGACATTACTATACAAGAAACAATACATAAATAGACAAGTAATTTCTTTTTGTGGTTTGTATTTGTCATTTAATCTTCATTCATTTGAATTCTAGCCTATACCATCCCACTGCAGGGCAAAGGCCTCCCTCCTTTCTTTTCACTGATCCCTATCTAATGCCAGCTAGCTCCAGTCCCCAAGAAACGAGTCCAGCTCTTCAAATAAACATATTTAATTAAGTAATTTCTACTTGTCTAGGAATATTAAAAACAGCTCTGTAGGTAGGTGTTTGGAATTGAATTCCACTTTACTTTTTTCTTCTAGAGGGCCTAGTTTTCCACATAGGCACAATTTTCCCTCTGTTAACTTAGTGTTCTGACTAATATGAGAATGAGTGGTACAGTTTATTTTTCATGTTGATGATGAGTGATACTTTAGCTTAGTAACATGTTTGAATTAGTGGTTACAGGCAATAATGGTTCATTATTCATTACTTTGTGCATTTTTTTTGTTAAACTTTGCCTTGAAGGAAGCTATGTAGGTGCCATGAGTGAGTAATCTACTCTATAGGTAGGTTAACCACTCCCACATAACAGATGTAGCTTACCCTGGCATTTTGGCAGCGCAAAATGAACACAACACACAATTTTTCTACTCTTGACTCCTAAATTCTGTCAAAAAGAAAAGTTTATACAACTAGTCAAGCCTAAATAACAGAATAATATCGTAAAAAATTACGGAAACTGGAATGATGTAATGGTATCAAAAATAGATTTGTAAATAGGTTGATCTTCATCGAAAACTAACTTACCCACAAACTTAAATAAATAGACCAAAATATAAAACAAAGGCCTAGGATTCCCAGAACTCAAAAAACAAGAACTATTAGAGGGATTTTAATCGAAAATAAAACCAAATTCACAACATAATTTCACTTCACAACCAAAGCAAAGCAAGCAAGAAAAAAACTTAATGTAGTGTTGCCACAGTTTTGAATTTAAAGAGCAAATTATTGAGAAATAAAAGTGTCTATCCAATAATAAATAAACTCTTCACTAATAAATAACTTCTGGCAGACCCTTTCATCCAGCAAGTGACATAGATAGAAGATAATATTATATCTTTATTTGTACAACATCTACGAAACACAAAAGACACAAAAACACCAAGTTTAAAATAAAAAAAGCTTGAAATTAAGTACCTACACATAACTATTTAATACAAGTCTGTAACTGCCTTTAAATATTCTGATGATTTAATTTATCATCTGACTGACTTTACTAACTCCTGTTACAGACCGATGCATGATAGATAAATCATCTGTGCTCGGTATGGAATAATAGGTTGATTGAATGACTCGAGACGCGAAGTACCTAAAACTCATTAAAACCACCAGTTACAAAAATGTACGAAATATATGCACGTGGCAACAATTTCAAGTAAATTTTGACATGGCCAATGACAGTAAAGACATTTGACACTTCAAAAGAAGAAAAATAAAATGGCGGGTTTTATTGACATTTTCTTTGACAGTTTTGTTTTCATTTTCATTAATAAAACGTGAATAAAACAAGTGATTTATTTACAACGAAAATCGATAGTATTGTATTGTATTGTATTTTGCCATCGTCATGGCAAAATCTGAGGTAGATTCCTCAAATAATGTGAAAACAATCAAAGAGCTATTACTGGATGAACAAAAATTGGTCACCTATGTTTCTGTTGCTAAAGATTTGTGTATTCACGTAAATGAAGCTAAAAAAATACTAACACGAGTGTTAGAAGATGTAAGAAAGAAGCAGCCGACGATGCACTTCAATGTAAATCATATAATATCAGGATTATCTGGTAATCATTCTGCCAAAACAATGATATGTTCAGAACCAGAATTAGAAACGCTTAAGACGTCTTTCAACACTGTCTTGTACCACCATATTTACAGTATAGGTCTAGGCAAAGAAGGTGTCGACAATGCCGCATTAGTTTCATTAAATAGATTTGAAGATTTTGCCTTTTGTCCTGGTCTTATCAAGAGTAATCTTTGTTCTAAAAGAACCTCCGCAGATACAGAAAGTTTAAAATTGAAATGCCAGGTGCAAAATACTGTAACTGAATCCAAACCAGTACCACTAAAAAAAGAAAAGACTACTGAAAAAAATGCTACCAATGATAATAATATAAAAGTAAAATCAGAGGTAATTTCCCCTAAAAAAGAGACATCAAATGGTTCAATGAATAAAATAAATGGTAACAAATCTTCCAAGGGTATTGCAGGAATTTTCACTAAATCGAACACTGCTCCTCCTATTAAATCAAATAAAACTGAAGATTCACAGAAGCAGACGTCGAAACCTGATAAAAATGGGCTTTCAAGTTTTCTAACTAAATCAAACAGTGCTCCTAACATTAAACCAAATAAAACTGTTAGAAAAGATATAGAAGAACCAATTAATATTGGTAAAGAGATAAAAGATGAAAAAATGGAAGTAGATGTAGAAGAAATAGAAGATACATCTAAGAAATCTATTAAAAAAGAACCCGAAACTTCTAAAAAGGGAAAGAGCAAATCACTGAGTCAAATAAAGAAACATGCAAAAGTTGATAAGAAACGTAAAAGGGTATTGCAAGTGTCTGATAGTGACAGTGATGATGATCCATTTTCTGATGAAAAACCTAACAATGATGCTGAATCTGAAGATGAAATACCACCCACACCAGCAACAAACACTGTCAAAATTACTTCTGGAATATTAAACCCTAAGAAGAAAAGGAAAATTGTTGACAAAACATATACAGATGAAGAAGGATATATTTTAACTCGGAAAGAAGAGATTTACGAGAGCTGTTCTGAGGATGATGTTGTACCAGAAACAACAACTACCAAAGTTGAAAAAGAAAACGTAAAGGAAGCTAATAAAGTTAAAACAGAAGTCTCTCCTAAGGAAAAGAAAGCAAATAAAGTTAGTAAGAAGAAAATATCACCTCCACAGAAAGGAAAACAGGCCACAATGATGAATTTCTTCAAAAAGATTTAGAAACAGTAGGATGTATTTCTGAATTTCCTTAAACTACTTAAAGTAGTAAAGCTAAAGAAGTACAACTTTGTAGAATAAAAAGAATGTTCCAAAATTATTATACCTACCCAAATAGATGAAATTAATAAGAAAAAAATAGATTAGAAAAAACATAACAATAGATTCTGTTTAGTAGTTTTGAAATGGTTTTTTTGCTGTTGAATTATCATTTCAGTGTTACTTAATACATTCATAATATCATGTCTTAACTAAAAAATGTTCTAAAGATTATGTAAGATAATAATTATTGTTAGTTTGAGCTTGTGTACGAGTATCAGGCTTGGAAATAAAAATGCAGATTGTGTTTGTTAATTTTAATAAACTTATAAAATATTAAATAGCTTAGTTTTAATTCTATCTTTTGGTTCCAATAGCCACCACCCAGTCTGGGTGCACCTGAACATCTACTAAGTAAGAGCATTTTGTGTTGTATGTTGATGACTGCACCTCTTGGCTTGATGCTTGTCTGTAATCAAAGAATTCATTTACTGAATTAAATTGTTTGTTGTGACTGACTGATAGTCAGGACAAACCACTGGCCTCTTATAATCAAGCATGTACTTGAGTTCAGTGAGATAAACAAATAGCAATACAGCTCAAACCTATGGACACAAATTGACACAATAACTGTAAAATGAAGGAAAAAATAACACTACCATATTTATAGTCCTAAGTTTAGGACTATATGGTAGTTTTCTTTTTTAATTATTATAAGTGTAAGAGCTTGGTTTAGGTCCTAAACCAAGCCATTACACTTGTAATTTGGACGCCAGATTATTCGACTTTTTCTTCATTACTACTAGTTAGTGTGTTTCGCTAGGGCTTTTTTTTTCACAATTGGGCTATTGTACGTGATTTCTTAGAGATAGATAGAAAGATAAAAACTTATTTGCACCAAAAATTTACAAAACACATACGAGTGGTTAAGCAGTAAGACGGTATGGGAGCCTCTACTGAGGATTGGCGTATATTCCATGCCTTCGGACCGTGGTGAGTCCTAGGACATGTCGGTTTCCTCACGATGTTTTCCTTTACCGTAAGAGCGATGTTATTAGCGCACATAACTTTTTCTAAAAGAAAAAGACATTGGTTCGCGGTCGGCCTGGATACGAACTCACGACTCTTGGAATGAAAGTCTGGGTACCGGGTATCACTAGAGTTCACTAGACCAACACCACTCCTTCATTACTACAAATTAATTAGAATAGAAATGATCATACGAATACATTTTGTTTGGCGTTTTGTGGGAATTGAACCCTAAATCTTCTGCAAGTCTATCGCTTGTTCCTTCGTGAAATTATAAAGTATAGAAAACTTACCTATTTTTACAATGGCTATCCCAAACAATTTTAACAATCCCATCCATGCCCGCTGAGCACAGCAGTGAATTCTCGAGTGATGTGTCGCTGAGATCTGTCGTAACTCGGTTGGTCAGACTCGGTTTGCCCACAGAAGACCAGTCAAGTGCCGTCACTTTACCATGATGACCTCTGTATTCATGAACACACGTAGACGCCGCTAAATCCCACACTTTTATTTTCTTGTCATCCCCTGAAATGAAAATGTGGAACGATATAGATGACTTAGGTAATGGTAGTTCAATTGTGTTTGCTTATAGGAAAAAACTATCTAATATTATGTCTATTGGGTTGACCCAAGTATGCTCCTCACGGGTAACCTCGCCCATCTGGCCGCACACTACTTAGTTTTCTAGAGTCACACAGAAACGTGCAACGACATGCCCAAGCGACATCAGCACCGGTACTTTTAAGTTCAAACTCAAAAATATCTTTATTCATGTGAACTATACAGGAACCGGAGCAATAATAAATCTATACTATAATCCTTAGTAACATTATAAGCACGAAAGTAACTCTGGTTGTCAAAATCATTTGCAAAATAAAAACACCATCACATCCACAAACACACTACCCACCCAATCCAGGACTTGCCTTCGGAGCTCTGCGGTGCCAACGGACACTTCTCCCTCATATAATGGTGGGTGATGATGAGTATGAGTGGACGAGTGATGATCTCACCTGCACTGGCCAGGTAGGCCCCCGGACGGCGCGAAGGCCAGCGCGCGCAGCACGCCGGCGCCGCGGTGCCACAGCACACGCACCAGGCGCGCGTCGCACACCGACCACAGCCGCACCGCGCTACATGATCTCACCTGCACTGGCCAGGTAGGCCCCGGACGGCGCGAAGGCCAGCGCGCGCAGCACGCCGGCGCCGCGGTGCCACAGCACACGCACCAGGCGCGCGTCGCACACCGACCACAGCCGCACCGCGCTACATGATCTCACCTGCACTGGCCAGGTAGGCCCCGGACGGCGCGAAGGCCAGCGCGCGCAGCACGCCGGCGCCGCGGTGCCACAGCACACGCACCAGGCGCGCGTCGCACACCGACCACAGCCGCACCGCGCTACATGATCTCACCTGCACTGGCCAGGTAGGCCCCGGACGGCGCGAAGGCCAGCGCGCGCAGCACGCCGGCGCCGCGGTGCCACAGCACACGCACCAGGCGCGCGTCGCACACCGACCACAGCCGCACCGCGCTACATGATCTCACCTGCACTGGCCAGGTAGGCCCCGGACGGCGCGAAGGCCAGCGCGCGCAGCACGCCGGCGCCGCGGTGCCACAGCACACGCACCAGGCGCGCGTCGCACACCGACCACAGCCGCACCGCGCTACATGATCTCACCTGCACTGGCCAGGTAGGCCCCGGACGGCGCGAAGGCCAGCGCGCGCAGCACGCCGGCGCCGCGGTGCCACAGCACACGCACCAGGCGCGCGTCGCACACCGACCACAGCCGCACCGCGCGGTCCGCGCCGCCGCTGGCGAGGTACGCCTCGTTGGGGTGGAACTTTACGCACTGGAACGACATATCGATCATTAGGTACGAAGAACGATATAACTTCAACCTATCAACGCCTAAACCAAAGCCCCATGATCTCACAAGTCCCATGAAACACAAAGTTTCATGGGACTTGTGAGAGACAGATTCCAACGATATCACCTGCACTGCACTCGCCAAATTGTTTCACTGTTTTCATGAATGATAGATACAGATGGTATACCAATGGTATACAGATTAAGAAGACCTTGGAATAGGATATCTTGAAAAATTTTACTACTGAGTTTGAACTTACGAGGCCATCTTTTTGAGATCTCATCTTTTTGTATCGAGGATTTGTGCACTAATCCTCATTACTTGCCGATTTCGTGTTAAATGGGAATTTATGGTCCAATTGTTATTATGTATGGGTACTTACAGTAACATCAGACATGTGTCCAACAAAGACTCGTACAGGAAACGTTCTATTCAAAGACCAGAGTTTGGCCGTCTTATCGTGTGATCCGGTTACTATAAACAGACCGCTTTTTGACACGTCCATGCACCAGATTGGATAGTTGTGACCCCTGAAAACAACACAGGTCAATATATTTATTGAGTCATTTTGTCTTAATATCGGTGACTAGTTGTTAACTACGATTTCACGTTTTGTTCCTTTGTATTTGTCATTTTTTCTTCAGGATTTTATGTGTCAAATCGTAGTCTATAAACAGAAAATGATCACAGTCGATAAGCATAAAGGATCTTGCGTTGCGGGTTGTCTCAATGTGGCATTAGGGAACCGTAGGGCTGGCGGCTTCTTTTTTCAAAAGGTAAGCTTGGCGATCCAGATGGGGAATGTCGCCATTGTCTTGGGAACGAGGCCGCAGAGGACGCCCTCGAAGACGTTTTTTATTTATAAGTTTATTTTAGTGAATTAATTTAGTTTTCTTTTGATGTAATTAGAGGTTCATGAGATAGGTACAGCCTAGTGATAGACGGACAGGCCCTGCTACAACGGATCTACGTGTGCTATAGCGTCCCCAACCGTATCCAACGTTTTGGCATAAATTAAGAGGTCCGCTGTACCGTCAGGCCACTCTCAGAAGCAACCATCTGGGATCAGTTATAGACAGATCGTGTCGCCAAACGCTAGTGTGTTCGGCTCTATAAGGAGACAGAGACAGACGGACAGTAGTCTCAGTATCGTAGAAGGGTATCGTTTTAACCCTTCGGGTACAGAACGTTAACAAGGCAAGTAAGTGGCAGTAACCTGTAAACAGCAGCGCAGGAGTAATCGGAGAGCCTCCAAGCGCGCATGGTGGCGTCGTGCGCGGCGGACAGCACGAGCTGCTCGGCGGGCAGCACGGCCACCGCCTGCACCGGGCCCACGTGCCCGCGCAGCGGCACCCCGGCGCCGATTTGTCTGACATATACGATTTTAAACTTACATGGTTGTTTTCACTACAAATATTATTATACTAGCAGATTCCCGCGGTTTTACCCGCGTATGTCCCGATCCCGTGGGAATATCGGGATCAAAAGTGTTACCTATGTTACTCAGGGTGAATGTAGCTTTCTAATGGTGAAACAATTTTTGAAAACGGTCCGGTAGTTTCGGAGATTACCCCCAATATACATACATACTTACATGTTACCAACGTTACCTCTGTATAATATTAGTATAGATATAGATAACGGGGTATTTACCATGTTAAAACTTGTCTTTTCCCGGAGCTCGATATTTCGCCAGTAATTTCAACTGGCTTGTTCACGAGACAAGCCAAGCCCGCCAGTCTTGTGAATAAGCCAGTAATTACTGTCGAAATATCGAGTTCCGGGAAAAGACAAGTATTAACATGGTAAATACCCCGTTATATAATAATATTTGTACATTTGTGCATACATATTAATAACTAACTGCGTCCCGAGGTTTCACCCGCGTAAGTCCCGATCCCGTAGGAATATCGGAATGTAGCCTATGTTATTAAGGGTGAATGTAGCTTTCTAATGGCGAAAGAATTTTTGAAATTTGAAATACATACATACAAACATGTTACCCCCATAAAATATTATATCTTCTTGTCTTCTTATATATAAAAATGAAACGTTTTCCGTTGTCACGACATAGCATGAAAACGGCTTGACCGATTTGGCTGATTTTTTTTGTGTAGTTTTCTAATACTCTGTACAAGGTTCTTACGGAAAAAAATATTAAGAAAATCTCTCAGAAAATTTACGCTAAGGCGGTACGAAGTTCGCCGGGCCAGCTAGTATTATATAGATATAGATAGATAAATAAATATTGCAGACTGCGCCATCGAGCAACGAATTGAAATCAGCTCTGTTATTGTTTGCAAGAAAACGATTTAGTATTTGGTGGTAGTGATTTCTAGCTATGCCCCGGCATAGAATAGAGTTACCCCATATATTCCCGTGGGTGTCGTAAAAAGCGACTATGGGATCTGAGGGGAACTAGCTAATCTTAAGTTTTTCCCGCACGGTGGCGGATAAACTAATTGGTCCTTAGGAGAGTTAGTGTCAGGCAGGCGGCCGACTGTAAAAATATTGCCAAATTTATTTGCAGGAGGTATAATCAATGACGAATTACCTACTGCGCCGACCCCAAATTATTTGGGGCTTAGATGACCCCGGGCTTCTGAGAGAGATGCAACCGGAAACATCGCTCAGAAGAAGTTCTAGCAAAATTACCAATAATTATTGGTAATTTTGCTAATTTTAATTATAATTGCTGAACCGTAAAAATGAACAGAGCTGATGAGACATTTTAGTTATAGAGAACATGACGTGGTCTTGGTTTCCAATCCCCTCATAAGATTGAGACGAATATAAGATACAAAATATACTATTGTATGGTACTCACAACGTGTTGTCATCGGGTGCAGGTTCGAGGGGCATAAAGCAAGCTAACTCCACTTCGGATATGTTGCGGTTCACTCGTCTCTTCACGTTCTTCTGGCCGAGGTCCCACAATCTTATTTCAGAGTTACCGAATCCACCACAAAGTATGTTGCAATGCGGATCGGTTTTCGCGCAAATTAAACTGTGAAATAATAGTAGTTTTTGTTACTGTTTCTGAAATGCTTTCTTATTTCGACTTGGCTTACCCACAGCAAAGCGGTCAAACGCGCTGGTTCGAATTAGTTTCGTTTGTGTATGAAATTTTTTGGTAAGCATTTTTTCAAAAACAGTAGGTACTTATTTCCTAAGTGTGGTAAACACTTAAAATAAAGTTTAGATCACATGAGTAATTAAAAATACCGTAGTACAAGTCTTACTTTGTATCTGGCGCCGATATTTTGTACAATTTGAGAGGGGCTAGAGATTCCCTTACACCATTTATCGCATCTTGCAGATCTCTCAGTTCTTTATCAACACTTTGATATTCTGCATGCCCATTACATTTGGCAAATATGTCTGAAACAGAAAAAACGGCACAAACCTTGAATAAAAATCTAAAAGTTAGACCTAGAACTACCAAGTAGATAGTTCGTGATAAAGTTTTTGGTTTTACAAAGTAAGTTCTGGACTTTGGCTATTTGGAGCCATTAAGTGACCTATAGTGTATAGGTACTGGATACAACTGAATCTTGAATATACATACATGGAACAGAATTGATTTAGTAACAGTAATCCCCATTATTTTGTAGGCCTGTAGGTATCTAATCAAAAAGCCAATGTAAGTATTACCTTTAATATCAACGACTTCATCAGAATTATTTCTAGTTCCATTGACTTCCTCCTCCATCTCTTCTTCATCATCATCCTAAAAATTAATTAGCAGCTTGTTACAATATTATAAATAATATAACTAATGTTAGAGAAACAATTTTGATATAATTGAAGTAGGTAATAAAAAATACATTTAGCCACTTACATTTGTCTTCTTTTTAGCATCATCACTAATATCTATATGGAACCATGTCTGCAGGACTTGGATCAGAAGAACATGACCATGTTTAGCTAGGTATGCTTTTAGGATATTCAGGGCATCTTGTGACAGGTAAAGATCATATTTGCAAGACCTAAAAGTTTATAAAGTCATTACAGGATTATTTCTATTTCAACATAGTTAGCTATTAGCAAAAACATTTGTATAAATTATTAAGAGGGCATATACAGCAAATTTAGATTAAATCAAACACAAAAACACAGTGATGATGTTGCAACTGTTTGTATGCCTTAGCCCATATAATCAATATTCTGCTCTGCTATTTCTTCTCATTTGTGGATGTTCCCTGTTGCATCCCTTTCAGAAGCCCAGGGTCCACTAAAAGCTCAAATTTTTGAGATTGGCGTAGTAGGAAAGTTATAAAGTCAAGTGATTGACCATACCTACTAAAAACAGTTGGTGCAGTATGAAAACACCGCAAATCAAAACGCATATAGTGGATACTCGAGTCAGTCAATACAGACTCATATTAATAGATGCTAAATCTATACAGTTGCAAATAGGGAAGTGTAGCAATGGAATGGAACATGTTACTGACTAAGATATGTACCTACCTGAATGCAGCAATAGATGGTCTAGTTTGTACCTCCTGTAGAGTGTATATCGTACCAATATCATCCAGTATTTGATTCATATAGTCTTTCTCTGGAGTTTCATTATCAATGGTACCGTTTTGCAATGAATTAAACAACTGTTCTAAACTGTTTGGTCGGTACAAAGCTGATGGCAGATTTCCATCAATAGGCTGATGGTATGACAGATCTTTCTGGGGTAATGTAGCTGAGTGTCTCTTCAGGAACATTTGGGCAGGTCCTCCGTGGCCTCCTCTTAACATTTCCAGATACATGTGACATAGTAATGGGGATATTAAGCCATAGAGTTCATTTTTAACTTTCTCATTCTTTATTTCCTTGATGTAGTTGACCAATCTAGAAAAAGACAAATATTTAGAGCCGAGGCTATTGAAATAATATAATATGTGTAAAAGTCATAGAATTAATAAGAAAGGAAAGGGCATATTTTACCTGGTATATTGTACATCGTACTGTCCAGAATCGTTATTGATACACGAGAATAAAATAGAATTCGCTCGACTGGCTTCACACTGTACGATCGTAGAAACGGCCATTTGCTCTGCACTTTGGCTAACCGAGTTATTAAATATTTCAGTTTCCTACGGACAACATGGGATTAGGAATATACCTAGTTACGTTCACAATAAATAAATACACCAATAAATATATTTTTAGCAATTTTCCCGAAAATACTAACTGGATAGTTTCGACGCTCTAAATAAGAAGTGACAGCTGCTTTAACTGCATCATTTCGAGATCTCTTGATTAAAGACATTTTAATGTGTTTTATTCAATCGGAGAAATTGTAAAATCTCCGAATGTGAAGGTAATTTCACATTTCGCACAACACAACAAAATAAAAACAACACGCTCCTTCAAAATACTGACAAGTAGTGTTGCCAACTATATTTTTACGAACCCACCAAATGTGGACTTAAAGTTTTGATATGGTAACACAATTACTTTTTTACATTGAAGAATGGTTTCGTGCAACTTGTTTATTTTCCTACTCACGAGATTTTAATTTAAAGTGACGTGCGTAAGTTCCTGATGCCGCATGCCGCCGCCGCAATACCTACTCCTCGATAAGGTAGCTTCCTATTGGTAATTTTTGAAATCAGTCCAGTAGTTTCGGAGCCTTCTCCTTCTCATACGAGCGATATTCCCGGTTGCATCCTTCTCGGGAGCCCGGTGTCCGCTAAACTCCAAATTAATTTTAGGGTCGGCGCAGTAGGTAAATTATCATTGACCATACCTTCTGCAAATAGATTTGGCAATATGTTTACGGCCGGCCGCCTGCCTGACGCCAACCCTCCTAGGGACCAAGCAGTTTTAAAGTGCGTAGAGCATGATAGATCAGGGATAAAAGTGACCTTTGTTTTTCCAAAACACCAATCTGCTTTCCAAGTTTCATTGCAATCAGAGATACTTACAAACATCTTCACCTACCTACAACAAAATTGTCGTTTTTTTGTAAGCAACATTACAAATAATTTTGTAATAAAATTAGAGAATAAAAAATAAAAATATAGAATAACTAGAGATAAAATAATAAGAACCATTTATTATTTAGAACGGAACTTTTATTTGTCATCCATCACATCACATCACAAAAGTATGAACTTTCATAATCTGTTATTCATTAGCATTACTAAATGAATGTTAAAAAAATCAACTAATTTCACAATAAAATAATCTACACAGATTGCAATGAAGCTCCCATGAAATAAGTTATGTAGGTAAGCTATGGATGGGACAAGAGTTTCCAAAGCAGCCACTTGACATAGTGCTGTGCAGATTAAAGTCTTACTTAGATATTATTGTGGATGTTTCATTGACTTATTCGAGTACATTGGTAGATAAGATAAGTACACTGATTATTTTCACCAATAGTAAAAGTGGAAGTAAGAGTTAAAAGTGACCTTATCACTGAAATTTTCGGAATGTTTGCTACAAATCGGTACTTTAGCTAGCTGTTACTTTTTATTAATTGTTTGAAGAAATTCAGAGTGATCTATTCTAGGACTATTCCTAGAATAGATAACTCTGTTTGAGAGAAACAAACGGCAAACAAAACAAGCCAATAGGAATAACAAGCCCTACACATTTTTAGTCAGAGATATGATATTATCCTTTACCTCCGATCAATATTATTTAATGGATATAATAGCTTATCTCAAACCAATAACATCCAAAATTTGATTTCCATATTACATTGTTTGGTTAAACCAATTATAAAATAAGATTTACTTGAATATGTTCGAAACTGTAATTCCCTAAGTAGGATAGAAATCCTGCTATCCTGCTTTTTTTTGTTAATATAATACTACTACTTTCTAAGAATAGTAGGAAATTAACAATCACACATGGCACATAACGTGTGCGTCAGGTTGGTGAAGCTTCAAGAGATATTTTTAAAACTACTCGTATGAGATACTAAATAGGTACTAAATATTATATAGTATTTGATCTATTTGGTACCTATGTGGTTGCGAAAATCTAGGACCATTATAGAATAACGAATAAAAGACATGAAACAACTTAGATACAAAAATGTATACAAAGATGTACCAATTAGGTACTAAATAATCAGCTTTGGTGGTCCTGGCAACCAGACGCACACCACAAGAAACCCAAACACCAACCCTTAATAGCTGAGGGGATGTGAAAGTAAGTTCTTAGTACCTAATGAAGTATTACATAAACTAGCTTATCGCCTATAGTCTCAGACCCATAGTCAATAGAACAAGAGGGGATCTGCTACGGTGGGAAACACGGAAATACGAATCGAAATACGGCTACAGAAATATTAAGTTACAATAAAAACATACCTAATCTCCAGCCACAGGTACAAGTAAAAACGTATTATTTGTTGCACTAATATAAATTTAAAATAAAAATGATTCAAAATGTCAAAATATTAAGTCTATTTCAAGAATTAAGCAGCAGTTAACTTTAAAGTAAGAATATTCAGTGAGTATTTAATTTTACAATGCGGGTAGGCGAGTACAACAATAATGGTGGCGAATTTTATTGCAACTCCACGTGAGCATCTCTTTAAAACGCGATAATTCCGTGTTCGGCACTATTATTTTATTTTCACTACACACGTTCTTGAAACTAAATGGGGTGCCACACGCAAAGCTAAAAGCAGATGGCGCTGGCGTCGGATGATCTTTTTTTTTTTTGATGATGGTCCCCCACCAATGAAAACGCCGAGTTTTTTTTTCTTTCGGTCTGAGACCGATATGGCCAATTTGGCGCTGAGAGTTGTAAAAAACACATGTTTGACAGTTCTTAATTCAAACCGAAGATCATCCGACTAACGCCCTCTGCCGGGATAAAAAGTTAGTGTTCCTCCTCATTGATAACTATGCCACCAGAAAGTGACAGCTCTTTATTTACTTTTTCCTTTAAAATTGACGGTTTTTTGTTCGATATAAGTTACTGAAATAGGGTAGGTAGAGTAGGTACTAATTTCGAAAAGTTTATGTGCGTTTGAGTATTCGGCCTAATACTTACTATTGTAACGGTTAAACCGATTTTCATAAAGAAAGCTATAAAAAACTTAATGAATGGCATCATAGTTCTAAAAAGAACTAAGCTATGTAAAATTTATTTGTTTCGTAGAAACAATATTATAAAGTTTATAAAACCCCTCTTTGTTTATTAAAAGATTAAATAAAACAATTTTAATTATAACAAAAAAAAAACTAAACAACCAAGAAACTTAAACTTAATAATAATATTTTTATAGATTCAATTTTTTAACTAAGTCAGTCACTTTGTGCTAGCGGAAGGTCATACTTATGATGGAAGAAACCTAATTCGCTTAACCATAATATGAATAAAGGATAGTCACAATGTAGGACGAATTTCACATATTAAAAGAGGATAGAACAGCGGCTCTCCACTCAAATGTAGAACAGTTTCTTAATTATGGTCTTCTGCCAGCAATAAAGGGCAATTTAAGGTAAAATAGATGTAAATTCTTTATGATATCTGCGACCGCTCATTACATTATCTAAACTTTTAATCTTGAGCGAAGTTGCGTTTATAAGCGCTTAAGGCTAAGCTGATGTATATCTACAAAAGGACTAAGTATAACTTTGCCCAAACTTAATAACTATGGTAATCAACTTTTAAAAAGTAATAATGAAAAGTTATTTAATCTAATCTTCGACTATTAATAATCCTTTATCAATTAATTTTTTATAAACTATTTCATTATTAGCGTCTTTTAATTCGACACTAATAATACTATCGTTTTTGTCTACAACTTTGGCCGTGAATGGGCCTTCATCTAACAAAGTTGCACCCAATTCTTCCATTATAACCTTTATATCTACATCAAAATTACATTTAACACCATGTAATTTTGCTGTAATGGTAACTGGTGGTAATACTGCCCATTCTGCATCCAGCTCTCTGGCGTCGGATACCGATATGATAGTTTGGTTGCCGTAATCTACGTAACGGACCCTGATTTGATTCTTCACCTCAGTGTATTGCTTGATCAAGGCTCTGTACCATTGCTGGTCATCATCAAAGAGTGCCACACAGGGTTTATTCTCGAAAATTCCAGTGAGCGGCGGTTTCGATGCGGCTTCAGCTTGTATCTCTTGGAACATTTCTTCATACAGATGATTTCTGTCATCATCATGAACTAAACTCAGTTCAATAGTTTCAGTGTTGTTAATGTATACCACGTTGCAACTGAATTCGTCTTTGATTTCGCTTGCATAAGCCACAATGTCTTTAGGACTGTTGTTACTGCTAGTGTTATCTAACATTTCATTCCAATCAGTTCCTTTAATAGCGCTGAATGATTGAGAATCTTCAAAAGTGTCGGACTCTTCATCAACAATGAAGTCAGGGCCGGAATCAGTATCAATTTGGATTTCCTCCTGATATATCTTTTTTTGTTTGGTATTATTAAATTTCTTAACTGGTGCCTTTGACCCGTCTGTGAACTCTGCCATTTCAAAATCTACCAGATGGCTATTGATACATAATTTGTCATATTTAAGTTCAATCGGTATGATGCCATCGATAGGTTCTCCTGTTACTTTCACATAGCAGTGTTTTTCGACAAGGGTTTTGTGTAAGTAGTCTAAGGTTTGTCGTTCCCAGCCTTTGTTTATAGGCCTAATGCGGTCTAATACACATTTATGTGCTTGGGTTGGTATCTGATGTAGGGCAATACTCTTTCGTATGTTTTCGAAGGAACATAATTCATCGTTACCATAGTCTATGTAATGTATCAAGCATGTGGTAGCGTCTTCATTCACCTCCACGATTCTCCCTCTATAGAACTGCTTGTCGAGGAAGTAAAGCGCGACACACGGTTCGCCAACGCTCCATTTAATGAACTTTGATTTTGGGTCAGGGTGTTTGAATTTTACGTCCAAAGCTTTACGAATCAAATCCAATGTTTCTTGTTGACACACGTCGTGTAAAAATATGAGGCCGTTGTTATCGATATACCTGGTAACAAAATAAACCTCAATTTAATATAACAAACTAGTTGGGTCACGCGGTTTACCCTCGTAAGGCCCGATCACGTGAAAATTTCCAAAAAAAACCTTTCTTAGTGGATACCTTAAATTCACAATGAACACACGCCTTCAAGTTTCATGTTTCTAGGTCCAACGGTTAGACTGTGCATTGATTTAACTTAGAAGTTTAGATATAAGTATAGATTACTAGTTACCTAGAAGGTACGTCTGTTCTTTCGTGATTTGATGTGAGGAATTTCAAAGGACACTGCACGGGAAAAAGACAATGACACTTAAAAATTAAACCTCTTCTTTTCTTTTGGTGTTGTGGCTCACTTAGGCCCGTATTAATAGACCGAACTCAAGTTCGATATCAATCTTGAGTTTGCTCTTGAGTTGTTGCGCTGATTAATAAACCTATTTTAAGATGCGATTACAGAGTGACGTATCACTTGAGTTATACTGTACAAATAAAACAAACTCGGCACTCAAGATGCAGTTTCGTGTACTCAAGTTCGATCGTGGGTCATACGTGACTTAAGTAGCTGTTTCGGTGTTTTTGTAATTCAGAAATTAATTATTATGTTGATATTTGGGCATGGTTTATTTTAGTTTTGGTGATTATGTTTTTCTTTGTTTTGTTTTTTTTTTATTATTATTTGATAAGTTGATTTTTAGGGCATTATGATGAAGATAATAATATATGGCCACGGTGTTATCGAATTAGCTAGCTTAGTTTAGCTAGCTTAGCTTGGTTTACCTAGTTTAGCTTAGCTTAATTTAGCTAGCTTAGCTTAGTTTAAATAGCTTAGTTTAACTTAGCTTCTTACTAATCTAGCTAAACTAAGCTAAGCTAGCTAAACTAAGCTAAGCTAGTTAAACTAAGCTAAGCTAGCTAAACTAAGCCAAGCCAAGCTAAGCTAGCTAAACTAAGCTAGCTAAACTAAGCTAGCTAAACTAAGCTAGCTAAACTAAGCTAAGCTAGCTAAACTATGCCAAGCTAAGCTAAACTAAGCTAAGCTAGCAAAACTAAGCTAAGCTAGCTAAACTATGTCAAGCTAAGCTAAGCTAGCTAAACTTAGCTAAGCTAGCTAAACTAAGCTAAGCTAGCTAAACTAAGCTAAGGTAGCTAAACTAAGCTAAGCTAGCTAAACTAAGCTAGCTAAACTGGCCAAGCTAAGTTAAACTAGCTAAGCTAGCTAAACTGGCCAAGCTAAGCTAAACTAGCTAAGCTAGCTAAACTAAGCTAAGCTAGCTAAACCAAGCTAGTTAAACTAAGCTAAGGTAGCTAAACTAAGCCAAGCTAGCTAAACTATGCTTAGCTAAGCAAAGAGTGATTTAATTAAGTTATAATACAATATTTTCATAATAAAAAAAAACAGTAAAATATGAGTAAACTACCTACCATAGTGCAACAACAAAACGTTAACTTTCATTCAAGGTCGCTCTCAAGATCACACTC
This sequence comes from Idaea biselata, assembly GCA_958496205.1. NCBI lineage: Eukaryota > Metazoa > Arthropoda > Insecta > Lepidoptera > Geometridae > Idaea > Idaea biselata. The sequence goes on along the minus strand of OY292400.1, from coordinate 6,786,447 downwards.
GAATCTCAAGAGCGATATCAGTTGAGTAGAGCTTGAGTTTTAACTATTAATTAACGCCTAACTTAAGATGGTGACCGCATCTCAAGAGTCGCTCAATTGATACGCACTCAAGATCGATATTGAGTTCGGTTTATTAATACGAGCCTTAGTGTTAGGCTGGTATCAGAAATAACAACCGAGACTAATTGCTTAACGTGACTTCCGAAGCATGGAGATTTTTTGCCACACATATTGGTCACCCATTCAAGTAATAACCGCGCCAGGCGTTGCTTATCCCACACGCTTATAAAAAATCGGGAGGCACAGCTAGGCCAATGGGCTCCTCAATGAACTCCAAAAACAGTATAGCAGTACTTACGTCGGCATTCCAGTAAACTCCCTATGTTGGAATGGTTCTGGTGGTAGCCAGTCTGATACTAAGACAACATCTTGGGACTCATTTGCATCTGAATCTTGTTCGCTAGCGGACGTCGCTGAGCCTCCTCTTTTCGGGCTCAATTTCTTGGCTAATGGCTTCATAGGTAGGGGCTCGAGGAGGAGCCATTCTTGAACTGATCCTGTCACGTTGAGGAATGATAGCATCTCGTCGTTACCTTCTACGTTACTAGAGCTAGCTTCTTCTACCTGTAATGAAATAATACACTCTTAATATTGAAATATTTAACAGAAAATTGTAATTTTAAAGTGCTGTATGCTGGACAAAATAAAGTAAAAATTGTGGTTTGGTAAAAAATTGAATTGGTTAAAATTAATGAAATGAAATATTGTCTTTTAAATTTGCAACGTCTTTTTGTAATCCGTGAAAAGTAACATACTTCATTTTTCAATTTGTTAAACTAAGAGACTTTGAACTTCTTCTTCTTTTCGTGTAGTGGTGTGGCTCACCTAGTGTTAGAGTTTTCAGATCGCCCTAAGGCCTCTAACTTGACCTAACGACTGCTATCCGAGATAACAACCGGGACCAACTGCTTAACGTGCCTTCCGAAGCACGGAGGAGCTCGAGAAAATGTTTATTTTGCCACACAAATTATCGGTCACCCATCCAAGTAATGACCGCGCCAAGCGTTGCTTAACCCGCACGACCGTTCTAGATCGGCAGGTACAGCTAGGCAAATGAGCTCCTCCATTGAACTTATCACAATTTTAAAGAAATATTGTCAATGCTAAATGGTGATCCCAATTTCAAAATACAAGTGGTGATCTGAATTTGAAGTGAAAGTGCTGATACCAATAACATTTTAAATATAAAGGGGTAAACCCAATTTTAAATGTAAAGGGATTATCCCGATTTTAAATGTAAAGGGGTAATCCCAATATTACATGTAAAGGGATTATCACAATTTTAAATGTTAAGGGGTAACCCCAATTTTAAATGTAAAGTAGTAATCCCAATTTTAAATGTAAAGGGGTAATCCCAATTTTAAATGTAAAGGGGTAATCCCAATATTAAATGTAAAGGGATTATCTCAATTTTAAATGTAAAGGGGTAATCCCAATATTAAATGTAAAGGGGTAACCCCAATTTTAAATGTAAAGTAGTAATCCCAATTTTAAATGTAAAGGGGTAATCCCAATATTAAATGTAAAGGGATTATCACAATTTTAAATGTTAAGGGGCAACCCCAATTTTAAATGTAAAGTAGTAATCCCAATTTTAAATGTAAAGGGGTAATCCCAATATTAAATGTAAAGGGATTATCTCAATTTTAAATGTAAAGGGGTAATCCCAATATTAAATGTAAAGGGGTAACCCCAATTTTAAATGTAAAGTAGTAATCCCAATTTTAAATGTAAAGGGGTAATCCCAATATTAAATGTAAAGGGATTATCACAATTTTAAATGTTAAGGGGCAACCCCAATTTTAAATGTAAAGTAGTAATCCCAATTTTAAATGTAAAGGGGTAATCCCAATATTAAATGTAAAGGGATTATCTCAATTTTAAATGTAAAGGGGTAATCCCAATATTAAATGTAAAGGGATTATCTCTATTTTAAATGTAAAGGGGTAACCCCAATTTTAAATGTAAAGTAGTAATCCTAATTTTAAATGTAAAGGGGTAATCCCAATATTAAATGTAAAGGGGTAATCCCAATTGCAAAGTGTTGTGTTTTACGCTCAAATACTGTTCAGCTATTTCCACTTACCATTAGCGACTTATCTGGAATCCCTAAGCCCTGTTCAACTATCTTCGTATTGAGACAACGCCATTCGCTTTTATTTGGCTCCAAAGCACCTCCTTGTTCCGTATGGTACACCCAGATTTCGACAGGAATACTTTGATCCTTCAAGTACCCTTTCTTAGTAATAAAGATTCTGTTATAAGCGTCCAGTAGTTCTTTTAAGACTTCTTTGGTGAGTGAGGGCCATTGTTCCCCTACAGCTGGCACGACACCGGATAAGTGGCATTTTATCGCTGCGTCTCCTATAGAGGCGAATTGGGGCGCCAATTCTGAGAGACTCTGTACCGGTACTTCTTCAACGACAGCAAAGTCTGAGTAGAAGACTTTAGCGCTGGTACCGTCTATTTCGACGATATTCGCGCGACGCCACGTTTGCGACTGGAAACAAAGAGTGCAACACTTGTCTCCGGTTTTCCATTCGGATTTTGTAACAATGTTCTTCATATCCGTGTAATGTGTTTGAATGTTTTCGAACAGCTCGTTAAATGTCTTCTGTTGATGGACGACAGCGATATAAATGATCGATGGTGACTGATATTGTAAGAGCTTGGCCTCGATTCTCAGAGGTCCCTTGTCTTTCGCCTCTAGATCTTTTTCTTGGAGCTTTTGAGAATTTCTCTTCAGTATTTCTATTTTATGCTTTGGTTTGGTCCGTTTGGGTTCTTCTAGAGACGGTTTATTGGAAACGACGAGATCTTGAGTGTCCTTTACCATTTTATCTTTGAAGTTGAATATTCTACAATAAAACATATTAACTTGATTTAATCCACTGGCCATTCGAGAATGTAATATTCAGCAGGTTTTGAATTTCGACACTGATTTTCCAAATAAGATTTCAATATCAGAATTCCGATATCAATAAAAACATGTTTAAATAACAAAATCTTTAATTTACTTTAATGTAAAGAAACTACCTCTTTGGTATAATTTGTTATAAAGTTGAGGACTTGATGATCAATGTTTTGAAATCTTTGGGCCAGTTTTCTTAACACCGATGATACTGGTAATTTTAAGAGAATAAAATCATGCTTACCCTATAGTGACTGCAAATTTGTATTTGATCATAAGTTGGTTGAGACATACGACGTTTTCCTCGTCATTCTTGTCGTATAAAGTGACTCCAATGGAGCGAGTCTTGTTGTCTTCCACGTAAAGCTCTAACATAACATTCTCGTACTTCTGCAGTAGCGCTACCGATCCAGGGTTCCATCTCTTGTTCAGTGGCGTTATGCCGGCGAGGTGGCATTCTGTAGCCTATCGAACAAATATTTTATATCAGATTTGATTACCGCTAGATACATAAATATAAGCCCAGCCGGCTTAGGCTTTGCGCTATCAATAAAGCAGGGAAGAGGTTTTGAAGTAATTGTGAGTGTCCTACCTATGTGTGTGTGTATAGTGTACTCACTAGAGCCCTGCAGGTGGCGAACTTGGGCGCGAGGTGCCGCAGCGTGGTCCAGTGCACCTGCAGCTCCAGCCCCGAGTCCAGCAGCGCCACGCGCACGCGGCCGCGCCCGCTCAGCTCCGTCACCTGCGCGCGCGCCCAGCGCCCCACCTCGCCCGCCCCCGCCCCCGCACCCTCCGGCTGCGGGAGGTACTTCTCTACGTTCACCACGCATACCATACCTGGAATTATACACTGGGGATCAATACAATGATTCATCGTCATCTGGTGCTATCTTTTAACTAAGCAATAGGTCAACCCCGGCAAAAACCGATCTACATATTTATGTTATAGCGTCCCCAACTGTATCCAACGTTTAAGCAAAAGTTAAGGGGTCCGCTGTACCGTCAAGCCACTCCTAGGAGCAACCGATCGGGATCAGTTATAGACAGATCGTGTCCCCGAACGCTAGTGTGTTCGGTTCTCTATAAAAGAGTGCATCTTCATGCCCAAGTGACACTACCTGTTGTCCAGACAACTACCGGAGCAATAAAGCCGCTCATCACTCGCAACTCAGAAAGAAGCTAACGACAACCTTCCACACCGCCAGTGTGGTACCGGAGCTGTTTTGGCGCGCTCACTTCCCGACATAAATCCATATGCCTATGACCTTTCAATCCTGGTAGGGACTAGACATCCTTAGCCTAGAGTCCTAAGCTTTACAGCTCAGCGATCTCCGGACACCACTCAAGGCCACTCCAAGCCTCGTGCTCTCGTCAGACAATGTGCATAGCACTCGTCGCGTATGAGGACGACCCCCGTACACATGCTTATCGGAGTTGACACACGAGTTGAAAATAGAAATCTTATAAATCGGGTTTCAATAACATGTTGTGAAAGTATGAATTATGGATTTAATTGACATGTTTGTTTTGTTTTCAGAACCTATTATGACTTCATATGCTAAACTAGCCAATGTAGAGTAACTTATATTTAATGTCGGCTTACCACCACCTGTTCACCAAAATTAATATAAATTATTGAATTGAATAATTTTACCAATTTCAGGTAGATAAACCGATCCGCTTTGATTGTTCAAATTGTACTCTGCCTCCAAATCTTCACTCAGTTTCTCATAAAGCTTCTGAGCGTGGCGCTAAATAATAAAAACAAAAACCGTTAATTATAAATTTTACAGAACAAAGACGATCTAGATTACACCTATATACTACCTATTGTAGGTTTAAGTATTATCTGTGGGTTAATGACCTTTTTCGCTAACTTTTGATAAAGCACGCAACGGATTTTTATACGTGAAACTTTTCTATAGAAAGTTGCGAGCTTTACATCCGCTAGCGTTTATCAATTTTTCATATACTTTTGCCAAGTGTAGAAAATACCCACACTAGGGCACACTGCTTAGAGGAGGATTTAAAAAACTCATTTTAAATGTTTATCATTTTGACACGTTTCAGTCTTATTTTTGTAATATTCTATTCTAAAAATATTGTAAAAAATAATGCTCACTTTTCTCACGAAGAATTTATCCGGATGCACAATGTGTGTAAAGTAGACATCGTCGGACATTTTAACTTTGTAATCGTTATTGTTCACAAATATCTTAGGTCTGTCTTTCACTCCTGGAGACAGTAGGTACTAAAAATAAAAGAAAAAACTAGTCATTCGATCTGCTAAGAATATAAATAAAGTTGCAAATAGGTCCAAACTAGGTCTGTAGTATCATGTTCTGTGTAAATAGCTAAATCCCGTGGTACACCCGCGTAAAGTGACTTCTCCTTGCTTCGGAAGGTACATTAAGTAGCAGGTCCCGGTTGTTATTTCTGATAGCAGTCGTTAGGTCAAGTTAGAGGCCGTAGGGCGACCTGAACATTCTAACACTGGGTGAGCCACACCATTTTACGAAAAGAAAAAGACCCTAATCCCGTGGAAATCCCCACAAAATCTTTCTTAGTGGATGCCGGCTTCCGTAACAAATAGCTATTTGTATGTTAATATTAGCCCTCTACGTCCATCGTGCGGTTTAGGCTGTAATATATCAATTAGTCAGTCAGGTTTTTGAATGCAGCTAAAATTACGCGGGCCATAGTCAAAGATTTAGGCAATTTGACCTCAGCCTTATAAACAAATGATTGTTTAGTTACCCGTAGTTTAGGATTGGTGAGCTTAGCTCGCTCGTGGAAGAGCAGCGCGTGGGCGACGTTGACCCCGTCCTCGAAGGTCGTGAGGTCACACTCCAGTTTCATTGTGTAGTTGGACGTGGCCTGGATGTGCCGGATGTATATCACGGCTTGCTTACTGAAATATAAAACAACACGGTTTTTATAGCGATTAACTTAGTTATTCAAATCTCAAAAATATGTTATTCAATAAGATATCGTTTTGAATCGTCAGTAATCGTGTGTCTTCGGAACGCGACCCCCAATGAGAAGAAAACGAAAGAAACCAGGGGATTTTTTTTGCAGTGATCATGTGATTTACATTGTCGCATATTTAGAACTATAGTGGAACCGGACCAATAATATATACTATAATATTAATCCTTGTATAAGCGCGAAAGTAACTGTCTGTTAAAAAAAACACTCACACCACCCGCTCAATAAATTTAATTTCACATCAGCATCGCGAAAACCAAACAAAAATCTATAATTTGTGTTTCTAAGTAAAAGTGTTTAAAAAATGATTGAGTAATATAAAGAAACTAACTTGTCAATAATGTTTTGTATGAAATATGCATCATCAGTAGTCCAAGCCCCGGTGATGGGTTCGCAGTTAGACAGCGAGCAGTTGATGGCCAGCGGGTAGGGGCTCTGCAGCCGCGCGGGCGGGATCAGGCGTAATCTGGAACATTGGGACATATTTACATGGGCAAGTCTTCTTGTGCAGAGGCTTGGCTCACCTAGTTAGTTTCGCTGAGCATTTTCCGCACTTGGCTTCACAATTGGGCCATTGTACGTGATTTTTTAGAGGGGTTAAGACGCCACGGGAGCCTACCCCGCATTGGCGAATATCCCATGCCTTCGGACCGTGGTTTATCCTAGGACATGTCGGTTTCCTCACGATGTTTTCTTTCACCGTAAGAGCGATGTTAATAGCGCACTTAAATTTTTCTTAAAGAAAAATACATTGGTGCGCGGTCGGCCTGGATTCGAAACCACGACCTTCGGAATGAAAGTCGCGGTATCTACCACTAGACCAACACCGCTCCGCTGGCTCACCTAGTGGGAGACTTTACAGTGTTCAGCGGCTTGATTCTCATAAATAATTACATACCTGTTCCATGACAGAGATAGTGCAGACCGATGACAGACGCAGTGCAGACGCAACGCAGACACAACACAATTACAAAGAAAACTCAAAATATACTCTCATTGTATTCGTATGGTAATTGTGAGTATATTTTGAGTTTTCTTTGTAATTGTGTTGTCTGCGTTGTGTCTACACTGCGTCTGTCATCGAACTGGTATGTAATATTCACGAGAATCGAGCCGCTGGTCGACCTGAGGTCTCTAACTTTGACCTAACGACTTCTATTAGAGAGAACAACCGGAACCACCCCTTATTTACATATTTCTCGGGCTATATTCGCGTATTATTATTCTTAAATTTTCTTACCTCGACGTTTCGACTATGTTACAATTGACTTGGACGCGAGGAGACTTTGGCCTTGGTCGGGACCAACCCATGGTCAGGTGCGAAGGAGAACACACGAATTTGCTATTTTATTGAGGTACTTACTTGTCAATAGAGACGATTCCAGTACTTCCGAAATCGAAGAAAAACACGTAATATTTTTGTTCAGAATTATCCTTCCTCTCGATGCTTATGATTCGACATCTCAGCCACATGTCATCGACGTTATTGTAAGCCAGATAAGTTTTGCCTGCGTGTGCAAATTGAATAGTTATAACAATAAAACTATCGTTAGCGAGCCATTCCATGAATGCGTGACAGGGATAGTGCTATAGAATTCAGGTGTGTAAAAGAAGGAAATTAAAGTCTACCTACACTTATCGCCGTGCAAGCTTCAATAGATTATTATATGGATATCGTATGTAACGCGATATACACCACACTGAGTAAACACTAATACAAACTGTTTAATAAACTGTAGTTTTGTTTTATTTATAAGAAATCATTTCTTAGAACTGCACAAGCACAACGAATGTGCCCGTGTTATTTAAGAAACATTGGAACAAATAATATCTACCTATAGGTAGGTTGTCAGTAAATATTATACTTGCTTCCTATACAGCTAAAATAGAATGCAAATTATTTTTAGGGCAAAAAAATAGGCCCTCTGCGATTCTTCTGCTTTATCAGGGGCCCAGCTATTGTCTATTTATATGTATCGCTAATCATCAGTTAAGTACAAAGCTTTGTGTAACAACAAACTCACACAAATAATTTACTTCTAGCCTTATAAGTAGCCAGACTAGGCTTGAACTATGGGTACTAGACAACAGTAATACTACATATCACACTAAGTACTTATTTGTACATTTTAAATAAGTAGTCTAGTATATATTTTCTTAAAGTGATGAACATACCCTCAGTGACATGATTAGCAGATGGTTTTGGCAGAGAGACGGCGTTTCTGAACTCCCGAATCATTTCCTTTACCACTTTCTGATGAGATGCCCTTTGCACGTAGAAATCATGTGGATCCACAATGTGTGATATATAGATCAGTTCTTGTGTTCCTACGTAATAAATATCAGATAAATTGATATAATAACCTTGTCGTAACAACAAAGAATAGATGCTCAACCGATATAGGTACATAAAACATTCATCATTGACTATCATAATATCAAATAAACAGACGCTAGACGGATAAGCAAGTGATCCTAGTGTTTTCGTTTTAGAGGCATGGGACTGTAATAAGGTTGCCTGGAATAAATCGCTTCTAGTGATAAGGCTGGCTATTTATTCTATTCCTAAGTTTTCACACATCTTCTGTGAAAACTTAGTAATTAGGCGACCTTAGGCTTAGCTAGTGAGTCGAACATAATTTGGTTCTGCCTGTCAACTGTACTTAGCGCGGTAAAAGACAAAACATGGACTAGCTAATTCGACCTTAGAAGATGATGTTAACTAACGCTGAGGCTTCAATAATGCGTTGCGTCGACATAGCGTCGCGAATTTTTTTGTGACTATCGGCTATACTGTGGTTATTGGTGACGCTGCGTATCAATGCATTGGTGGAGGCCGCAGCCTTACATGGTTATTATAATTAAGGCCAGACCTGGTTTAAACCATGATCGAGGCATAGAAAATCATGGTTTAACCCAGGTCTGGCACTTAAAACTCATTTCATAATGGCATGGTTAGTGCTTTCCCTCTGATTAACTAAATCCACCGTGACAGTTACATATAACTCACCTTCTTTTAATTGTTTTGGAGGGTGGCTCTCCGGGAATGGTTGAACTGATTGTATTGCGGGTTTGTGGTACCCATCACCTACAAAAAAAGAGTTATTATATCAAATTGGAGTAAACTTTGGAGATATCACCTCTAGGACTTCTTCTTTTTTCAATTTAATAAATAATCAAATCTAACGATTTTTAACTGACATGGCTGTTTTCACTACAATAGTATATTATGCAACTAGTGAATAAAAGACGGATTTAGTGCGAGGGCCGTAGATGAATCACGAGCAAGTGAAGGATTCTAACGACTGAATCACGACCGTAGGGAGTGATTCATGATGGTTAGAATCCTGAGCGACGCCAGTGGTTCATGGCCCTCAATCTAAATCCGTACTTTATTCAAGAGTTGCATACTATACTTTATACCATGACTACGAGGAAAAAACCGGTCAAGTGCGAGTCGGACTCGCGTCGCGTACGAAGGTTTCCGTACCACTATCACAAATTTCGGAATCCTGAAATGAACACTGGAGCGGCAACCAATCCGTGAACGCAACGCGAACGTTAAAATTTATTTTACCACTGGCGCCAGTCTCAATGCATCACTAGATAGTAAAAAGTGCTAGGTGCTATGTCAAAATCACATAAAAGTTTTATTATCAATTTGTTGTTAAATGAGATAAAGCCTGGTGACAGACGGACAGACAGACGGCAAAGTATCAGTAAAAGTGTTCCGTTTTTATCATTTGGGTACGGAACCCTAAAAAGAATTTGTATGTCGAGTATTCTTAGCGCAAGGAGTTTGTATCAAGTTTTTTTTCACGCAAGGAGGTTGTATATGCATTTAGTTAGATGGACGACGAGTAAATTGTGTTCTAAATTCAAAATTCAAACAGCGTGAGTAAAAGTCCATTTTATTCACTGTTTAGCGTGAATAAAATAAGCTTTTAAGAGTGTGAGTGGTATAAATATTATTAAACAATGGGGTATTTACCATGTTTAAACTTGTTTTTCTCACGGAGCTCGATATATCGCCAGTAATTTCAACTGGCTTGTTCACGAGACTGGCTGTAAACATGGTAAATACCCCGTTTTAATAATATTTGTAATCAAATCTTACTTTGAATGAAGCTTCTAGTAGAAGATTCACTGCTCAACGAGTTGAGCGAGTTGTTCGAGATGCTCTTGGTGCGGTACTGCGGTGCACTCTTGTAAAACGTCGGCGCCTTCAACGCTTGAGCTTCCTCTTTCGGCTTGCGACTCTTTGGTACCTCTTTAGATGCCTGCAGACGAACATCTGATAGAAAAAGAAAGCATTGCAACAAACATTTTCTAAACTTACACGATTTTTGTCTACTATTTATTACTACCTGCGCCGCTCGGTTTTACCCGCGTCTCGATCCCGCGGGAATATCGGGATAAAAAGTAGCCTATGTTTTATTCCAGGTCATCCACCTTTCTATCTATATACCGAGTTTCATGGCAATCGGTTCAGCGGTTTTTACGTGATTAAGTAACAAACACACACACACCCATACTCACAAACTTTCAGCTTTATAATATTAGCAAGATTCCTTTTCATCACGCAATGTTTCGACGCGGGTTACACCATTGGAGTTTCGGAAAAGCCTTTCTTATCGGATGCTCTCTTCTCATCATCCGAGCGATGTTCCCGGTTGCATCTCTCTCGAGAGCCCGGGGTCCGCTTTCCTACTTTTACGTCTCCACTTCGCACGATCTTCGGCATCCCGTGTAGTGAGGCCATTAGCACGCATATCCGATCTTACAACGTGAAGCCAGCACTTCTTGGGTCTCCTCAATCTGCCGCGGATCGGATGCTCTCTACTACCAGCTTTAGGCTATGCGTTGATCCATCAGTCAGGACGAAGCATTAATAGATGTAGATTAATAACAAAATCCTCACCTTTCGGTAATTCTGGTGGATAAACCGCTAGCACAGGAGCGGGTGGTATTTCAAAATCGGGACCCAAGTCCGTGGTCGAAGCCAATTTGTAAACCGACTTGGCGTTACCTTCCAAATGAATGTAGTCGCTCATCAAAGCGCACAGATTTTCATTTACAGCCACCCTGATTTAAAACGGAAATAGGTTATTACTTAAAATTAAACTAATTTTCCAGTTTTAAAAGGACTTTTTCAATAAATTGCAGTCCCGGTTTCAATTTGCGGGTTTTCAACAAATCAAAGAGGGTTTATTTTATATCATTGATGTAAGTAAAATATATTACTTGAGAGGATCATCTTTGGATTCTTCATGGTTCAAATACCAGGGCAACTCTAATATCTGCTTTGCATCGTCCAAAAGAAGCGCCAAATTCATCTGAAATGCAGAATCTAGTTAAAACTTATTCTTTTATACTGTAGGAACAGTAGTCATTTACAGTAATCTTGCTTGATGGTATTCTTGAAATTATGTTGTACTACTGGCTGATTATGTGGCTACTGCATAATGTATTAGAATAAAACCATTATTTCTCTAATCTAATTCTAAACTCATTTTTCATAATAGGTATAGGTATGTATACTTACTTGTTTTAGCTTCTTATCATCTGCCGTCATATGAATAGTATCTATTACTTTCTTAGATTTTTTCAAAGCATTGTAAACGCTGTTCTGTGCCTTTAACAAGGACTCCTTCTCAGCACATTTGAGTTTAGTAATAATTCCCAACACATCATGTTTATGCTTCTGTATTATAGAGCAAAGTTTTGAGAAGTGTTGCTCAATGTTCGATACAATTTGTGGTAACTCTGATTGAGATCCTGTGGCATTGTCTATTTTGTAGAGCAAGTTGCCAATGTCCTGAAAGATAGGAACAATTAGAGAGTGGTATACCTAAAGTCACACAATAACTAGAAATACAATAAAACATCTAAGTTTATTCATCTGTTTATTAAGAAAATATGTTTTAAAATAAAATTAAAAGAGAAATTGAAGTTAATCAGACGATAATTATGTTAAAAATGTAAAGATGGCCCTGTGATATTTACAGAATTGATTTAACACTTACCACAGAAGTTTTAGTTAGTCTCTTGAATATATCATTTACTTTCGGGGTTAAGCCACCCAACTCCTCGATAAAAGTTTCATTCTGGAAGAAAATTTAAGATATTTAGAACAAAACAAGAGTTAGAAGCAGTATTGTTCAGTAGGTTTGATAGTAAATAATTGCGTAACAGGAAAACAGATAAACAAACAAACAAACAGGTTTTCCATGAAATACTCTTAAACCCATATCAAATTCTGTTGCATGGTTAAGTATGCAGAGCATACAGACAAACGAAAACATTATCACGGTTATTATAAATGAGTTTTAAGGCCAGACCTGGTTTAAACCATGATTGAGGCTTAGTAAATCATGGTTTAAACCAGGTCTGGCACTTAAAACTCATTTCATAATAGCAAGGATAATGTTTAATATCATTAAACTGTAAAACACACGGTGCGGAAGCGTTGCATAGCGGCGGGATTTCTTAGATGCGTTCTGCGCTCTATACTACCGTGGTATAACTATAATGCCGTTATCCGACATGTGGTTGATTTTGAACTTTGATTTTACGTGTATACACGGTGCTCTGAGGGGATATTAAGCCGAAAGGGGGTTGTTCTAGAGGTCTAGGCGAACAACTTTTGTTCTACAAGTTTTGGAAATTCGTAGTAGTTTTTGAAAATTTTGAGTTTAAAGTTTGCATGAAAATCAGCTGTTTTTTAGAGTTTGAGGTCATTGGCCTTAAGGTGCCCTTTTATTTAGTTTGGACCACTACAATCCAAACATTAATTGCCATATTTATTTACAAAAACAGCTGTTATATTTAGTGATACAACTTTAAAATTTTCGAAAAAAAAAGTTCGAATTTCCAAAAGTCGTAGAATAAAAGTTGTTTGGCTAGACCTCTAGAACAACCCCCTTTCGGCTTAATACTCCCTCGTCGAAACACCCTGTATACACGTGGAATCAAAGTTCAAAATCAACCACATGTCAGATAACGGTATTATAGTTATACCACGGTAGTATAGACAGTGGTGTTATAGCCAAATTATACTTACAACTTCCTGCAAAGCACTAATGTTATGATTCTTACAGGACTTGTCTCCTCCCACCATCAGACAGTCCATACAGATTGACTTCTTGCAGTCGTGACAGTAATAGTCCAGCGGCTTAGTCTTATGCAGCTTGCAATTGTTATTTATTATTACAGCATCTTAGGAAAATACGACAAACAACAATTACACAGACGCATTAGGACACCCACACACATCCCCACATACCATAAGTGCTTTCTAATAAGCCAGTTAAGTAATCTACACTGTCCACTGGATTAGCCTCTCAGCCTTATAGACTTGCAGCTTCACTTCTAGTAGAATAGTTTGGGAAACTGACCCATGCATGGCATTATGCAACTTGGACATTGTGCACCTAAACGCATTATACAACGCTGTATAAGCTAAGCATTAAGTACCAAACAAGGTTGGGAATTTTACTTTATTTTAAAATAATAATAATATGATAATATATGAGAGTGGAGTCTGAATAGCAATGTCCATTTTTTTTTGTAGTAAGTTAGCAACTCTAATTGTTTATTGAATGCAAGAAGACATGTCAGAGATTTTCTTCTAGTATTTATTTTGGTAAAGTATCATAAGCTGACAATGTGACAATGTAGAGATGGTTTAAAATTAAGTACACACTTGTATTAGTTTGAAAGTGGCATAAATAAAATTAAGTTAAAAAAATACCTATATCTTGTAGAACATGGTTCTGAAAGATGACAAATGTCTTGTGGCTTTTATGGAAACAGTTCTCACAGAGAGCCTTGTTGCACTGTTCGCACATTTTCCCTGTTTGGATGCGGCATTCGATACAAGTACCTGAGGAAATATATTTCAAATAATTTGGTCAAATAAACCAACACTAAAGTGGAAAATATAATATATGGGACAGTACAAGTAAGGAAAGAAAGAAAACACGTTTATTCAGACAGGCAAAGAACTGACACAGTACATAAACACATTAGTAATTTAAACAACCTAATAACAAAAGCCAAAATTATGACAACATAAGAAGTAGGTAGAAAAATGTAACAAAAAAGAAATAAATAATGTCTAAGAAGCCGTGTGCCCCAAAAGGTCATGCCTCAGCAAAAAAATGCAGCACCGTCTTCCGGCGAAACAGTAAGGTAATATTTTGAATATTGAATATGCATATCACACTAACCGCGTGATTTACACAAAATTTTGGACTTTAGGTATATACAAGTCGCGCATCTTGTGTAGTATCTCTATTTCAGGTTCATACAATGTAAGAGAGAAAGGGACATCTACAGCACTCGGTTGGTGTGATCTGCCGTTGAGACCTAATAACGTCCTTTAAAATGCTATACAGATACACTTGCAACAACTATGGATTTGTTTATACCACAGCTAGTATTACCAAAAATAGAAAATTAATGTTGTAAATAACTTACCCTTGGTGCCACTGCCACCCTTCATTATGCCTTGCAGATCAATGTAGTAATTTTTCTCAGCATTTGAAAAAATCAATGGTTTCTGCAATATTGGAATTGATTGGTAATGTTTTTACCTGAATGCGTGACTCAAAAAAACCGGGCAAGTGCGACACTCGCGCACGAAGGGTTCCGTACCACTATGACATTTGGGTACGGAACCCTAAAATGATTTACATCCAATTTTTAAATTTGATAGGAAAATGTGAAATATTTAGCTTCAATCCTTACTCCCTTCGTACAACCACACCACTCAAAAAAAATAAAAAAAAAATAACTTTGGCACAAAGAAAATCTGAAACATAAAAGAAACTCTTTGGTAAGTGAAGGCAGACTAGTATATTTGACAGACAGGGCGGCCATTTTGAATTCCACAACCTACTCGATTTGCCTCTGACCAATCAGAAGCGACCTCAGATTGCAATAAAATTCCCTTGTAGTGTTTGAAACACGTTTGTTGTATGGGAGCCCCTCTTAAATATTTGTTTTATTTTGTTTTAAGTATTTGTTGTTGTAGCGGCAACCGAAATACATCTGTGAAAATTTCAACCGTCTAGCTATTACGGTTCATGAGATACAGCCTGGTGACAGACGGATGGACAGACGGACAGACAGACTGTGAAGTCTCAGTAATAGGGTCCCGTTTTTACCCGTTTTAAGTGTTATTTTATGAGAGCATCACATCAAAATAAATAGTGTATGGTGTAGATGACATCAGAAGGATGACAGTTTTAAACAGCCACAGCAACATTACCACAAACTCAATGATGCTTTTGTCATTTTAATCATAATCTTCGTCTTAGTGGCTACTGCAATGCTCATTTAATTTTTACAATATTACATTAATATTGCATGCAGCAGCTTACATTATTAATTAAATTGTTTACCTAGAAATGTAGAACAAAATATATACAGCTGGCCCATTTACTCAAACATCCTGTATATTGCCCGTAAAAAGAACATCGAAGATGTTTCAAGATATTACCTCTAGTACTATTACATAATATCTCAATGTGTCTGATAAAAAATAATATTCTACAATTTGTAAACAAATAACTAGATTAATTACCTCCAATACCTCCAAGGTCAATTCACCAACCATAAGAACATTAACAGGAAACATTTTTTGGATACTAATTCTGCTTTCATTCAAATTGACCACATCTTCTGGGTTCAGCTCCATGCTCCTTAAGCAAACTTTGCATTCTATAGGTTCCATGAACTTCACAATATTTTTGATGCAGTTCTCGCACATTGAGTGGCCACATGAGAGGAACAGTGGCAGATTGCATTTTGAGTTGTGTTGTACTAGGAACATATAAGTTATTATGACTACCGGCATGAACTATAACAGATACCACACACAACTACTGGAGGGTTACTTCGGTTCGTTTCGATACGACAACGATACTGTCATAACGATGGTTCTACTGTCACCCTACTATCAGAATGTGACAGTAGAATCATCGTATGACAGTATCGATGTCGTTTCGAAACGAACCGCAGTAACCCTCCTGGTTACTGGGTTGGTATCATGTACTAGCTGTGTCCCACCGATTTAAGTCGCGTGTAAGTCCCGATCACTTAGGAATTTTTAAAAATTCATTCTTATTGGATGCCTACATCATATAAAGAACACATTTTTCAAATTTGAGCTCTTTACTGTCAGCAGTTTAGCCTGTGGTTGATCATTCAGTCAGTCAGGACAAAGCATTTTATAGATATAAGATTAGTAAGTATACATCTACATATTTGAAGAATAAAATATACTATATAGTTGACAGTGCAACCTTCTAAGGCTCAATTCGACCCGGTTTTATGTTTGAGATATTATCAATCTGTTTGTTTGGTTCAATAAAGCCTTAGACGGAGACACTAAAATGTGTGGTTGAGTGACATTACTTCTCATCATCGTTTTTCAATGTTTAAAAGAAAGGATTTTCAGGACCCAGTGCCCAAAGTGCTTCTTCTTAGAGTAAATGGCACAAAAATGTTAGGGGAATGCGGTTAAGCTCACTCCAGAAGGTATATTGTGATGTCTTTTTGGCTTTTTTCTTAGATCAGCCAGCGATTAGCTTTTAAGGTTGGAGGGACATACAAGGAGTTGCTGCATAGTTAGTTTCGGAGCTTGACGGTCGCAGTCCAGCTTGGATCAATCATACCTCCTTCATACAATTTTCTAGTCTAAAGTAGGTACTATATAGGCTGCTCACTTGTACCGTATGCAGAAATTGGTGGAATACTTACATTTTATAAGGTAAATCTGACTGCAATTTGGACAGGTTTTCTTTATTTTCTCGTCCATCTTGTTGACGTGAGAAGACGACCGGCAACAGCAATTGCGGACTCGCGTTCTTAGTACAAGGGCAAATTGTGTTTATATTACACTGAAAACAAATTGGTATGACAACAAATGAGAGTTTGACAATTGGATATCTTACCACATGGTGAAGAGAGCGTAGCACGCTTGCACGTTAAGTACTCCTTGAGGACGCTCACCCAGAAAAGAGGCAAGCAGCAGTAATAGTAACGCGTAACGAGGTAATGACGCGACTTTAAATTTTTGAAAGGTTATAATATTTTGTATATGAACGTACCGGAAACAAGCACCATCAACAGTACAATGTTATTATTGTAGCTAGGTTTGATAAACAAAATTATTTGTTTGGAATTATTATGAAGGTAGGTATCAGATGTCAGCTATGTGATGTGCTCGTTATTTGCCAATTATAAGCCGGCTGACCCGCCTTCGTGCTTGCGACGACGAATATTTTCTATACTACAAGGTTATTTCTCAACGTAGGTAACTTGTTTTCGAAGTGGTAATGCAAGACTTACCTTTAAAACAAAATCAGTAAAAGATAAAGATTTTCTCCGTTGTTTCGTTTTGTGTCACCAACAAAAACAAAAATTGACACAGGAAGGAAATGACAAAAAAAAAACAAACAACAACTATAGACAAGAAGAAAAACTATTTAACAGTGCTGCCAGACCAAAAAGTCAAAATTCAGGAATAAATAACAACAATACAATAAGATTGGAG
>OY292400.1:4508598-4767045 GCA_958496205.1 Idaea biselata | reverse complement strand
AAACTTCACTAACTTGATAGCGGAAGATGTCGTTATGGACATAGTACTTCTTGGGCGACTGGGCGGCCAACACGAAGGTCTGCGTGAACCGGCGCATCGGCGCGCCGCCGTTAGACAGCTCGCCCGTCACTTGCACCACGACGCCGTTGCCGAGCGTCGCTTGCGCGTCCACCTAAACATCACATGTGTGAGGAACATTCTCAACCTTACTCCGAAAGCTTGGGATGGTTGGAGTAAAGTTTCAGGGGATTTATTAATCACGTACAATGGCCCAATTGTGAGTCTAAGTGTGGCAAAGGCCCAGCGAACTAACTGGCCTTAGTCTTTTCCCCATACAAACTTTACAAACATAGTCGACTGTTTCCTCCCTGGATAAAGACACTAGAGAAAATATGTTTATGCCATAAATTCTGTATCTGTACCATACCCCGTTTTACTTGTCTTTCTTTCATTTTTCTAATTAGAATAGAAATAAAAATTAGAATATGAAAAATACAAAACATTTTTATCAAAATTTAAAAATATATCATTTTCTTATTAGAATAGAAATAAAAATTAGAATATGAAAAATACAAAACGTAGGGGACATGGTCATGGCCGATTATTATAGGTGTTATGGCATAAACATATTTAACTCTAATGGCTTTATCTAGAGAGGAATCAGGCAACTATGTTTGTATGGAGAATGAGTAGGTATCCTTTACTCTTAACAGTTGATAGTGTTACAAAACTCAAAATATTTACACATTTATAATAGATTTTGTAAAAAAGGAATTCTATTTTAAATAAATAGGAAAACAGTGCTTGTTATTATTAATGAATAATGTCAAATTAATGGATGCATAATTTATGCAGTAAATTTTCCTTTTTACAATAATTTTAACCAGTAACAAATTACGATAGGTATCAGGTAGGTATTTTTCCTGAATTTGCACACAATAATGTTGATTAATATAAAATGCTCCTAAAACTTCAATTTCAACAGAATTAATGTTAAGGTTTACTTTTCTGTTGACACCTATGCAGGAAATCAGGATTAAACGCCTTTTGACACAACGAAGCACAGTCGACCATCTATTTTAGAAGAGTGACTACTAAACTACGTGCATAATTGAATGGTTCAATAGTGTTACCTGACTGATCTTAGCATGGCAGTCGCGGAAGTTGAGCTGCTGTATGCGGTTATGGATCTGCTTCTGTCCCACTACGGGGAGAGTCTCCCGGTTCGGTGCATCCAAGCCACCGTGCACGAACGATGAGTAATTGTTGTAAAACCTTTACAAAACAAATAAATAATAATAAAAAAAACGTCTTTTTTCACCTATTATTATTCATTGAACTAAGATCTATTATATACTTTGGAAAAATGTAAGTTTGTAAGTGGTAGGTTTTGTCCTAAATAAAAATTGAGAGAATCTGATGTCTGAAGTAGGGATTAAACTGTTTTACAGAACACCAACCCACTTCTGAAGTGTATATTCTTAATGTGTTCTAAGCATCATGCAGGCACCATCACACAAAAATTACAAAATTTCAGTAGGTTTATTATCAGAAATAAGCCCAAAAACAGTTACAGTTTAAATATAAGCATTGTCTGGCACTTATATTCTTGAAAAACTGTTTGTACGCACTATCAACTTATCACAGTCTAAACTGCTGGTTCAGAGACTTGTTGGGAATGTTATATGTCTTGGTTGTAACTTCTAACAGGATTGTCACAAATATTGCGATCAAATAGCGAGATACCTAGTTGTACAGTTGCAATTCAATATAATATTCTACTCAAATCACCTCTAGGTTATATTCAACGATTTCTGAGAATATTGGTGGTGGCTAGAGAGGTACAGACAGACAAGCAAGTGTCCTTAAGAATAAGGGTTCCTTTTTACATTTTAAGATATGTAGTAGCACTGAAAATACCACATGTACCATGTCTTCTTAATTCGTTCAAGGAGCCTTAAAAATACCACATGTACCATCTCTCCTACGATTAAGGAGCCCTAATAATATCACTCGTACCATCTCTTCTTAAGAACGTGGGTACTGTTACCATTTCCATACAAACATAATACCAAAATAAATTATGAAAAATTTAGTTTTCTACCTTAATATCCATATTATTCGGATTAAGATTTTATTTTTATAGGCCCACAAGGTTTTCCAAAATATTCATTCAAAATGAAATAAAACGGAGAAACATTTTTTTTATTTTTCCAGTGTAAATTACTAGTTTACATCTCATTTACTTTTTTTAATTCCCAATAAAAAGTAATTTACGCTGTAAAAATGAAAAAAAATGTTTCTCCGTTTTATTTCATTTCGAATTAATATTTTGGAAAACCTTGTGGTGGGGGCCCTATAAATATACCCATCTCTTCTTAATTTGTTTAAGGAGCCCTAAAATACCACATGTACCATCTCTCCTAAGTTTAAGGAGCCCTCAAAATACCACATGTACCCATCTCTTCTTAATTTGTTTAAGGAGCCCTAAAATACCACATGTATATCTCTCCTAAGGTAAAAAAGAATGCCTCATAAGATCACTTGTCTGTCTATCTGTCACTACTCACTAGTCACCACCAGATTTCTCAGGAACCAGTGAAACTAGCAAGTTGATTTTGTAGAATATTTTAAGAATTGACTGTATATGATGTATTAGCTGTTCCGCGATTTCACTTGATCCCGTAGGAATTTCGTGATTATAATATAGCCTATGTCACTTCTCGATAATGTAGCTTTTTATTGAATAAATAATTTTTCAAATCAGTCCAGTAGTTTCGAAGCCTATATTAGTATGGATGAACACCCGAAAAGGTGGGGTTTAGTTGGTGAAAAGTAATATCAACCGCTACAAATTGTATCTAGACATGCAATAAAAAATGAATTCTGCTTGACTGACCGATGCAGATGGGCGGGCGCCTTGTTCAGCAGCGTGTAGTATTGGCGGACGAACTCGCGACCGACGCTCTGCGGAGACGGGGACGCCTCCATTACCATTTCTGAGATGAAACTGCGCCTATACAGCCCTCTGCCACTGCTATACGCTGCGCTCTAAAAACAAATACAAATGTTTTGTACCCCACTACACAGAAACACACAAACAATTGCACACCCTAAAGAGAAACTACATAGAGACATATGTATATTTGCAGACCTTAGAGACAAACTACTTAAAGACATGTCCAATTATTATTGTCCATTACAAGCTTTAATGAATAAATGAATGATTTAATTACAAGATTTAAAAAATATATTAAACTTAAATTGTGTAATAAAGTTAAGTTTAGTTTAAAGTACAGTAGAATCTGGTTATAGCGACGGCCAAGGGACCGGTGATATTACGTCATACTAACTAACCGGACGCCGTACTAAACGAACAGACATTTTTGTATTTAATAATCACAATTATTAGTGTATTTATTTAAATGCCTAGCAAATAAATAAAAATGCCATTTTTGTACGCGTACTCGATGCAGCGGTTTTTTACATAAGTACGATTTATCTGTAAACACGTCAACGCTCGTCGTTGTAACCAGACAATTGTTTAAAATTCCGTCGTTAAAAGCGGTCGGTTGTTGTAAGCGAAGTCGTAATAAAAGGATGTACTTTCATGGTGGCTCATATGATAACCAAACATATGCCTATACTTACGTCGCTAAAAACGGTTGGTTGTTAAATGCGAAGTCGTACTAAACGAGCTACACTGTATATTAGTTTTGTGACGACCTCGGTGGCGCGTCGTGCGAAAGCGCGACTGCAATGCAGGAGGTTGCGGGTTCGATTCCCGCCGGGTGCAAGTATTTATGCTTAAAAAATAAATATTTGTGTCTGGTCTGGGTGTCCCTCTATGTATAATATGTATGTATTTACAAAAGAAAAATAAATATAAGTATTATATCCGTTGTCTAGTCACCGTAACACAAGCTTAGTCGCTTACCACGGGGCTAGATGGCGCTGTGTGTTGTTCGGAGAAATTATTTATTTAATTATTTATTTATTAGTTTTAAGTTTAATTTGTGACAAAAATGTGTCAAATCTGAATTTTTCTGTCTTATTTTTGTAATTTCAATATTTTATCTTTCTGTTTCTTTTGTACATTTTTTTTAAATTTATTTTATTTTGTCTTGTATTATTTGGTACAATAAAGCATTAAGAGGAATATGTTTATGCCATAAAACTTAGATCTATCATGTCATGACTATGCATGTACCTTTTTATTTTTTTTATTTTAGTATTATTTAAAAATAAAAAAAAATAAAACGGTAGATGCATTGTCATGACAGATATAGGTATTATGGCATAAACATATTTGCTCTAATGTCTTTATCCAGGGAGGAAAATGTAAACTATGTTTGTATGGAGAAAGAGAATGGAGACTATCCTCTTAATTAATCAATCAATCAATAAAGTGGTAGTGTACTATATTAATTTTTAATTTAACACATGATCACATAAAAGAAAAACCACCATGAGTTTCTTGCAGTTTCTTCTCGTTGGATCTCATTCCCTAAAATCATAGTCTTTGAAAAAAGAATTTGACTTTGACCCACCCTTACCTCATATAGAGTTGTCGCTGGATAAGTGCTAAATAAATTCAAGAAAGTCAAACCTTCAGCTCAATGAAATCGATAAAGGGAGACAAAAAAAAACTACATTTGCAGACCCATCCTAAGGTTGATAGTCACTTCTAAGGATCCTGCACATACTTCCATAAAATCACAATTAATAATGTGTGCTTAGTGTCACATATCAGTTGAATAAGGTGAAGGACTCTACAAATGCTTCTAGCAAAAAAAGGTTGCTGGAGGCCATGGAGTAACACAAAGACATATTCCTGCATTATTCTGACTTACTTGAATGAAGAGCGTAGCTGGTAATAAATTAACACACAACTACATGTTTTAAAGAAATGGTGCTTAAGTAGGTAGGTACTTCTAAGCCTAATGTGCATAGATCGGATTTTTGGGTGCCGTTTCAAAAATGCGACATCAAAAGTATGGATACGACCAAAAAAAAATCAGAGAAAAATTCCGCGTCTTGGAATTTCGAATAAGGATAGGTGTCGAAATCACGAGTACTATCACTATCTAAAGTATCATCATCATCATCATCATCATTTGTTTTTATTGCTGAAGGCATATTTACTAGAAATATTTTAAAGAAAAAAATAATCTTCAAAATTTAAAATGAGATTCTGTTTACAGGTTAGAGTTATCCGTCAGAAATAAATAAAACACACTTATAAATTAAAAGGGTTTAATGTTTATATTTCTTTATTTAATATACAAACAATGGATAAAATCTGTTCTAAGTATAAATAATTATCACAATTAAGAGAAAACACACCCAAAGCATGTTTGTGGAACAAACATTTTCAAATACTTGTTTAAAAACATTTATTTTTCAGCCAGTATTTCCTTACAACGGTAGGGTAGAGACAATCCAGCAAAGCTTAAAATATAACAATTTATGTATTACTAAAACCAAAAATGTTCCCTCGACATGGAATTATTGTTGAGAAAATATTACAAAAATACAACTTTCCTTACAAATTGACCGAGTTGGTTAAAATGGGAAGTAGATTTTCGTACCTCTGTACATTTAAATTGTTCTATTTCAAGCTTTGCTAAGTGCACTACGCACCATCTACCTCGGCTGCGAGCTGAATAGTTGACATTGCGGAATTTAACAACTATGTAATTACTTGGAAGCTAATTTTGAAATTTGACCCTTACCATGATCTACTTATTGCAGGATTTAATTCGTCAGCTAATCAAAAATAAATAAATAAAATTAAAAAAAAAAACAAATAATAAAAAAATCACAGAAAAAGTTTTTTTTGTTTTCTGTGTTTTTTCTTAATAGTCTAAGAAAAAAATACTCTATTTTTTGCGCAACAAACCAACAAATTAAACAACGAGAAAAGATCATGGTAACACCCAATATCCAGTTTTACTTAAGAATTACCAAGTTGAAAATAGAAATCTGATGATCATTTTTTTTTCATTCCGGGTCTAGATAGTGTTGTAGCTAGGGCATGAATCCCGGGATCCCGGGATATCGTAATCCCGGGATCTCGGACGCAAAAGTTCGATATTATAATCCCGGGATTGAGTGATCCGATATCGAGATTTGAGCAATTTACTATTTGGGTATAAATTAAAGTTTTTAGCTATATTTTTCCTCATGGAATGATTGAATAGAACTATTAAAATTAAACCCAAATTAGTCTACCCCTGAGGAAGAGATCTGTAAAGATTTAGAAGCGTAGTGAATTGGTAAAATGTTTAAAACAATAAAAGTAACGTGATTCATTGCAATTTTTAAGACAATTATTTTTTATACAAGCTCGCATGCAATTTTTTTCTGCTAACATCATTTTAGTGGTGCGCCTAGAATTTGGCGCGAAAGTTTAGACATTTTCGGGTTTAGGGTATTTGTCCGCCATATTTCCAAAATGATGGGGTGGACGGCCCTCGGGGTAACTTATTTACGTAATGAAACCACTAGAGTCTTAAATATATTAAATATTTTAAATTTAACACATTTTTATTGTATTAAATTCGCCTTTTTAACGATATCTAAAATCTCAGTATCAATCCCGGGATCCCGGGATTGAGCTCTTAATATCGATATCGTCCCGAGATTGAAAACCTTCCGATATTGCATGCCCTAGTTGTAGCTACTTTTAGATTTAAATTATCTCGATATTTCGGAACGGAATCAGCCTAATCCATAATATCTATAAGTTGTAAATTTGTAGGAATGAAGAAAAAAAATTCTACACTCTTTTTAACAACAAATTAAAGGCAAGAAACTTACAGTTATTCGTGTAAGTTCCTTGATTATAGGCTATGTTATTTATTCTATTACAATATATAAAAAATCTACTCACCCAAAGTTCGACAAATGTCAAAGATATCCAATCCAGTTGCAATAATCGTAGTCCGTTTAGTAGCCAAAATGTCAAGTTTTGCAGTGAAATCCAAAATCCAAGTAACGAGCAGGGGTCAATAAACAATAGCATAAAACACACGGATAGACTGCACTCAACAAACCGAAGTAAGCGAATGAGCTTAACTTGCAGTTTTACTTTTCCCATAGGAATAACGGAATAATAAATAGGTATAAATAAATATATAAAAATAGGTATAAACAACTTCCAATAATTGTTCGAAGAAAAATAAACAAACATACCTTGGCGCCGCCTTTGTAATATTGCCGACAATAGCGACAATAGGTATTGCAAAAGATAAACAATGTTTATGGCCGCTGTCTTCAAAAGATTTTTTTTGTTCAATTTTGGGTCTCTACTTATGGATATTGTTAACTTAAAATTGCGAAATTGCTGTACGAAAATGACTCAGTAAGTTTTATGCATTCAATTAAAAAAATCCTGTTTTTTTTAAATTAATAGTACAATTTCTACGATACATTTACAATACATTACATTACATACATACATACAATACATTTAATATTTTTGTAAAGTTTAAAAAGAAATATCGGAATTACGGAATTTAGAATTCCGGAAAGTCATATCCATGTTAGTGACAACGTCTAAAACAGCACCCAAAATCCGATCTATGCTAATGTGTTATGGTTGCAATTCCAAGCCTAATGTATTATGTTATGATTGATTATGAAAGAATACCCACTTAACCAATGTATTTACAATATATTTCCAAGTATAAAAGTAAATCAATGAGAACACAATCATATCATTATCATTAGGATTATTTGACAAATAATTAAGTACTGTAACTTGCCCACTTACCTAGTTAAGGATCATGAATCATACATAACTCATTTGTAAGGTATAAAAATATGCTAGAAGATAAAGAAAACCACTTCACACAAAATACTATGCATCCAAAAACTTAAGTGTTTCTTGAGATTTAACTGTTATAAAGAATTAGCCCCAGTAATTTATAATGGATGAGAGATAATGTGTTTTGGGATTTTTATGCAAATTTTAATTTAATGTGATGCAAGAATTATAGTCATTTCTATGATAAGTCTTTTATCTATGTCTACTTCTGTTACATTTCTAAACCACAGAAGTCAGAATAAAAAATACCATGCAGTGATTTGGTACATTGTACTGTAATGACTATGACTGTATGGTCATAAAAGAGTGTGGTGTAGAGCCAACTCTTGGCATCCAGACCAAAATATATTCTAATCCAGCTGTTTCTACAGATGATAAAAATATTTGAATTGTTACATGAAGTAAACAATAATATTATTATTGCACATCAACACGAAACAATTATTTCTCGCTATCACATCGAACGAGCAAATCAAAGATTTGTCGAGCGACAAAATACTTGTCAAAGTACGCATGGCGTTTTTGACGGAACTTGAAATCAATCGTGAAACTAGTATGTTCCGATGTTTAGTTAGTGTATTTCAAAGCAACGTTACCGACTAAGATTCTTTGAATATTTCTACACAATTCACTGCACGAATCAGGATCTTTGTACACAAAATAATACTTTGCCAGTTGATTAACCTTTATGACGAACAGCACTGCCGATGGTATAAAAATGTCGTTTCTAATGTTCTTATGAAACAGTATTACAAGAAATTCTTACCTTAGTAAAATTTAGGCATTAAAACGGAGTATTATTTAACTTTTTAACCAGAATTATCTGAATTTTCACGAAAACTGAGACTGAAAACAGAAAAAGCCTACCTCACCGAACGAGTGTCAATTTTAATCAATGTTGCTAGATAAAAACGCTCGGTCGGTAGTGTCATGAATTATTTCAAAATGATAGAAATTCTACCAAGCTTTACTGTCATTGTTTTATTTATTAATGTTATTAAATTAACTTGTCCGGCGATTGGGCTTATCGGTAATCGTAACGCATATGAATATTAAGTATCCAAATAGTAATATTGTTAATTAGAAACAATAAAATGTAACGATGAGCTACTACAAAATTTACCATTTACAAAATAATTTAATGTGGCAACATTTATAGTTCGTTCAAAAATACAGAGAAAAAGGATTTGGATGGGGCTATGAATTATTAACAATAGTGAGGCCCCGTTTCCAACCAACCACCAAATACGTCAATCAATCAAACAAAGATAATCTCGCGTTGGAAATGTTGCAAGCCTAGATTTTTTTATATCTGTACTACCCAATTATCTTTTTTAATTATCGGGGTATCTTGTGGTAGCGATTTTTTGGACTTTACGTTTTTAGTTAATATTTGGTATTGGGTTGAGACGTATTCGACGCCAAACACAACTGCTGCAAGATCGTTAAGGACGAAAAGGGTTTACCGACGACACAGCTAAAATTGTTCTAAAAAAATATATAGATTATTAGCTGAGCTAACAGACATTGTCCTGCTCATCAAATATAAAAAAATCTACAACCCTACATTACTACCCTAGTAGTTCTTTTGATTTTTTTTCATTTTCTAATTATTAGAAAATGAAAAAAATCAAAAGGTAGATGCATAGTCATGCATAATAATAAATAATAATCATAATCATAGGTTTTATGGCATTAACATATTTGCTCTAATGTTTTTATCCAGGGAGGAGAACGTCGACTACGTTTGTATGGAGAAAGAGAATGGAGACTGTCCTCTTATTATTTAATTCTCCAAGCCATTCATTCTGTTGCCCCCCGAAGACCAAAGTGGATATTATTCATACTCGAAACTAATAACTTAAATATCCCCAAAAACCCTATTTTTTGGGTAAGCTTGTCAGCATGGCAATACAAACATCCAATTTCCAATTGTGCCAACCTTCAGATCGCAATTAGAAAAAAATATATTATCATGTTGGCAAAAATATTGATTTGTATTGTGATCTCGCTCTTTCACATAGAAATATATCTATATTTGTCTCCTTCTAAAGAGTAATGCCAATGACCTCAAAAATTTGCTGAGTTGTGATTGGTTGTCAAACAAAAAAACAGCGTCTTTCATCAGGAGAGCCAACATAATAAACAGTTATTTCGCGCCGACTCTTGCCGGCCGGGCGCTGCTTCCTTCCTCATTTCCTTCTTCTGAATTTGGCATTCAGTGTTGAAGGTCGTGTGTGGACCTTAATTTAGTTTACTGGTAAATTTAAGCTTTAGCTTGTAGTCATGGCTAATAACGACAATTTCGCGCAAGATGTTACCGAAAATCAACTAAATGGAAACGGCGAAAACGGTGGTGGCGATGGCCAACAGGATCATAACAGTGCCGAAGCTCCCGGACGCGATGACGACAGGTAAATTGGTTCTTTGTTCTGTATTATTTAGTTTCGCAGCATAGGTGTTTTCTATATAATTCGGGTTGCTAAACAGTTAATTTTATTGCCTTTTCTTTTTAAAGTAAGTACCTAGAATTTTAGACCGCAATTTGTGCTCGATGTAATGGCGTCAGGCTGGGTTATATCGGCTTTTTCAAATCTCTTTGAATCTATGAAATCTCTTCAAAATTTTGCGTTTTTACATTTCCAGTGTTTCTTCTGCGGCTCACATTTAGTCATAAAATCCATAGTTTCCATTTCAGAGTAGTTTCAGTCATGTTTTTTGTAAAATTTAGATAATACTCGGTCGGGGAGCCGCATGAAGTAAAATGGCGTCATAATTTGTACGCGGTTTGCACCCGGCACGGCACGGACCGGCTCTATTCATATCTTACTCTCCAGTTTTTTTGTTGGTCAAATAGCTACATAACGGTGAAGATAGCGGTACAATAGCATCTCGCGATGCGTAGCGTAGGTATAATTACGTTTAGTTGCAAGATTTTAAATCGGTATGATGAGGTTTAGCGGACGCTCGCGCGCTCGCGCGTGGGTGACGCTTGGGAGCGGTCAGTTGGCGTTGCACTCCACTAACGCTGTGTCTCTCTGCAGGTGTGAGCCTGCGCTGCCGCCGCCTAGCCACCGCTGATCGAGGACGCCATGGTATATATCCGCTGTCCGCTGGCTCACACTAAAGTAACATCGACCAAACTGACGTTTGATTCGGGCCACCTAACTTTGGGCCTTGTTCACTTTGCCAATTTCAAATCTTGCGATATATATCACTGTAAACATGTTTCATTTTTCGTTGTTCTAATTTTAATGTAAAATTTCCAGTTTACGTTTTTGTAACTTACAGGTTCTCTCTTTGTTTTGCTGCAGTGCTTGGGAGTTTGTTTTTGAAACAAAAATTGTAGCTGTAAAGTACTATAAACAAGTACTGCATAGATTTAATGTTCAATCTTTAATGTTTAAGTCAGTTTCTTAGATTCGAGACACAATTACACATTGTATTCACTTTACAAACATTATTTATCACGAGTATTATTTCCACAGAAAACTATTTGTTGGAGGTTTGAGCTGGGAAACTACAGATAGTAAGTTCATTCTTTATTTTTTTTAAATACCAAGCTCCAAATCAAAATTCCATGTTAATAAATACATGGTAAAAAATCCATGGTAAAAATAGTACTATTTTCATTCACCAAATAAAAGTACCATGCTCAAAATAACACATGGTAAAAAGCCCATGTAAAAAATACCACAGGGTAAAAAAACCCATGTAAAAAAATACCACTTTGTAAAAAAAACCTATGAAAAAAATACCACATGGTAAACAAACCATATTAAAAAACTATTCATTTACTAACTAAAAATACCATGCTCAAAATAATACCATGCTTCTTTCAAATTTAAATGATGACCTAATTCAGTTCTGCTTCTGACTATAATTGAAGAAACTTTACCCACAATACTGATTTTTTAATAAATACAGTAAAATTCAATTTGCTTACTATTTTGACTTTTATTAATAACCTATTGTTTATCCACAGAGGAACTCCGTGATCACTTTGGTGCATACGGTGAAATAGAAAGTATAAATGTGAAAACTGATCCCAACACGGGCAGATCACGAGGGTTCGCCTTCATCGTCTTCAAAGCTGCAGACTCCATCGACAAGGTGATGGCTGCCGGAGAACACAATATCAATAATAAGAAGGTTGACCCAAAGAAAGCAAAGGCGCGACATGGGAAAATATTTGTGGGAGGACTCAGCAGTGAAATCTCTGATGATGAAATCAAGAACTTCTTTGGAAACTTTGGAACTGTAAGTTGTTACTGTTTTATCTTTTTAATATTTTTTAAGCTGATCATGATGACAACTCCGGTTATGGTGAGATTTCAAAAATCTGATGTTTTTGAGGAATAAACCGGGCCACTGACGAATTTCTACATACTCTACAACATTGATATGTACAGTAAAAATGACTAAAAAACATTATTTATTTTTCCAGATTATCGATGTTGAGATGCCCTTCGACAAAACCAAGAATCAAAGAAAAGGATTCTGCTTCATCACATTTGAATCTGAACAAGTTGTGAACGAACTACTCAAAACACCCAAGCAAACAATTGGAGGCAAAGAGGTTGGTACTTAATCAAATTGGAACTGTAAACTTTTTTCTAATGTTCAAATGGGCTGCACTTGCAAATCTTATATTCTGACCTACCTTATTTATCAAACTAAATACAATGTTTTATTCCCAAAGGTGGACGTGAAGAGAGCAACGCCTAAACCAGACGGCCCTGGAGGCATGGGTGGTCGCGGCGGGCGAGGGGCGCGCGGAGGCGGCAGGGGAGGCCGGGGCGGACGCGGGGGCTACGGCGGGCAGGGTGGCGCCTGGGGCAACCAGGGCTACGGGGGCTACGGCTACGGCCAGGGCGGATACGGCGGCGGCTACGACGGATACGGATACGGCGGATACGGCTACGATGGATATGGCGGCTACGGCGGATACGATTACTCCGCGTACCCCAATTACGGTAAACGCGGCAAGCAGTTCTAGTAGGACGAGCGAGCCACGAGCGCACGCGCACCGACACCGTTACCTCGACTGATGTTACCTGATCCCTAGGATGTAATGTAATGTAAGATAGGCTAGGCTAGGTTAGCGTTGAGATTGAGTTCAGGAGAGCGAGGTGAGCACCTCCGTCCTCGAGATGCCTATTTATATGTACTGAGACTGTTACATTTTATTCATAGAGATCGACATCACGCAAAGCTTAGGTATTTAATTGTAGTGTGTAGAAAATATTTATTTTTCTATATATTTTAATAATATTCTATCGAGATAATGTGTAGTGAATGATGTCGAGGCGACGATATAATATAATCGGAACAAAGTATGGAATGTGGATCGGAAGCTCGTGTAATGTAAATCAATATTTCGGTATATAGTTAGTGAAGTGGCGCGACCGCGTGTCGTGTCGCGTCGCGTGTGTATGTACGTATGTGTATACTACACGTATGTGTATATGTGTAGGTGGCAGTGCTGTCGCATTCTGCTATGCTCTTTGTCAATGTTTCACCAGTTTTGCTATATTCTGTACATATGTTACCTGCCTTATGTTTATAAGTGTTTATTTGTAATACCACTTTTGACACATGTAGCAATGTCGCTCGAGTTTTTTTTTGTATTATTTTTTATTTTACCTATTGACACTCTCGCCACTTGCTACATTTGGGAAATGGGGTAAATATGGAGAGACATTGTGAAAGTGATAAAGATATGAAGCTTTGAATAAAGCACTGTTACAAAAATTCTCAATGTGTTTCCATATAAACCCTCTCCTTTCCCTCCCACCACCTGCTTTATATCTCACTTAGCACATCACACTAAAGTGCAATGGATCCAGATGCTACGCTACATGGACTACTGACTACTGGAAATCATTTGCATCATGGTATCAATACTGTAAGACTTGCATATTATAGTATCAACACTGGAAAACATTGCAGATTGTAGCATCAAAATTGCAGATTGTAGCATCAAAATTGCAGATTGTAGCAACAATACTGGAAAACATTGGACATTGTAGTATCCTACTGCTGTGGTTTCATTCGCGGGCGATGATTCGTGTCGCGTTGTCGCGACATCGTTTTCTAGCATACACGGTGTTCTTGTCTATATTAGGCGGGCAAAG
Source organism: Idaea biselata (assembly GCA_958496205.1). Lineage (NCBI taxonomy): Eukaryota > Metazoa > Arthropoda > Insecta > Lepidoptera > Geometridae > Idaea > Idaea biselata. Next base: position 4,753,077 of record OY292400.1, on the reverse strand, counting down.
ATTCGTGTCGTGACATCGTGTTCTAGCATACGCGATGTTCTTGTCTACATTAGGCGGGCAAAGATTCGTGTCGCGTTGTTGCCACATCACGTTCAAGCATACGCGATGTTCTTGGCTACATGAGGCGGGCAAAGACTCGTGTCGCGTTGTCGCGACATCGTGTTTGAGCATACGCGATGTTTGTGTCTACATTAGGCAGGCAAAACTCGTGTCGCGTTGTAGCGACATCATGTTCGAGCATACGCGATGTTTGTGTACATTAGGCGGGCGAAGATTTGTGTCACGTTAATGCGATGCAGCGTTTAGTTTGTTCTGCGGCCGAGACTGAATTGACGCAGGTGTAACCACCCAAGCCAAACATCGTCTTCGCCCGAATTCTTCGCGTTGCAGCGATCTGCCTGGCTTTTCATCGCGTAAACGCAAATATTCGCCGTAGCCCGCTAATGAAGCCACAGCATTACTGGAAAACAGCATCATAACTGGAAAACGGAAATCCAACCACTTAACCTTATTGGTCAGAGAAAATGTGTAAAATCTATTAAATGTCGATAGTCTGGAGTAAGGTTTAATATTCCGTGTTTTTGACCAATATGGTGCGATGCTTGGTAGGTGTTTTGGATGAATAGAGTTATAAAAGGGTCAGGAAGATAATTTGGTTACAGTATGTCAATGAAACTTAGCCGTGTCGGTGGTGGCTAGCAGCTCATGGCTCTCGCTCGTCTTATTTTAGACTTTACAAGATGGCTATATTAGCTGTATCTAAACATAGAGGAAGATTTAGATCGAAATTAATATCGATTAGTGCAGGCGATGTCTTTTTGGCTGTCTAAATTGCTCATTTCTGCACAAATAACAGTTTCCTATACTGTTATGACGTTTTCAGCAGACCAAAAAGGACAATGTTTGCGATATCAGTTAGTATTTGCAGTGCCTTGAAATGAAGTAAACAATATTTTTTGCAAGAATTAGACATCAAAATTGCGGGTAGTTAGATAGATAGAAGAATGAAGTGGCAAGTTGTTTTCAAGATTTCAGAAATTTAAATTCAAGTTAAAAATTATTATCAGATTGTCCCAATCTGTAGTCTTAGGCCTTATTTTTTGTTGGATTACTTGTTGTAGCATCGTCTCGGGAAAGTCAATTTTGTTTGCGAACGGTTTTGTAACTGTTGGTAATTTTCAAATTTCACTAAAGTGATTCGCGCGAGTGTTTTTAGCAGAATTATCAACAATTGTACAACCATTTCCATAAAAAAATTGCTTTTCTGAGACTGATTGCGCTGATTGAACTGTGAGTAATCAGCAGAATAGCGCCTCGGGACAATCGTAGCATATTTGTCTGTATTTCGTCTCAAGCTCAATGCAAGATTAGAAGAAATTGGAAAGACAATTTGATAGATTCTAAAACAATTCAACGAAAGAGTAACATAATTGTTTGTTGACTGTTGAATCAGACTACGGCGGGTACGGGGGGTACGAGGGAGGTTACGGCGCTCGCGCTGCTCCTCGCGGCAAAGGTACTACCCCCTACAATCTACATACATAGTATACTTTCTAGATATTTTACTCGTCTTCTCTAGTACTTCAGCCTTACTAAAGTTTACTCTTGAGTTGTGTATCAATAGTTCCATGTTCGTCCCGCTTTTCGTGAACTAAATTCACTTTAAACCTAATAACAAATTCATTTAAACTGAAATATGGGTTAGTTAGCTACATGCTTATTAACTTTGAATTCATGTTGCGTTCATAACAAAAAGGCTGTAGAGACTACTTCAGACTTTAGAATCAGCATGGGTAATGTAAAATGTTTCTGCTTAACTGTTCACTAAGTAAACTTTCTAAGTGTTGTGTTTGTACTATTAAAATCATTATCACAATAATTAATCAATAATCATAGATTGCCAGTCTCTTTCTATTCTAAGTAATGTAGTGTAATAGTATCAAAATGTAGCTTGATTTTATTATTGAGATACCATCAGTTTACTCAAGCACTCAAATATTTTAATTTAAATATTTGCACTTGCATTAAATTAGTTTTCTACTAGTGTTGAGATTTGATGGAATGATTTTTTAGCTAGTTACTGATTAGGCATGAAAGTAGTGTTAGGAACCGGCGACATGAGGCATGTATTCCAAGTCAGTGTAGCTGAGTGACCTGAGTCATTCCAAGCTAGGAGTATTCGAAATCGGTGTCACTGAGTACATCAAACCAGTGTAATCACTAATCACACTGATATTTCAAGTCAGTTTCATTGGGCTTAGATGGGAGAATTTCCAACCAATGTGACTTATTGACCTGGATTGAAATATTCTAAATCAGGGAAACTGAGTGACCTGGGTTGTAATATTCCAAATCAGTAAAACTTGAGTGATCTTGGTTTAAATATTCTAAATTAATGAAACTGAGTGACCTGTGTTGGAATATTCCAAATCAGCGCAACTGAGTGACCTGGGTTGGTGTAATCCAAATCAGTGTAACTGAGTAACCAGAGTTGTAATATTCCAAATCAGTGTAACTGAGTAACCAGGGTTGGAATATTCCAAATCAGTGCAACTGAGTCACCTGACTTGGAGAATTCCAAATCAGTACTAAGTAACCTGGGTTGGCATCTTCTAAATCACTACAGTTGACTGACCTGGGTTTGAATATTCCAATCGGTGTAACTGAGTGACCTGGGTTGGAATAATGTCCGTGTAGTTTAGCCCGGTATTGATGTTGGTCATGTTATAAGCGGGTGGTATTTTTGCAGCTGGATACCAAGGCGGGAAGCAGCGCGGGGGCGGCGGCGGCGGGCGCGCCAACCAGAGGCATCAGCCTTACTAGACAGACGCACACTCTGCACTGTACCTGCCGATAGTCATCTCAGTCCAATAGTGAGGTGAGATATTTGGCATTTCATTATCTTAGACCTCATAGGGCTGGGACAAGGCATCAATCAAGATAAAAACTTGTGTTTTCTATTAAAGTCGATGACGAATTCTATTACGTCAACCAGTCCAATCAATCAACATAAAGTCGACAATGAACATTGAGGAATAAATTCTGTTTCAACCGACTGATAAAAAAAGAATAGGTGTTAATTTGGTCATGGTTGTTAATTTTGATTTTTGGAAAAATCTTGATCAGATATTATGAGAATTTGATTTCAGAACTAATTAGGAGAAAAAACATTTTTTCTTATATCGAGATTTATTTATAACTAACTGTATTATAAATGATTTAATATAGATTTGTTGTTGTTTCAGGTTAAGTCACCGGTCATGAGTGCCCCCGCGCAGCGTCCGAGGGCATGTCATTTCATTCCACATAAAGTTAAATTAAGAAAATAATCTCGTAAGAAGATTTTTAAGAATAAAACTTGTATGCGATGGTAACATTTGAATATCCATTGCATAAAATTATTTTAATATATAGTATAAATAGTTTCACTTGAGTATTATTGCTGATCGAGTAGATTATTTGACATTGTCTCAAGATCTTTACCTAAATGAACTGAATTAAGTTATATGAAATTAATAATAATAATAATTATTAAAACAGAGCTTAAATGATCACATAGTCCTGTTTGCCCAGGAGCCGGTTAACTAATAAATAATACATAATGTGTGCGTGATTGTGTGTGTGTTTGTCGCGCTGAGACCGCCCACTCAACAAAAATGGTTCTGGATCTCATAATAACAGAAATGTTGTAGTTTTGTATTATTTGGTAAAAAGATCTATGAATCAAATCATGTATTTTATACAATCTAGATGTTTCTTCCATCGATTAGGGATGAATTTTAGAATTAAGTGATCCGACATGAACAAAAAGATATACGTGTGTATGTCGCAATAATAAATAAAAATTGTAAATAAAATATTCGACTTTTTGTTTGTGTTTGACTGGCTGTGCCTCGCGGTTTTACCCGCGAAAGTATAGCAGGATTATCTTAGAAGGTTCGATGCTGATATTACTGGCTACTTTTAGGATTGTAGAATTATTATTTTCAAGTCAAGGAGTAGGTAACTACTTTTACTATGTAGGTACAGTCGCTAATCAAATCAATAGTTAGAAGACTCATTGACATTATTAACACTCTTAAAGATAACCTTATCTTTTTCAAGTTCACTTAAAAACGCTAGACACTACGCATAAAAGCACGTCCCTTGCGATTTTAGCTTTCATTATAAATTGTTTTTGGGGAATATAGTTGTAGAGTTGTATTTGGGATAAAGAGCTGCAAGATGAAATACACCAGTTTCATAATATTAGTGGTTTTGGCCACAGTTCATGGAGGTACTGTGGAGAGGTAAGCGAATCCTTTTTAAGTCTGAAGAATACTTAGGGTATCAATTTACGCTTTTTAGGGTTCCGTACCCAAAGAGTAAAAACGGGACGCTATTACTGAGACTCTGCTGTATGTCACTAGGCTGTTTCTCACCGTGATAGCTAGTCAAATGATATAATTCTGTAGCCGCTATAACAACAAATACTAAAAAATAAAATAAACATTTAAGGGCGTAGACCTCCCATGTAATAAACGTGATTTTTAAACGATATTGCGATTTATTTTTACCAGTGGCGCCAATTATAAAAAAAATAAATGGTAATGTTGCGTAACGTCAAGGATTTTTTGATATATAATAGTACGGAACCCTTTCTGCGCGAGTCCTACTCCCACTTGGCTGGTTTTTTTAATATTTGCTTTTTTTTTAAATTGGGTCATAAAAATTATGAGAGTTGCACATATGACCAAGTAACTCTGGACTCTGGAGTAATCAAGTAGGAAGGTGGTGGAATGTTAGGTATTTATGCAGCACTTGGGAGCTTTGGACCACTCTCAAAAGGTGCAACCATTCCCAGAAAGTATTTGAAACTTATTGGTACGCTTAAAATAAGTAATGGTATCTACGCAGGGTACAGAAACGTGATGTACCACAGCGATGCTTGGATAATCCAGTGCCTGATGTAGACTGCGCGAACGTGCCTGAAGACGCGTTGCTGCCACACCCGAGTGACTGCCAACTGTTCTTCTACTGCGTCGATGGAGACAGCGAACCTATTTGCAGACAGTGTCCTGCCAACCTGCACTTCAACCCTACAAAGCACGTGTGCGATATACCGGAGTATGCTGGTTGCTCTGCAGAGTAAAAGCCATAATGGCCACTGATTTGATGCTGTTAGAATGAGTCCTTATATTTCTGACCACGAATCCCGATTAATTTTGTTAAACCTATTACAGTTAGTCAACAATAGTGTATATTAATTTATTCTTTTTTTTTTCACTAAAAGATCAAATTAAAATAATAAATAAATAAATTCTGTAAACATAAATATAATTATTAACACTGACCTTAATTTTATGGACAGTAGGTCTCGCACTGAATTAGTTCCCATTTGATCTGCGCCATGTTGCGCTGTTGTCGCGCGTTTTCTATTGAAAGTGATGGTGACCGTCTCCGGAACTATCAGTTCCTTGGAACGGAACTATCAGTTCCATGGAGCGGAACTATCAGTTCCTTGGACGGTCACCATCACTTTCAATAGAAAACGCGCGACAACAGCGCAACATGGCGCAAATCAAATCGGCAAAAAGATCTAATGTCATTTTGTATGGTAGGTATAGCAATTCCAGCGTACTTGTATAGTTTCATTTCAGTGATTATACAATACACAGCGCCATCAAATATTTATTTTACTTGTGTTCGAAGGGAATCGAACCCGCAAACCTTCAGTATTGGAGTCGGGCATTAGAATCACTCGCTACAGTAGTCGTATGTGTCGTAAATATAAATATCTGAAGGTATATCTAACTATAAATCATCATCATCTGGCTGCGTCCTACTCAGGAGCCGAGGTCCGCGTGTATCTAACTACCTATTCTACATACCAAGTAAATTAAAAACATTCAAGTCTTATTTAATTTATTTTTTCCACATAAAAACGAAACGTCATCATAACGTCAACATTTAACATGGTTGCGCACTGTTGGTGGCAAACAACACGTCCAAGGCATTGCACAAAGCTCGATAGTCCACCTGTAAACAGACGTGCATCATTAATTATTAGGTAGGTTAGGTATCATTCGATGTATGATAGGAAAGTCCCCAAGCACCTATGGAGCACCAATCCATTGTGTCTACAGCTGTGGACTACTAAGCTACTAAAACCTAGTAGCTTAGTAGTCCACAGCTGCAAGCAAGCAAATCTACAGCTGCCGGCAGCAGAAGATCTAAATAATTGAAAGCCTACAATTGCGTTTCTATTGCAAGTAATCAAAAATCACCTTTTATTAAAATACACGCATTTCGATCTTTAACTGAACAGCAATCGAAACTTGATCGACTCGTACGTATGAGTCGCGTATGGACCAAAGTATGGTTCAGCTGCAAATCGAAATCCCATAGCAAAAAACGGTGCCGCAACGTTCCCGGTCCATATCCTGTGACCAACATAGCAAGCAACTAACCTCCTCACCACACCCGCGTTGATACCCGAAGCACTTGTACAGGAGGTCACGCTCGCGAGACGACAGCAGCTGCAGCAAGTTGCGCTGGCATAGGGCGCGGGAACACGACACCTGCGCCACGGTGCCGCAACGTTCCCGGTCCATATCCTGTGACCAACATAAAGCAGGGAATTAAAAGGGCCTGGAAGACATCGTTTCGTAAACTTTTCGACATTTGAATTTTTTTCCAAATATGATGACGACTGCAAAAGAGTTTGCCCTCTTTGACACGTATTTTTGAGAAGGAATCCATTTATTATCGGATGGGAAACTGTAGGTACTCTCCATCAGCAATTTATTGACCAGTTGAATTTCGATGTTCACCTAAGGGACTATGGCGCGCGGCCTTTAATTTCTTGGAAGAAATACTCACCTTAAACACTTCAAGAATATTTGAGAGCTGATCAGGAAACTTGCTAAGCTTAGCCAAGGCGCCGGCGACGACGCTCCGTTCCTCGAAGTTGAGGAAGTTAAGCGGCGTGTCTCTCGTGGGCACGTGTGGGACGGGCTCCAGCAGCGGCGCGCGCTCCAAGCCGCCCTGCGTGAGCGCTTCGCCCACGCACGAACAAAACCTCTCGTATTCTATGAAGCGACGACGGGTCGGCGCGCAGAAACTGTAGGGTTTAGAGAAATGAGCGTTAGCAAGCATGAAATGATCATTCTTTCGTCCACTTTATGGTTCCTATGAAATTATTTTAGCAGAATTAGGTTTCGTTTTTAATTATAGACTATGATTTCATATCTTCTTGGAAAAAAAATAAGGAATACACAGAGGCAAAACGTCAAACTATAGTCTAAAACGTAGGAACTATTTATAATACCTACTAATTACTGTTTTTTTTTGGGTTAAGTTGAGTCGCGATTAGACGTAAAAATACGTCTAATCGCGAGTTGTAACCATTACGGAGTCTGCTCGAGACCACGGCCGGTGTAACCCGTGCCTAGACGTCGAGGTAATTTAATTTGTAAAATTTAACTACGCGATCAAAGTAGTAATATAAAAGTAATAATGGACAGAACTCGTGTAGGTGACTTTGAAAAGTAAATACTAACACTTCCATAAGAGTGTCCATCTCCAACGGCGTGAGAACTAGCCCGGCGGAGGCCAGTCCGCGGTAGAAGTCAGCTCGGGAAAGGATCAACTCGCGGTGAGGATCGAACTGTTGTAGGAAGTCGCGGGGACGGACTCCTTCGCGGACCATCTACGAAGATATTTTATGTTGACAAAGAAGTTTGCGTTACAAAGTGACTGGCCACGAAGTTTATTTTTTTTTCTCATTTGGGAACTAGCCAGTGTCAAGTAGGTACCTATTTCATAATATTTGCAAGTTATTTGCAGATTCAAATACAAGTCGAGAGAATCGTTAAAAATGGCGGCTACCTTTACAACAACTTTTTATGAGATTTGGAAGCAACGGGAAGAAACAATGAGATCTGTTTAGGAAATGCGTGTTTTTCCTTACCTTTCCTTTGATTTTGGCAAGTATCTGAACAATATCAGTTTCCAAGGGGTCTGCTGCTGAGGTACCAGCTTTCCTGGGAGCTGGTGGGGGTCCTGTGATGGTAGCATCCTCCGATGGACGCTCTTCTAACTAGAAACGAAAAAAAGACAAAAATAGACAACTAGAAACATCTTAGGTAGGTAGGATGAAGATCTAATGCCGCCTATTGTACCTTACTTTATTAGCTGTAAACTCAAACTTAAAAATATGTTTACTCAATAAGATAAGATGATCATTTTGAATCGTCAGTAATCTAGTGTGACTTCGGTACGCGACTTCCAACGAGAAAAACACACAAGAAATACAGGTTTTTTTGCAGTGATAATGTGGTTCACAATAATTTTGACATCTTCCTACTATAATCCAATTCCATATCAACATTATAAGCGCGAAAGTAACTCTCTATTGTAAGTTTGGAACTATAAAATATTTATATTACCTTTATAAAGAAATTCGTGCATGCGTGCTGTAGGTGTTGGCTCTAGCTAGGTCTAAGTAAAGTTGGCGTATTAGTGTTGCCCGTGTATTTTGAGCTTACTAAAATTAACTTGCACTACTCGTACAACAAGGACTAGTTTCGGGCTAGGTACGTACCTCGTCGAGTAGCCGCACATAGCTGAACCCGCAGTCGTCGAGGTACCTCGCTTCGAGCGCGCGAACCTGCGCCGAGGTGGGCAGCACGCCGAGCCGCGCGAGAACACGCCGCACTTCCGCACGGGACACGTGACCGTTGTTGTGACTGCGGCATTATAGACTTATATTACCCTATGATATCACCTTCGTAGGTAGGCAAGTATCTACTATGCAGGGTGATATATTTAAAACACCTTTTAAGAGTTAAGTACTTATTCTTAAGAGGACAGATATTTTTTTTTATTGTACACATCAAAAAAAATATAATGAAGCCTGCAATGAGCCCGCTTTACCTAACAGCTAAGAGTGCCGTGAGGCGCCAACTACGTACTAAGTTTAAAATATAACGATCGCTTTCATGGTGCCAAAAAGGTCCGACTATGACGTAGCCCTTCTACAAGTTTCCAGTTACTTGTAGCAGGACTACGTCGTATCAAGAATCTCTCTCGCTCGCCCAATCTACGAGGTGCTACTACGACGTACCCCGGCTACAAGTATCCAGTTACTTGTAGCAGGACTACGTCGTATAAAATAAGCTCTCCCGCCCGACCGCTCTACGAGATGCTACTACGACGTAGCCCGGCTACAAATATCCAGTTACATGTAGCAGGACTACGTCGTATACAAGAAGCTCTCCCGCTCGACCGTCTACGTATTGCTACTACGACGTAGCCCGGCCACAAGTATCCAGTTACTTGTAGCAGGACTACGTCATATACAAGATGCTATCCCGCCCGACCGCTCTGCGAGATGTTACTACGACGTAGCCGGGCTACGAAACTCTCCCAATAGTACCACATTGTAAAGGACTGTTTCCTATTGAGATTCGGGGTCCTCGGTGACATTGCGCTCATATTGAAGAGGCCTCGAAATTGCTATATGTAATGACTAACCACCTAAAAGAGGTTTCAAACATCCTCCTTTGAGAACCTTTTGAGAAATAGGTAACCATAAGAGAACGTCCCAGAGCAAGTTTTAACATACAAACGTATTCCCCCGGTTCCTTCCTGAATATTGCCACCTTTCAAAATACTTAGGTACTTATAAAACTTTGTTGTAGGTACACAATATGACAGTCCGTTTAAATTTTAATAACCAGAAAAACAATATTTAGAACGAATCAAGTTTGTATGGTGAAATGAGCACTAGGGAGTCATCTATACTAATATTATAAAGAGGTAATCTTAAATAAATATTGCAGGACATTGCACACAGCGGAATCTAGTCCTAAATTAGGCTTGTACTATGGGTACTAAAAAACGAATACACTACATATCTAATACCTACGTATGCGGTAAACAACTTACACATCATGTTCACCAAAAGCCGGTCTGAGATCTATAGATCGTTCGTTGCAAGCGGCGCGTACGCGCAGTAACGCCGCCTGCGCGAGGTCTAGCTCCATCTCGCCGATGTCTGGGCGCGCGCCTCGCGGCGGGAGCGTCTTCACTAGCTTCGCGACCTCGCCCGCGCTGTGCTCCGGGTGCTTCTCTAGCTCTTTCACTGTGAATACTGGGGAACGAACAACATACAGCTTCAAATACACGACTACTCTGACACTGGCATTATCTAAAACAGACCACACCTATAGCACACATAGAGGTAAAGAAATTAGCGCATGTGTGCTGCAAGTGTGGTCAGTTTTAGGTATAGTGTCAGTGGCGTCGTGTATTTGAAGCATAAGTGTTAGCGGTTCCATTGGGCAAGTCTTGCATTCAACTTGCGCGGAAATACGTCACAGGAGACGTCATATTACTTAGTAAGAATAGTCTTGGTCGCGAGGATACCCTCTTCTAGGTCTCCTCGCGACCAAGACGATTGCAACATATTTGAAACGTTGAGGTAAGAGAATAAATAATAATACGCGATTAAATCGTGTGAAATAAGATTTAAGAATTAAGAATAGATTTAAGATTTAAGAATTAAGAAGCTTATATAAACCTAGATAAATATTTTCATTTCGGTTTATTACAACTATAGTGAAATGATGGTTTCTGACACTGAGCCCTTACACTGAGTCAAATCAGGACACAATTTCTTCGCGATGGGAATAAAAAATGAAAAACTCTGCCTACGTGTATAATATACTTTTCCCTGGAAACTACAGGTTGCGTACCTTCACAGCGCGATGAATTAATATTTTATTATGTTCGCTAAAAATAGAATTCTGAGAAAGGTAGACTACTTTTCTCAGAATTCTTTTTTTATATGGTTAACCAAGTTTTGGTCGCTAGAGTCATTGACATATTATGGACTAGTACCAAAGACTAAAAGGTGATGTCTCAAACATATTCCTCCAATTCTAGAGATTTTAATGATCGTAAAAACTTTTTAATGGATTAAATTTCAAGATTTATTGCAGATAGCGTTAATTAAAAATCCCCAGAATTTCATTGTGCCATCTTTCAATGTCTTGAACCTACTTCATAAGAAACTGTTTACGGTCGGTAAAAAATTGCAGATACCGATGAATACGATTCTGACTTTTGTAATAGTAGTTAGTTAATTTTGATCGTGCTTAGTAAAGAAAATTTTTATCTGATTTCAGTGTACTAGGCATGCCTTTTAAGTTCTGTCGTTTGTATATTTGCCGCCAATTTTAAAATTAGAACTTTTCAAAATTCAAATTTGTTAGAATTTCGAATATCAAAACAATTGAAAGCATTAGGATTAATGCAATTGTTTAGTCACAGCGTTGGTTTGAATCTGTCAGGTCACGTACGAAAATGAATCTTACTAAGGAAAATGTTCGTGCAATAATTTTCTATAACTTTCGAAGAGGCCTCACGCGACTTCAGTGTTTCGAAGAGTTAACATCTGTATTCCATGATGAAGTCCCATGTCTGGGGACCATCGAACGCTGGTAATTGGAATTTGAGCGTGGACATACCACACTTAGTGACAAATCTCGTGAAGGACGTCCAAAATCCGCCTTCACTGAAGATAACATCGTTGCTGTGAGACAACTAATCGTCGAAGATCGTCATGTGACATAGCGAGAGATAGAGGCGTTATTAGGCATCTCAGGGACAACCATTCAAAAGATATTGCATGAGGCGCTTGGTGTGGGAAAACTAGTTTGCCGTTGGATCCCGCATTTGCTTTCCGACGATCATAAGGCGGCCCGCGTCAGATGGTGTAAGAAAACTCTTCAGAGGTTCAACCGAGGAGAGTCAAATCACGTCTACGACATCATCAGTGGTGACGAATCTTGGATCTATGCCTACGATCCTGATTCCAAACAACAATCTACAGTCTGGGTTTTCCAAAACGAGCCAAAGCCGACTAAAGTTGTTCGCTCTCGAAGCACTTCAAAGAAGATGGTGGCTACGTTCGTGGCGAAAACCGGTCATGTTGCGACGATTGCTTTTGAAGATCGTAGAACGGTTAATGCGGAGTGGTATACCACAGTTTGTTTACCACAAGTCATCGCCGAACTCGGAATTCTAGCCCAAAGCGACGCATCATCCTGCAACATGACAACGCAAGCTCACACACCGCTCGTCAAACGATTGAGTATTTGAAGCAGGAAAACGTAGAAATTCTTGACCATCCTCCATACAGTCCTGACCTAAGCCCTAACGATTTCTTTACATTTCCTAAAATTAAGAAAACTCTTCGTGGTCAAAGGTTCCAGTGCAGTGAAGAAGCGGTCGACGCTTTCAAGTCAGCCATTTTGAACACCCCCACTTTGGAGTGGAATAAATGTTATAATAACTGGTTCGAGCGAATGGAAAAGTGTATTAAACTTCGTGGTGAATACTTTGAAAAACAATAAAAGGTACTATAAGGTTATATAGTTTTTTTTTTCTTCAAACGACAGAACTTAAAAGGCATGCCTCGTATTTGTGTCTTAATTACTAATTACTATTAATTATTTACTACACAAAAACTAGGCCTAAACTTTTTCTAAAAACTAGACCCAAAAGTTTTCCTCAAAAATAAACTAAAACTATGAAAAGCTCAAGCCTAGTTGTCTATAAGGTGCCTGATTGATTACACAAAAAATCACATGAATCGGATAATGTTATGGGGTGGAAGAGAGGTTTTTCTTTTTACCCTCGTATCCAAATTACACAAATAGTCCTCTGAAGTTGTTAAAATTCCTTGTTACCTTGATCGCAATCATCCTCGAAGGTCCTCCAGCAGAGGCGGTGGGTGTCGTTGCGGTCGACGTAGTGCCTCATGATGCAGAGCACCTCCTCTTCAGACAGCACCCCTCCGAGTTTCCTTGTTACCTTGATCGCAATCATCCTCGAAGGTCCTCCAGCAGAGGCGGTGGGTGTCGTTGGGGTCGACGTAGTGCCTCATGATGCAGAGCACCTCCTCTTCAGACAGCACCCCTCCGAGTTTCCTTGTTACCTTGATCGCAATCATCCTCGAAGGTCCTCCAGCAGAGGCGGTGGGTGTCGTTGGGGTCGACGTAGTGCCTCATGATGCAGAGCACTTCCTCTTCAGACAGCACTCCTCCGAGTTTCCTTGTTACCTTGATCGCAATCATCCTCGAAGGTCCTCCAGCAGAGGCGGTGGGTGTCGTTGGGGTCGACGTAGTGCCTCATGATGCAGAGCAACTCCTCTTCAGACAGCACCCCTCCGAGTTTCCTTGTTACCTTGATCGCAATCATCCTCGAAGGTCCTCCAGCAGAGGCGGTGGGTGTCGTTGGGGTCGACGTAGTGCCTCATGATGCAGAGCACCTCCTCTTCAGACAGCACCCCTCCGAGATTCCTTGTTACCTTGATCGCAATCATCCTCGAAGGTCCTCCAGCAGAGGCGGTGGGTGTCGTTGGGGTCGACGTAGTGCCTCATGATGCAGAGCACCTCCTCTTCAGACAGCACCCCTCCGAGTTTCCTTGTTACCTTGATCGCAATCATCCTCGAAGGTCCTCCAGCAGAGGCGGTGGGTGTCGTTGGGGTCGACGTAGTGCCTCATGATGCAGAGCACCTCCTCTTCAGACAGCACCCCTCTGAGTTTCCTTGTTACCTTGATCGCAATCATCCTCGAAGGTCCTCCAGCAGAGGCGGTGGGTGTCGTTGGGGTCGACGTAGTGCCTCATGATGCAGAGCACCTCCTCTTCAGACAGCACCCCTCCGAGATTCCTTGTTACCTTGATCGCAATCATCCTCGAAGGTCCTCCAGCAGAGGCGGTGGGTGTCGTTGGGGTCGACGTAGTGCCTCATGATGCAGAGCACCTACTCTTCAGACAGCACCCCTCCGAGATTCCTTGTTACCTTGATCGCAATCATCCTCGAAGGTCCTCCAGCAGAGGCTGTGGGTGTCGTTGGGGTCGACGTAGTGCCTCATGATGCAGAGCACCTCCTCTTCAGACAGCACCCCTCCGAGATTCCTTGTTACCTTGATCGCAATCATCCTCGAAGGTCCTCCAGCAGAGGCGGTGGGTGTCGTTGGGGTCGACGTAGTGCCTCATGATGCAGAGCACCTCCTCTTCAGACAGTACACCTCCGAGCCCGATGCTATCCAGAACACGGCGGAACTGCTGCGGTGCTATCCTACCACTGTTTAGTGGGTCGAAGTCCTGGGATTAAATTAATTAATTACATTATAGGAACTTAAATGAAAATATAGCGGCAACAGAAATACATAATCTGGGAAATATTTAACTGTCTAGCTGTCACGGTTGATGAGAACCAGCCTGGTGACAGACAGATAGACAGCAGTGGAGCCTATGTAAAAAGTTCAGTTTTTAGCCTTTGGGTACCTACGGAACCCTAAAAATGAAAAATGCTCGAGAATTGCCTCTATGCTTGAATAGGCTTTCAATATGGAATAAGAGTTGGTTGTTGGTCTAGCTAGATTCTAACTAAAGAATTACGAAAATATGATTCAGTATTTTTTCAGAAAAACATAATTTTATTACCTAGTTTTGACACGTTTCCAAGAAGGTGCTAACAAGGCACAATATTTGAATACCTACCATTACTGTATTATTAATCTTAGAGGTGGTAGCAAACGTACCCTAAAGAACTCCGAGACCCTGATTCTCCTCTGCATGATATGCTCCTGTACGCGAAGCATGAGTTCTATCAGTTGGCGTGTTGGCCTCGGCGGCGTCAACACCGGGTGGAACACGTCTGTAGCACCCAGTGGGGTCGTTGGTATCCCGGCGTCTACCTCCGGGCGGGACAGCTTCGGTAGCGTGGTGTCTATTACAGCTTTCGGGTTTTGGTACGCCTGGGAAAGAGAAAAAAACAGGGCATTATTATTTGGGTTTCAACTATCTGAGTTCGATTGGAAGAAAACTCGTTATCGTGAAGGGATTGCAAAAGAAATAATTTTACGTTCAATTTCTTCAAAAGTTAAAGTTATAGCTAAAGAAATATTGTAGGTATGTGACGTCTCTTTTGGTTTTTATGGTGGTTTAATTTTACTGTCGTTGAAGAAACTGGGGGTTACACTGGACATTTTATAATTTGGAGATTTTGCACTTTAACGATATAATTTCAAATTATGAGTAATTTCGTCCTAATTCGACGTAACTACTTCTACAAAATCCAGGTTTAATAGGCACTCATAAGATTTATGGGTCAGCTTTATGATACAGTAACGGCTTAAGGTATGTGTTACTAAAATATTCTATTTCTATTTTAAGTGCTTAAGCCTGCACTGAGCTTTCATAGAAATATTTAACAGCAAAACTGCTTTAACAGCTTCTGCAAAAACACAACGCATGATCCACGCTCAGCGGGATTCGAACAAACAACTTTACTCCATACGGGGGTTACGTCTTAACCGATTAGTCCGCCGGCGTCGGTGACTCACACGCTGAATCTTTGCAGCTGTATTATACCATCTACCACAACTTAGGCATGTTAGTAGTAGTACAAAATGTTTGGCGTACTTACCGCCCCAAGACCCTGTATCCCTTCTTTTTTAACTGCCTCCACAGCCTTCAGGAACTCGACATAGTCGAGCGTGTACGAGTCTTTGATAAACCGTCGCACGAGCAGGTTGAAGTCTTCAGGTGAGACCAGGATTCCGATGTAGTTCAGGATACGGGCGAAATGTGCGAATGTGATGCGGCCGTCATTCTTTGCCACCTAGGGTTTAAAACATGATGTTATAACATGTTATAATTATAATAGACTAACTGCGTCACGCGGTTTCACCTGCGTTAGTCCCGATCCCGTGGGAAGATCGGGATCAAAAGCCTATAGCCTTCCTCAATAAATGGACTACCCAACACTGAAAGAATTTTTCAAATCGGACCAGCGGTTCCTGAGATTAGTGCGTTCAAACAAACTTTTCAGACTCTTCTACTCACTTACTTACACACAAACGTTCACATTTACTCTACTAGTAGGATACTCACCAGTTCGTAGTCTTGAAAGTAAGGTTTGAGAGGTATCTCCCTGTCGGCGATGGTGGCAAGAAGACAGCACAGCCTGCGCATCTGCCACTTGTCCAGGGTGTGGCAGGCGGGCTCGGGCGGCGGCGGGCACGCCTCCAGGATGCAGTCCGCTGACGTCTTGTCACGCCCGCCCGCATCTACACGTTGGTAATGGTGTTTAAGATAGTATAAACATTGAAGACTGATTTTAAAAATATCTAGATAGACGATATCTGGGCACGTATTTAATAACTAAATTGTCTAAACAATGCTTCAGTATTGCAATAATGCTTTAGATTTCTCTCGACAACGCGAACGGTTTGGCAAATTGTTAGTAATTTTGCATGAAATTAACTAAAACGCTTCAAAAGCTTTAGCGAAACTTTGTAAAATTACCAAATATTGTTGAACTGTTTTCAAGAAAAATCTATCAGTGTTAAGGCATTGTTGAGACGTTTTATTTATAGGATTCTCGCCCTGTAGAATAAAATCGAGCAGTTTTAAACTTTCAACAGCTTTTCTTTTATTTAAAAGATGGTGACGAATTTATTTGGAGGTGATAGATCTTTTTCAAAAATCTAAGGATTCTGTTCTCGCCATGACGAGCAAAAGGACACTATCTCTCTTTTCTCGAAGCATTTTGTTGTTATATTTCACCCCCATAACTTCAGTCTAGATTTTGGTATAGAAAGTACGTTTTTTTTCTGTTTAAAAATGCAGCCCTAAGAAAGTTAAACAGGGCCACAGAAACGATGCCATATAGGACTGCTATTATCTGTGTTTTACACGTAGGTTACATGAAAGTGAATAGTTTCATAGTAGGCCAAGCAGCAGGGAAATCACATTACAAAAGGTGGTGTAACAAATTTTATGATTTTATGTTATTTAGCTAAGTTAGTTAGATATAAATTCAATTTCTTGACCTTGGGGCACGGCGGGGTATGTCCGATATTTTGAGTTTAATATGCTTTTTGCACATAGTGTCTCGATAATAAGTCGTATGACAAAAGTGTCTAAGAACAGTATGTAGAAGTCAAAAACTCTTACATTCTGTCCATACATGTAAATTCTGTAAGTCTTACAGGTAAAAAGTTACAATCAAAAGAAGAAAAATGTTAGTAGGACGACACGGTGTGTTAAACACCGTGTCGTACTACTAGCGCCATCTTATAGGCGGCCACCACAAATAATTTGTTGTTGCTTATTATGGAAACGATTAAAAAATAATTGTCGTAGAAATCTATACTTACTGATTTTATATAATGTTGTTTTTTCTTTTTCTGATTGTAACTTTTTACCTGTAAGACTTACAGAATTGACATGTATGGACAGAATGTAAGAGTTTTTGACTTCTACATACTGTTCTTAGACACTTTTGTCATATCACTCACTATCGAGGCACTATGTACAAAAAACGAAATATTAGCAAAATATCGGACATACCCCGCCGTGCCCCAAGGTCAAGAAATTGAATGTATGTCAAGCTAACTTAGCTAAATAACATAAAATCATAAAATTTGTTACACCACCTTTTGCAAGGCTACGTAAGAGGTGATTTCCCTGCTGCTTGGCCTATAGTGGTTCCTACATATAACATAACCCACCCACTCTACAAAACTATAAAACGTAAAGATGCTGCCTACGTGGTCATTTAAACACGGACCTATCCTTAAATTTTGTAGTTACGTACTACTTACGTACAACCATTAGTAGTGACATTTAGGCTAGGTAACGCCTAACTACATGACTGAAATTTGATATTTTAACAACTATCGATTTCTATTGACCTAGTTTCATTTCAGCTAGACGAGTTGAAATAGGTGCAATATTCTGGCACATACCTAATATAGCCTACCAACTATGTAATAGCATGAAAGTAGGCAATGTATTTTGTGGAGGTTACATTAAAAATACCTAATAAAGTTAATCCAAAGCATTTTATTTAGGAAAGGAAAAGGCAGGAATGGTTAAAATAAATTAAAAATAAATATTGTAAAAATTATACAAAATGTATAAATGTAAATAATAAAATATAAAGGAATGTTATGAGTAGTAGGCATAGAGTTAAATGTTAGAAGTTAATGAACTGCTCGGTTCTGTAAACAAAAAAAATAATGGCTAGAAACACGCAACAACCTTTAAGTTAAGGGGAAATTGTATATAAATAGGATGAGCCTTGGTGCCTATAAGGAAACTGGGATGATTTTACAGCTGATTATAAAGAAAATCTATCAGAAAATACGTACCTTCACCGTGTATGATCTGACAGAGTTGATGGTAAAGCACACGACCATCTTGCGCGCGGAAGTAGTCGGCTAGCTGCAAGATCTCAGCATCAGACAGTCCAACGACAGACCGTAGGGGTCCCGCTAGTATTGAGACGAATTTTGACTCTAGGGAAATAAAACAAGTTGATAGTTACCCAAGTGATATTGTTACAAAGTTCCGACACAATAGGACAGTAGGTATTTCAATCAGAGAAGTTAACTCGGTAGATAGATTGGATGGTACTATAGTATAGCCTCGAGATTCGGGGTACATTGATGTATTAACAGTTTATTAAAATTGAAAGTTTAATAACTGATCACTTTGGGAATCATTTGATTTCGTGAAAATGTCGATATCAAAGGTCTTTCTATATCTACCGAGTTTCATCGCAATCGGTTCAGCAGCTTTTGCGTGAAGGACACGTATGTAGGTATTCACTTACAAACTTAATAATAGTAGGATATAATATAATATGATTAGGCAAGCCGCTTGCATTTGACCTCACATCAAAAGATGGCGCGCGACGATGTGGTCGACGATGTAGCGTGCTTGCCAAGAAAATGCCTATTCACACTAGGCTCTACCATTCTCATCATGAGGGTAAAAGGTTTAGCTGACACAAAGACAGCTATTACACTAAAGGTTGATCCTCACTGCTTGAAATCGCTTAAAAATGTAAAACGAAGTATTATTTTCTTTATTACCAGATATAAGCGAGTTTCCCTCAGGGTCGAGAGGTCGGTACCAATCCCATAGATTTAGCCCGACTCTGAACGCCGCAGCTCGAATCTTGTTGCATGTTTTCCATACATCCGCTAAACGGACGATCTGCAAGATTGCGGATATTAAAATACGTACGTAGGAATACATATTCTTCTAACCATAAGTAGATATCTGTATTTATGACGACCGATTGTAATTTAACACATAATTACAAAAAAAGAAAAACCTCCATGAGGTGGTTTCTTGACGAGTGTCGTTTGGCTTTTGAATAATAATTATAAATAATAATTTCGTAAAAATCTACAAGGTGAATGGCTTAGACCGATCATAAGGGCTAATTTCTAAATTATATTTGAGATATATAGTGAAAAATGCTGAAAAAGTAGTTTTGGTTTTCTATTTTAACAAAAGTAAAATGGAAATGTTTTTTTAAGTCCTTGAAATAATCATAGGTACTTAGTTATTATTACCAGGAAAAGAACCTGTTGTGTAATTAATTACTAATCATGTAATAAAAATAAAACAGGTATTCTACCATTATTAAAAAAAATAAGTGTCTCTAAGTTAAGCCGCGAACAGACAGACGGATATGACGAAACTATAATGGTTTCTTGTTGACTACGTAACTCTAAAAATGTAGAATGGTAGAAAGAACAACGATTTTTACTTAGTAAGTATACAAGAAAATAAGAAGTACATAAGGTATGTTGGCGTCGAGCACCTGATAAGGTAGCCAGATAGCAAAACGCTTGTTGTTAACAAGTGCAATTAATAACTTTGTAGAGTGTTTAGTATCTAGAAATCATTTACTGAAAGATAACACGGTTCCTGGTTGATGCCAGTAGATTTAGGTATTATAGGTACTTACTGAGATACCTAGCTAGCTATGGGTACTATAATATCAATAAGTAGGTAGGTACCTACTAATAATATAAAGGGGGAAAAAATAGTTTACATTCTCTTTTACTCTCTACAATTTTTAATTTGTTAAGATAACATTATATTTTATTTAGTTTATATGTATTTAATAGTAATTATAGGTACTTTATTTTAAATTACATTTTCTATTAATATTTTAGTTTTACTTGTTTAATATTTCGTTTGGAATTGTGTGATGCAATAATTATGAACAAGTAAATTTTACAAAAATCTATAAATTCCATCTTAGAATTTGGGAAAATGAAAGGTACTTTTTTCAACATGTTTTATCCACATATTATAGTAGTTTAGGAAATTCTTCTGAAGGCCGGTCTGAATGACTCACCCTGTACCTATATGTACATACGTAGGTAATTAATATTGTTTGGTAGTACGAAACGAAACAAATAAATCTATTTGATGAGACTTAGTGTAAGTGAAGTTACACCTTGGCTAGCCCCTTTTAAACCAATAACAAAAGGTAAGATAAAAGATATATTCTTTATTGTAACACTAAAATAAAATATAACAATAAAAAGAAAAAAACATAAACATCTTTAAATGTAGGTAGTACAATGAGCGGCCTTATCGCTAAAAGCGATCTCTTCCAGGCAAACCTTGAATGGGTACTATAGGTAAGGATCTAGCTAGGTGGCTTAAGCAGTAGGGTGTGATAGCAGTGTGTTGAAGCTTATAAAATATTTAGGCGCTTCTCAAGGTCGAGTATTGACTAAGTATTGGGTCATGGCACTTCTATAAATAGGTATCTATAGTTTTACTTACACCAAAGTTATTTTGTTTATGTCGCCTTGTACGATTAAAAGCTTACCGTGTCATGCATTTTAACGGTCACGCGAAATTGCTTAAACAAATATGTTTAGGTAACTATTTCAATTATTTTAATGCATTACAATTTAGTTTTGGTATCCAAATTAGAAATTAAATACGACTTAAAATTTTTTTTAATCTAAATAAACAAAATTCCAGGGAAAATATTTCACATTTGACAGTTATGTCATAGGTTCTTTGGACATATTATTGTGAATTTCAAACCTCTCTGAACTAACCTCCTTATGAACACGAGTAAAGAGGTCTGCACATTAGCATGTAAAAGAGATTTTGATAAGGGTTGCTTTCCCTTGTTTAATGGAGCTTTTTCTCCGATACACGCATCCAACTACATATTTTTCTACCATATTGCTTGGACAGGAAATGTTTTGTACACTAATTGAGTTATGTGTTCTTCGTCTGTATTGTTATTGTTGGAAAATCAAATATAACTACTTAGGTAAGTAGGTACTCTAGTAGCACTAATAGCAAATCAAATACCCACCTACTTACATGACGACTACTACAATCATCAATCATTTTATCAATGAGAAAACGAGTAAACGTAACCACCCGTTTTGTTACGATAAGGCATGCAAGTTTTCCATCAACGACGAAAGCTCTGTTGTCAATATTCAGCATACAATCCTTGCTGAGTACGACAATGTTTGTAAAGTAGTTGGAGATAGAGAGTAATGTATGTTTTGTAACGGTATCTGAGGACATCTTTGTGCCTGGTGGTAAAGGGCGAGTGGGTGGCGCGAGGCATGCGCGTTCGCGGACCAATGACGTCAGGGGCATCGATCGGCGCGGGCGGACAGCCAGGCGCACCTCGCACTGTCCCGCCGCGATCTGGAGCAGCCACGCTCCACGTGAGCTGAACCCTCCATACCCGGGTTATGTAACGCGCCACTAATGTCTGTGCACGGCCACCCATGTGCGGGCTAAGCTTTAGGACTAGGAACAGCCCTTCGCAGAAAACCTCCCTCCGATGGGGCGACAGCTGTCCTGACTCCTAAGCGCCCGCGCCGAGCTCCGTCTCTCACTCATATCACATTAACAGTGACAAATATCGATAGTGTTCTATTTATTATATCCATGTATTTTAGATGGTTGTTGTATAAATTATAAAAAAATGGACGAGATATAAAGTGCTCGCGGGTGGCCGTCTGTTTACACAGGGATTTTTTTTCTGTAAAAGGTGAGAATGAGTTATCTATATAGAAGCTAGAAGTAAGAAAATGCCATTGGCAAGTAACTTTGCATAATTGATTTATTTTTATGTAACAGTGAACGTAGGTACCTACACTGCTACATAACATGAAAATACAGAACTGCTTGTCTTCAAAAATATTTATTTTAGTCAAACAGGGATGTGGATGATAATGTTAAGAGATAAATAAAATCAAAACATGAAATTTGCAAATACTTATTGAACAACTACTTCGTTACTATTGCAAAAATAAATATCTAGTAAAAATATCTGCAAAAGACGCAGTGTGTTTTGCAGATATTTATTTTTGCAGACAAACAAAAATAATAAATTTTATTATATAAAATTAAATAAATTTTTGAGACAAACAAAAATAAGTTGAATGATTAAGTAATACAATTTTATAGCAACTAGCTCTCTAGTTACAAATCACTTGGAAATTGCAAAAGTATTCTCTAAATTTCGATACAGGAGCAGAGAAAAACTACAAAGATGATCAACATAGCAGGTGTGATTTCCATCATTATGTTCTACGTGCTGATCCTGGCTGTGGGAATCTGGGCAGCTCGGAAGAAACCACCTGGCGATGACTCGGAGGAGGAGGTGATGTTGGCTGGCCGGTCCATCGGCCTCTTTGTCGGCATATTTACGATGACAGGTGAGATAGTTAGGTATCTACTCTAGCTAAATTGGCAGTTAATTTTAAGTTTTTAGCTTTAATTAACTATAACAATAGTTAACTCTGTAACGAGCTCTTTAAAATATGTAGCAGATTTGGTTTATACCTATTTTCAAATGAAATTAAGACTTTACCTAGTCTTCAAATATTTGACTCCAACAGATTTTCCAAACAATTTTGTCACTGTTTTTTACTTTGTCATAATTGAATTCAATATAAAATCTTCGGATTGGGTCTAAACCTAGTGTTAAGAAAATGAAATCTTTTTAAATCTATAGCAAGCTACACCAACTTTGAATATAAATATTTTTAAAGTTAAAGTAAAGTACCTATACCTAGGCACTTCTTTACCAACTTTTTAGCTCGAGATACCTGATGGCGTAAATGTCAAAGAACATTTCTGGCCACATTAAAATTTCAGTTCACGCCCGCCTACTCTTGCTGCCCTTTGGCTGAGGGCGGGCGATTTAAGAAGTTACTACTTAATTAGTGCTCGATCGAGTGAGTATCTAATGAAGGGGATCATTGACTTTTTAAGGTTATAATATGTTGATGAAAATGTATTTTTTAAACTATAATATGTAATTAGGGAATGTAATAACATTGGTCATCTTGATCTAAATATGTAATAATAATTTCATGGTTCAACGTATAACCATGTTTTACGTATTACCAGTATTACCTATATTGATAATGATTTAGGTAGATTTAGGTTACGTAGGTACGTTACTCGTATTTATACGAATGTGCATATTTTATGGCCGTCTGTGCTAAGATGTTCATTGATTATTAGTTGGCGATGAAAGTAAACCCCTTTACTTTCATTACAACTTAGGAAAGTAGCTACCGAAACATTTCATGTGAATTTCAAAACTTTTATTATAACTTGGGTATTTAGAAAATGAGAAGCGTTGTGACTTGAAGTATCAATATTTTATATTATTTAAATTATAGAGTCCAAATACCGATCTCAGTTAGTGTTGGTAGAAAAGATATACCTACGTATGTTTAGGTTTGAGTTCCGATACGTAAGCCGTTGCAGTCACAAGAACGGGCTGGAACTTGTTCCACTGCAGTTCCCGTAAACGTGACTCGTGACTATAATAAATCAATCACGAGTATACAAATGCAGTAAATTTTCAGCAACCTGGGTGGGCGGAGGGTACATCAATGGCACGGCGGAGGCGATCTACACATCCGGCCTGGTGTGGTGCCAGGCACCGTTTGGATACGCTCTCTCTCTCGTCTTTGGTGCGTAACCTTCGACCTTTAACGTAACCTTTAGCTAGGGTTTAATTAATTTAATACTCTGCTGCGTTATCGACATTTCAAGGCCATTTCTCCATGTCTTTCATTGCATGGATTTTATTTATTTGAGGGCTATTTAGTCAACTGTACTTTTGATCAGCCGATATCCCGTCTAGTTGAGGATATTTTAATTACAAATGACATACCACATGCGGTACACGATACCGGACAGATGTGTTTAGAGCTAGCCTTTCTCTGGGCGGTATAAAGTATTTGATGAAAGTTCAAACAATATGATGCACCGCTACTGCATGCCGGACAGATATGTTTAAATACTTGTTACTTTTATTTACCTGCAGAATAAAGTCTGCGTAGTCTGCTTTTAATCGTAACAAACACTGTGAATCTAATTGCTATTAATCCTTTAAGCGTCTTTAATGTCGGGTGTTTACGATATTCGTTTTTCTACAGGAGGTATATTTTTTGCAAATCCAATGAGGAGACAAGGGTACGTGACGATGCTGGATCCTCTACAAGACGCATTTGGTAGCAGGATGGGTGGGTTGCTGTTTCTACCTGCACTTTGTGGAGAGGTGTTCTGGGCAGCAGGAATTTTAGCAGCATTAGGTAATAGTACATTATGATATAAGTGCGGTAAGTTGAAAATTACAGCCGAGGCGATATTGCTAGCCCGAGCCGTAGGCGAGGGCTACAAGAAAGCAGAGGCTGTAATTATCAAAGCGCACGTATGTCATACGACGTTTTATAACACATTTGCGAGGAAATCAAATAAAAACAATACAGCGAAAAGAAAAAGCGCGCGGAATAATTTTTATTTGTTCACAAATTAGCGATGCGCGGGCATCAGTGCTTTTTTTTTTTAAGGCAACGGTACAAAAACAGCCAGTATTACTAATAAAGTAAATTAATATTTTTTTGTTTCTGTTACAGATGTAATTTACTGTCAAAATGAATTAAATTAAAGAATTAAATGTTTATTTTTTATATTTTATCTCCCAAAGTTAATTTTATTCATAAAATATTGACCACTTTTCTGACATAAAAACTTTTTGATTTGCTTTCTTTGCTTTTTTTTTCTTAAGATTTAAAAAAGTACCGTTGGTTTTAGACGGAGCATGATAAACCGTACGTGTTACCTTATTAAAAAGAAACTCGTGCGTTTTACTTTACGATTACGCACAAGTACGTAATGACATACATTACGATATTGAAATTGGTGAAATAAGAGGCCCTTTACGAGCAAATGTGTTATAAAATACTCATTTATAAACTTAATTTTATGAGAGTAACAATATTGTGGAAATTCGTGACGTGGGATACTTACGGAAACATTTAGGCAAGTAAATGAGCATCCCTCGTCAGTAAAATCAGATGTTATTTTCGTATTCGCCATTTTCAGAGTGTTTCCCTCTTTATCACATAAAATATTCACTGAGCTTTTTTGCCAATTATCTTTGGGTCGCTCGTAACTTTTGTATGACGCCATGATGATGCAAGTAGGTTAGAGTTAGAACGGAGTTTTTTTAGTTTGAGTATTTCGATTTCGAAGAACAGACTCGTAAGTTCAGATACCTAAACATTTTCAGAATGTTTACAATAAATAATGAAGTGTTTGTTTGCAGGTGCTACCTTGGCTGTAATTATCGACATGGACCAGAAAACTTCTGTTGTGTTCAGCGCTTGTGTGGCAGTGTTCTACACACTCTTCGGAGGGCTTTACGCCGTGGCCTACACTGACGTCATTCAGCTCTTCTGTATTTTCATAGGTCTTTGGATGTGCATTCCATTTGCCTGGGCCAACCCACATGTCAAACCCCTCAGTTCCATGGAAGTAGACTGGATCGGAAAAGTAGAGCCAGATTATTATTGGTTTTATGTAGATTATGGACTGCTGTTGATATTCGGGGGAATCCCTTGGCAGGTATGATTTTAAGGAACTTTGTGTTTGAAATTATGAAATTAAATATAAAGTGATGTTTCAAATTCAAATATTTTTCTCTAGGTGTATTTCCAAAGAGTACTAAGCAGTAAGACTGCAGGTCGGGCCCAAATTCTATCATATGTAGCAGCAGTGGGATGTATCTTCATGGCTATACCACCAGTCCTCATTGGCGCTATTGCGAAGGGAACAGGTTTGAATATTTTACTGCTTTTAACACAATTCAATTTTAAAAAGATCATTACTATTGAATACTCATGTTATAAACGTTTTATTCAGCATGGAACGAAACAGACTATCATGGGCCTCTGACTCCGGAGGGTGAACTGACGTCAGATCAAACCTCCATGATTCTTCCTTTGGTGCTGCAACATTTAACGCCTGACTTCGTATCGTTCTTCGGCCTGGGTGCCGTATCAGCTGCCGTCATGTCATCGGCTGATTCCAGCGTGCTTAGCGCCTCCTCCATGTTTGCCAGGTAAATAACATCTGAACATTATTTCTTAGTGTTTAGTGTAGTGTTCGAGTCCCGCCGGGTACAAAAGTTTTTGATAGCATTTTTTTCAAAAAGCAGGTTAATAATATTATTTTCATTTAAGAGGAAAGAGGTGTTTCTTTTGATTCGTCTAATATAAAGACGAATTGAGAACCTTCTCCTTTGGTTTTTGTAAAGTCGTTGAAAAACGAAGATATACGCTAAACATTGTTTGGACCCAAATAAACTCTCATTAAAATTATTTTGGTGTTTGCATGAAAAATTAAACATGCAGAAGCTTTATGTTAAAATTATAGTGGTGTTAAATGTACCTACAAGTTTTATTTCAACTCATCTCATTCTTCACAGGAATGTCTACAAGCTTATCTTCAGGCAGAATGCTTCGGAAATGGAAATTATTTGGGTGATGCGAGTCTCCATCATTATTGTGGGGATTCTAGCGACTGTCATGGCGTTGACTATACCTTCTATCTATGGCCTGTGGTAAGTTCTAACTTTATGTTTTCGTTCTTGGTTTGAGTTCCTTTGTTGTGAATTTAGGTATGAATTGAATTTAGGATCTTCGCATTCCTATTGAAATGATTCGCGGCGAACGGGCGAATGGAACCAATTATATCTGATGTCCTTTTGAAATGTGCGTTTATGAAAGCTATTCTGACTTGTGGTCATGATTGAAGTGTAATTCGTAGAGGGGTTTCGCAAGATAGGCATTGGGCCAGGGTTTATGATCCATAGAATGGGTTATAGTTTTCTGAATGTGGTGTTGTATGGCAGCCCTAGGTACGTGATTTGTGTCAATCATAAAAGTGGCCTTGCAAGGTGTTGATGCTGTTAATTTATGCCAATTTATAATTTATTACGTTTATCAGTCCTTGTACCGATTTGTTTACGGTCTACGATAATAAAGTGTATCTATTTCAATATTAGGAGCGTATTCGGGCTTGTGCCATAAAAACGTATTCCTCTTTTTTCATTCTGAATTTATATAAATATTTTGTTTTGCAGTATAAGTGTGCGCTGGTATTGTCAAATGTTAAATAAAAGTAAAACAGTCGGGCATACCTACAGCAAAATTATTAAATAAGCGTTTAAGGCAATATCCAGTAAGAAACAAGGCAATACGTTTTGTATGAAAAAGCGTGAGCACAGCTATCAAGAATCAAGAATATTTATTGTTTAAGTGATGTACATTCTTAAATTAAAATATTTTGGATACAATCACTTACCCACTACAGGCATACAATATTTATGTTATGTACTTTATCTAAAGATATTTAAGATCTCATACAACTATATAACTAGTGAATGATCGTGCCAGTTTTTTCGTAGAATTCTTTAAGGGAATAAAAGCAATTTGCTATAAGCCATTTTTTTAGTCGACACTCAAAGATATTTACATTTTCTAAGGCTTTTAATTCTGTCGGTAATGCATTATACACTTTTATTGCTAAGCTCTTAACTTTTCTTATCTCGTATGGCATTTTTTAATTTCACTGAGTGATCTCATGATATTTTTCTTAGACTATTTTGTTCCAAGAAGAATATCATGAGAGCACTCAGAGATATTATATAGGTCCCTATCACTTAGTTACACACACCATACACAATAAGTATCTCTTCTGTGCTCATTGTGTAAATTTAATTTTCTCAAACCCTTTTATTACATACGTTGCGTTTTCCCAAGAGTTTTATTACACATTTTCACACTGAATTCTAATTGCAACATATCATTCATTTGTCTGTAAAACTACCATGGTGTAGTCAAGCACTTAAATAGATATGCGCTATTCAGCGCTATGTGCTAATGTTAGAGTCATTAGAATAATAATCTGTCGAATATGGAATCCCGAATAGAAAGGAACTTTAATACCACTTAGGTAGGTACATATATCTATATTTATGTATATTTAAGAGTGATTATAGATTACGACACTACGATTTATGAATAATGATGTGCCTTTTAAAAATCAAAGTTATTTAGAACATCTTAGGAATAAACTCACGAACTTATCTATTTATACAATTATGTATATTTTATCCTTATAAACATTGGTAGGTAAAAAATACGGGGCATTTGCGTGTTTCGATGTGGTGGAATAAGCAAATCCAGACTCCTTATTTTTTATTTAGGTAGGTATCGTGGCTACATTGGTAATAAATTAATTCAGATCGGGCTACCTTTTGCATTAAATATTGTACGGGCTTCTAAACTCAGTTAAAACGAAACAAAAAAGGCGATATTCCCGATACTGATATTTTTAAAACTTTTCATTTCTTATATAGGTTTACTTTCCCAAGTAGTGTGTGGGTTGAGTTGAATCACGTTCAAATGGAATTGTGTTTGAAAAAGACGAGCAGAAAACCGAACGGTGTTGGTTTATGAGATTACTACTGCTGAAACTACGGTAAACCGAGCTTAGTATTCTATCTGAATCTGTTAAAAGTTTTCCGGATTTCATCCTCGACACGAGGCGAAGTATAATATTTGCGGGAGCTTCGTTCAAGCATAATACAGTTTTTGGGGAAACTTTGGCGCGGAGGACGAACACTCGGCTGCGATTTAGAAGGTTACATGTTCGATTCCCGTAGGATATAAGTATTTATGCTGACCATAAATGTTTGTTTCTGGGTCTGGGTATTTTCTATACTTAGGTATAGGTACGTATATGCACAAAAAAGTATCAGTTATATCTAGATACATACACTTATATCCGTTATCGTACCCATAATACAAGCCTAGGTGCTTTGTTTGGGGCTAGTTAGCGCTGTGTGATACGGACTTCATTATTTATTAACTAACTTCCAAAAAAGGAGGAGGTTATTTATGTAGGTTAGTTAGTTTTTTTTTCAATAGACTTTTCGGGGATATTAGTTCAAATGATAACAGGTAGACACAACTTGTCCAATTGGGATAAGTATTTTTTATTATGAAGTATATTTCGCACAAAATTACACTATTTGCAGGGTCTTAGTAAATATTTAAGTAGGTACTTAAAGATGCTGAGAAACAGTTAGTCAAACATCGCGATTTATACTGCGATGATCCAATTACAGTGCGGTATAGATCCAGGTTAAGATGTTGAAGGGGCATTTCGCAACGCGTCGTGCGAAGGACGCTGTGTATCGTCCACGCTGTTAACTTCGTCGAACAATTATTATGATATCCACGATTTCTGCATTATATTTATGGCTAATAGATTATTTAGTTAGAACATCGATTATCCCATATTGCAGAAGTTCCGTTTGATTGCGTAACAATCCTACCTAATCTCTGTCGTGGATGTTATTATTAGGATTTCGCAATTTTTCATCAAAATGTTCTTCGAATTTACAAAAACGGCATTAATTTGGACTTAGAAAGGTACGTAATGATTTTCTGATGCGATTTTGAATTAATAGCGCTTATTATCTGTTCGGTAAGGAGTTTGAAATTGGAGCATAACTTAAAGCTTTTAGTACTTACCTACTACTATGGTACATACTTCTATCGTTTGCATAATGTTTTAATGGTCCGGTAGCGGTACCTAAGAAGCGTAGGCCTCACTTAGGTATTTAGGATATCTTACTCATTGCTTTTTTTTAAATCAGTCCGAATATCCGTTGTGGAATTCAATGTTTTATGATTTATTTTCATAGCATTATTCGTTGTCACATTAGGAAATAGAATTGAGGTTCTTCTAGTATAGGAAATCTGTCCGTAACTAGAATAAATCGTATTTGGAATTAAGCAATCGGACCCAGAGGTTTGTTGTTGGCCAGCTACGTACCTACGGTGCCGAAGGATTGTATTAGAAGAAGAAGAAGTGGTTCTAAAAATGAATCTATATTTTCACAGTATAGTAAGCAAACGACATATCTAATGTACCTATATTGTTTCTTTATCCTAGGTCAATGTGCTCGGACCTGGTCTACGTAATCCTGTTCCCTCAACTCCTCATGGTGGTGCACTTCAAGAGACACTGCAACACTTACGGGTCACTAGCGGCCTACATTGTAGCTCTGCTGGTGCGGCTGTCAGGTGGGGAGAAGATGCTGGGACTGCCGCCGCTGATCCACTTCCCAGGGTGGGATGAGGAGAACCAGATACAGCTGTTCCCCTTCAGGACTATGGCGATGATGCTTTCGCTGTTCACGCTAGCTTTCACATCTTGGTTGTCTGTGTAAGTGCTACTACTGTTATTATGGTTTTTCTTATACAGGTATTGCAAGCAACGTTCTGCTTTTTGATCTGCATAAGTCCCGATCCCGTGGGATAAAAAGTAGCATATGAAGTATTCCAGGTCTCCAGCTATCTACATATCTAGTTTCATCGCAATTGGTTTAGCGAGCGGTTTTTATTATACAATATTAAGTAAAGAGAAAGGATTAGTATTTGTGTGTGTGTGTGTGTGTGTCGTATGTCTGTAATAAATAAACACAAAACTACTGGACCGATTTAAAAAAATCTCAATATTCCGGGATCGGGACTTATTATATTTATATCGGTCGCAATATTTTACTTGAATACACGCAAATACACCCAGAAACAGACTCAAAATAACACACGTTTTTTATCCAATGCACATAAAGCAGTTAGTGCTGGTTGTTATCTCAGATAGCAGTCGTTAGGTCAAGTTAAAGGCTTTAGGCGACCTAAAAACTCCACCATTATACGAAACACCGACAGAATATCGTGTAATTAAATTCACACACATCTACACCAAAACATCATCCTAAATCTATATTTTAGTTAATATTGTTTGGTTTCGTTTGTATTGAGTTACCTGCATTAGATATAACCTATCTAATATCTAAATCCGAAGATTAGTCCTAAATAAATATAGGACCTACCTATCTATATTCTAACCTTTACCTACTGTATTATCACAATGAACATCTCAATACAAGTCAATACAGTAAGCCTATCCAATAAGTTACTATCTATTCAGATTGTTTGCAAAGGTCTTGTCTTAATTAGATAGTGAATTGGGTACCATATTTGACTAAGTGTAGTTTGAGTCCTCGTAGGTAAAGTAGGGCACAGATCAATTCACTTAACCTAGGTAGGTAGGTACCTACTTGTTTCCATTCGGTTACTATGACGAAAATATTTAATCCGTCCCGCGGTTTTTTCCGCGTAAGTCCCGAAAGTAAAATTAAAAACTACAAATTGTAATCCCCATATCTATTATTAACCACCGTTTTTTTTATTCTTATAATTCAGGAACTTCAAGGGTTCGTCATGAACTTTAATAAACATTTAACTTTTCTTTTCATGGTGTTACAACCTTTTTATTAAGTCAAATAAAATGATGTAGG
Organism: Idaea biselata; assembly: GCA_958496205.1. Classification (NCBI taxonomy): domain Eukaryota; kingdom Metazoa; phylum Arthropoda; class Insecta; order Lepidoptera; family Geometridae; genus Idaea; species Idaea biselata. The sequence goes on along the minus strand of OY292400.1, from coordinate 4,721,476 downwards.
GGGATTGGCCATTGTTCTTTGAGTGGCATTTCAGTATTCGGCTGCGTCTTCGTCTTTTTTTTTTAATTTATTCCTTTCTTTCTTTATTATAATTAAAGAAGATATAGACTAGCTACATCTCGCTGAATTATCTATGTAAGTCTTGGATAAGGAACGTCATGGATAAAAAAGTCATTATCCTGGACACCTTCTATCTGTAGGGTAGGTACTTTACCTATGTACCTATTTCGTGTTTTGATCTCTACAAAACGAAATAACAAAAATATTGCTTTTGAACCGACTTCAAACAAAAAACCGAGGGAGAAGGTTCTCAATTTGTCGCGTACATTTTTTCATAAAATATTGCCGCAATATAAAGACCAAAACTGATTGAAGCAAAACGAAACCAAAAACAAATTCAATACTGATTTTGGCATACCTACGGTGCCTTCTGAAGCTCTTTACTCACTTAGCTAGAACATACTAGGAACTTAGCTTAATATGTAACGGGTTATAAAATTTCTAAAGTAGGTACCTAGAGTTATAATAGTGATTGCAGAGTCGCCATTACTGCGGTCGTGACAGACGAACGGACGTACAAACAATGATGTATAATGAGTGCGAAAGTAGATAACTGTGAATCACGACTTGACGATGCTACGCGGACGTTTCTTACACAATACTGACATGTGTTTGGGTTCAAACAAATATGGATCGTTTTTTGGATTTCTTTTGGGCAATTTTTTGAACTAATTTTTAGAAAACTGAAAGTGTCAGTAAAATTAGTTGCAAGGAAAATTTGACATATTTTACGAAGATATTACGCCCTGCTAGGCTAGCATGACATGAGAAACATTATGTCGAGTCGACATAAAGGTTCCGTCTCGTTCTCTCAAACGGCAAGAAATAGAGAGGGACCTTTATGTCGATTCGACAAAATGTAATGCAAGCATGTGTGGGAATTAAATACATAATATATAAAAGTTCTGAAAGGTCCTGGCAGGGACTCTTTTCAGTCACAATTTCTTTGCGAAGTACATATAATATGGAAATCAAACGGGAGCTAAGCTTATGTAGGCGCTTAAGTTGGGACATAGGGCCTGTGCGTAATATCATGAAATCGTTATAATAATTATTTAAATTTTAAAATTTCTGAACTTATCTTCTGTTTTCGCGATGTTGAATTGAAAATAACTTATTTTTCCGGTTTTATTCGCGTTGTTTTTATTATTCTAAGTATTTTATGAATCAGTGTAGGAGGAAGAGATCTGCAAAGATCTCGAAATTGATAAATGCTAAAAATAATAAAATTTATGCGTTTAAAACCAGAAAAAAGACTTTCATTTCATTTTTTTTTGTATTAAAAGTTTTAAGTAGCTAATTATTTTTCTGTAATACAGGTTCCTATTCAACAATGGGTATCTCAGCCCGGAGTCGGACTATTTTAACTGCGTCGTGAACATCCCCGAGGATATCCGTCGTGTGGACGAGCCTTCAGAAGCGGGCGAACAGATGTCAGTACTAGGCGGAGTACCAGGCCGGCTGTATGGAGCAGCCCAGACCCTAGTCGGGCCAGACGAGTCCACTGGACGTATCAACCCAGCACTCGAACCCGATGACGACCTCGACGATCCTAACGATGGACCCACACCTCTCTTCGGCACAAGCAACGCACCACCTCCTGTCCAGCCATTCGGCAAACAAACCGCTTTCTAAAACCCAGAGTGCACCCGAAAATCACGAATATTTTAAGAAATATTTACTATTATAGGTACTTACTTACCCATTGTATTTAAATTAAAATCATTACATCGAATCCGTTTCGAAGTACAGTATTCAATCAAACTATTTAAAGGGTTATGCTCAAAGTATAAAGTTATGTAATACGATATAAACAATATCTTCCGCAGAACACTTTTTGTATGTTAACGTAAACTAACATATTATTATCATTAATGTAAAAGCAAACTGATAGTGACATAAATGAAAATGTAGAGAATATACTATAGTTACAAAGGCCTTACCACAAGTTCTTAAAGTTTCACCCAAACGATATTTTTTCCTATATCTCATACATTTATTCATTTTTTCGAACAGAGGTGTTACAAATCTGAAATGGTAATACATTTCAGATCAATGTCAGGGTATACGCGGAAACACCAGCTAGACTAACATGACAGCATGATATACATTTTGTCGAATCGACATGAAGGATCCCTCTTTTTTTTCTCGTCGTTTGAGAGAAACAGACGGAACCTTTATGTCGACTTGACATAATGTTTCTCTTGCTGTCATGCTAGCCTAGCTAGCCTGTAACACAGTACCGTGCATGCCAGTTGCTGGAATACGGGTCTTCTGATACAGGTATGCCAGTTAAGAATAGTTTCTACTCATGACAATAGAATTAAAGACACTAATAAACAATTTGATTGATTGATCGATATGACAATCATACTTGCACCTGCACGTAGCTGATCAAGTGTGCCAGCTTCAGGCATGTTTTCCTGGCTTACCTTAAGCCCGCACTGTACGCGCCGCATTTCGTAAAGTGCGGTGCGGGTGAAATGTGCGAGGGTTCACATTATTACATACAATGAATTCTAAATTGCGGCGAGTGCGGCGCGTGTGGCGCGTGCGTTGCTGATAAATGTGCGATCACCTTTAACGTTCGATCGAAACTGTATGAACTCGTAGTAAGTCCTTTGCAAAAGCAATAGATTTATATTTATAGTAAATGCAAATGTAATATAACGTTGCGGAGTAGAGGGATATAATTTATTAATGTTAATGAAACTCATACATATCAAAATGTGAATTATTGTGTGGTAGCAGAGATATATTAACTATGTATTGTATATTATTTACATTGAGAAGATTCCTTATTTACGTCAATTAATGTATAGAAATAGCACGCATTAAGAGTGCTTTATAGATCGCACTGAAACATAGCAATGTGTGCGTTGAATATCACGTATACATACATTTATAAACAAAATATTATTATGTGACCAAAGAAACGTTACCAAAATAAAATATGGAAACTTTATATTGAAAAATTGCAAAGCATATATAATTATTATTGAAATTATTTGAAATTTTATTGTAACATAAAATCTATAAAAGAGAGCTTTTTATTAAACAGTAGAGTAGGGAAGCTATACCCAGACTTACCTACTATAAGCTTAGAAAAGCCGATAATTTTAGGCTTAAAATGTTGTTTTATTTGTAGATGTTTAATAAGGTTTGGATTTGGATGTCTGTACTGATTATAAGAAGTTGAACGTCGATGTGGTTGTATAAAAATATTTTAAGAAAAATCATTTCATCAGTGCTTACGAATATTCTTCAAGTAGTAGACAGATTTGAGATGATTTTTAAGTTCGTAGGCCTAACCACAGATACAAAAACGCAATAGTTATTGAGGGTCCACTGATGATGTGACATTTCTTACAAATACTTTAAATTATTGGAATATCGATGTATCTCTACATAAAATGTACTCCTAGTCCTACCCCTGTGTCTTCATTAATGTAAAAATTTGAAACGGCTTCCGTCAATACACCGTATTTTCGGATATATATATTCAAAATATACACTGCTGCTTACGTCGTTAGAGAAAATTAAATTATATACCTTATTTATATATATGTACGAGTATGTAGCAAAATATATGTGATATATGACAAGGATTAGACAGTCACTAAATATCGCGATATTCATGTGTTTTGCAATTTAATTACCAACATTGACTATTGGCACATAGTAATTAATGTGTGAACACATCATTATTTGTGATCAATGATCATTTGTGCCACTGTACAAACAATCATTTCTCATATAAAAAGAAAGAAATATTAAAGAGATGGATGGCTTGTTTGGTCACATTATTAAAATTATCTATAACACGTTTTCAAAGTGAAACTCGTCAATGTTCAAATTGAAGATCGTTCAAAGTTTGAAAAGTTAATTTAAGAGTCTTAGCCTCTTTTTGCATTATCAGGTGAGATTAGAGAGACCGCATACTATCATAATAATCGCGATTTTTATTGTCTATCCAATCTTTGTCTGCGAGAAGCACTTGCCTACACAATTTATACCTTTGCTAAGACTATTGTAAACCTGATACATATCATATCTCTGTGACTTAAATATACATATCAATAAATTAAGTGTGAAATACATCTCAGTATATTATAAAGTACTTAGGTAAGTGTAGATATAGGTATCGTTGTTGTTCGTTGACGTCGCTTCCTTCTACATTTGCAGGTGTTTAGTTTACTTCTGCAAGTATTTTTGACAAAAATTGGCAATATAGTACTATTATAAGTATGTACTCATTGATGAATTTATTTGAGTACTATAGTTTAATATATTTTGGCAATAATGTCTGAATGATGTTTTGATGAATGTGAGGGACTGTATTGGGAAGCGATCGTCCACTGTTAGCTAGTAGATATACCTACTTATTGACTTATTCCTAGATCTTGTTGAATATTTTGAAAAACTGTGAAACTATGTGTAACGTTGTGAATTCTACGGCTGCTCCTGTGGCATAATAAAAAATATAGCATGTTGACGACTTTCTTTTTGGTCCGCTATTTGGTTTTCTTGGCATTTCGCCCAACGATGCAGATGAGAAGCAATAACAACACAGATTTATTTACAATTTTTATATTTAATACAAAATACGTTATTAATCTTAATCTAAGTTTGTACAAATATTTAAATAATTAATACTTTTCAGTAAACTTCATGTATGGTAACAGTTACATTCTTTGTTCATGTCGCGATAGAGAGACTGTTCAATTTTATACTACAAGATGAGTAGGTAGGTAGGTTTATAGGTAAAATTATTGCTTGATTTATATTAACGTAATAATGTATATATCTATTTAGTGTGGATGGTAACCGTAATAAAGAGTTTTAATTATTCGATCACAGTCAGCTCGTAATAATACTTAAAAACGAAATCTCAACGAAGTTCAGACTCCAATAGAATCACCTATCAGTATTGACTAATGGTATACGAAATACTAGCACAAGGGAAGGCAAAGCTTCAGTCTAGTAGACGTAGCCACCGTTGGAGTCGTAACTTTGGCCAATAGTTGCCGGAACACCGGAACCGTGTCCTGAGGACCCATGACCGGATGAACCGTGTCCTGAGGACCCATGACCGGACGAACCGTGAGAAGAACCGCCAGAATAACCGCCACCGCCGCCAGAAGAATATCCACCACCAGACGAGTAACCCCCGGACCCACCGGACGAGTAACCTCCAGAGCCACCAGACGAGTAACCTCCGGAACCACCAGACGAGTAACCTCCGGAACCACCAGACGAGTAACCCCCAGATCCACCAGATGAGTAACCACCGCCGCCGCCGCCTCCTGACGAGAAGCCACCAGAAGAATGTCCACCGCCAGATGAGTATCCACCAGAGCCTCCGTGTCCGCCGCCTGAAGAGAATCCACCGCCACCTGAACTAGAGTGTCCGCCTGAAAATCCACCGGAGCTGGGTGCCCCATAACTGCTAGACGGTACTGATGGAGTGCCGTAAGAGCTGGAAGGAGTTCCGTATGAGCTAGACGGTGCAGCTGGGGCTCCGTACGAACTAGAAGGTGCAGCTGGGGCTCCGTATGAACTGGACAGACCACCGCCACCGAAACCGCTTCCACCACCGAAACCGCTACCGCCAAACCCACTGCTTCCAAAACTGCTGCTGCTACTAAAGCTACCGCTGCTAGAACCGTGACCATGACCGTGACCTGATGATGGGGCTCCATATGAAGAGGAAGGCTTAGGTGCAGGAGCACCGTATGAGCTAGAAGGTGCTGGGGCACCATATGAGCTTGAAGGTGCTGGGGCACCATATGAGCTTGAAGGTGCAGGGGCACCGTATGAGCTGGATGGAGCCGGAGCGCCATAGGAACTTGACGGAGCAGGTGCGCCGTATGAACTGGAAGGAACTCCGTAGCTTGATGAGGGTTTGGATGGTTTAGGCGCGCCGTATGTGGTCGAAGGCCCAGTTGGCACACCGTAGCTTGTCGATGGCGGGCGGGCAGGAGCTCCGTAACTAGATGAAGGCTTCGGCGGAGGTCCGTAGGAGTTCGAAGGTGGTCCGTAGCTTGGCTTAGGTGGTCCGTAGCTAGGCTTAGGTGGTCCATAGCTAGGCTTAGGTGGTCCGTAGCTAGGCTTAGGTGGTCCGTATGAGGGAGCAGGAGCACCGTATGAGGGAGCAGGAGCACCGTAGGAGGATGAGATTCCACCACCATGCCCGCCGTGTCCGCCACCTCCATGACCGCCGCCTCCGTGACCCCCATGACCGCCGCCTCCGTGACCCCCGTGACCGCCACCGCCGTGACCGCCACCGCCACCTCCGTGACCATGCCCACCACCACCCGATGGAGGCAGGTACGACGAACTCAATGGAGCTGAAACGCAAATAAACAATTAATTTGTACGACAGTAATCTTGTACAACGAAATGAAAAACGTCCTTGACCTACTCTACAACAATTTTCTGTTATTATTTGAAGTTGGTAAGAATTGAGTATAAACAAACATTTTTCGTAACACGTGGCATACATGGCTTATTCAAAGTAAAGTTATTCAACTTTGGTTGCAAAATAGAAAACAAATAAAGTATTGAAATTGTTACTCTGCTTGTCTAAGTAATACATTCGTAAGTTTGTAACTATACTATATTTTGTTCTTGCCAGTTGTTTTTAAGTTACGCGATCTCGCGTTGATGTCTTTTGTTTAGCTGTTATCTAATTGTAGTCATAATTCACAAGTAGACTTGATTGATACCAATCTCGTGGACGTACCTTCTCTTTTAAAGTGGCGTGGCGTAGCCGTGGATACAGCTAGCAGAAAGAGTGCTGGTACCAGCTGAAAAAGAAAAAATATTTGATCAAAACAAAGCTTAGCCAACAGGTATCTAAAAATAAAAACAAACAGAATCGTAAATTGTTTTGTTGTCATCGAATTTCCTCATACAATGTAACGTTTCGAATTATTTTAATCACATCCAAGTAGTAAAACAATTTAGCTGGGCTGTCGACTGCGCAACAGTTTACGCAACTTTTAGATTTTTCCCGCACTCAAGGTGAATTGCGGTGAACATCACCCTCTGCTTCTGCGACACCCGTGTTTACGTTACTAGGTAAACACATAGTAGTGTTATCATCTACAGAAATCTACTTGCCATAACTGCCAATAGAGAAACAGGGTTAATTATTTAATGACCTCTACTTATAACAGCTTGTGGGTCAACTAGTCGACTACCTATTTCATTGACGCAGTTTAGGAATTAATGATGGGTTGTATTTTTAAACTTTTTTGCCGAAGATTTTAAACGTTGCTGAGATAGAAGTGAAAATGATAAATTAGCGGTGAATTAGTTAGTTAATGTTTTGTAAAGCTTTTGTTCTAAGAAAATGTAACTCACTATAACAAGATCAAACATTGGTTTTTCGCTAATCAACGTTTGTAAATAAATAAGTAATGTTTATTTAAAAATATGTATTACAAGAAAATATTACATGTAGTTTATAATCAGTCAGATAGTGATGACGCAGAGGCAGATGGTGCCTATCAGATATAATTTCAACAGCTGATGCTCGATGATTGATGACATCCTCAGAACTTACCTAATATCTAAAAATACGAGCAACGGAAGAGCAATTTTTAATTTGAAGTTAAATGTAGATAGATAGATACATGAAACCAATATTGTACAAATAGGCGACCTTAGCGCTCAAATCGATTTCTTTCAGGCAACCTTAGAATGTTTAAAAAGGATTTGCTAATAATAATAATAATCACGGCTTATTTAATAATCACAGCTTATTTAGGTTGACGGCTTATTTAGGGTGGCCCAGTTTGTGAGTTGGCGAGTCTCCGTCTGCCATTTTTACATGTTTATTGAACACTAGCTGACCCGACAGACGTGGTCCTGTCGTTTAGTATAAAAAAATAAAATTCATCAAAATCGGTTTAGCATTTTTTCTTTCATAAGAACCTTCTCCTGACAATAGCGCTCACAACAAAAAAAGAATTATCGAAATATGTGTAAAAGTTTAAGTGTGATGCCGTGACCAAGGGAAATAGGGATTGATTTTTATATATAAGAAGATTGTTACGGCAGGCGCCATATTCCCAATAGTTCCCCCCAGTATCCAATCCACTACCAACCCCTTTCCATAGCCCAAGTAGTTTTTCACCCGTAGTTTACACAATAGTTCTATCCAAACCGGGGGTTGTCCTTGGTTGCATTTTATAGTGTAGACAGGGATAACCGCCCGCGCCGGTTTGGTGTCCATCACAAAATTTTAATTAAAATGTTACTAAAACAGGCCTCTACGTGTTGGCTTCGGCCCCACGCACGCCTTCCAAAGGTCCGGGTGCTCCATAGCCCCGAGTATCCGTAATGGTAACAACAAATAATAATCAATTTTGCTTTATAAATTAATGTTAAATTTGTTAGTAGTATAGTTTAGTTAGTAGTGAGTAGATCATATTATTTTATTATAAGTAGTTTATTTGTTTGAAATAATGGGACCGCCATGGTCAACTTTTGACAAAGGTCCCTATACCTATATTTTTTTATATTGATAATATAAAAAAAACCTTAGAATGCAAAAGGGTTTGTTTAGCTGTACTCGTAGGACAAGTTAGAATAAATAGTTTAGTACCATAAATATTAGGTAGGTATACCTTAATTAAAAAATACTAATGAACAAATACCTACTCTGAATGGACAATACATACGTTTGAAGTGCCCATCACGTAAGATCAATTGAGAAGAGCGACAATCAGCAACCAAATCACGACTACTGTAAACATTACTGAGATAAAGAGAAATCCTTTTAAATTGAGTAAATCTCCTTTTTAAACCATATTACTTGTCATTCTGTGAGAGTATTCGGTAAATGTCCAAACCGCTTTCTCGATCTTATAAAGATATTACCCGGTAATGGTTCAATTTTCTCGATAGCGTGACTTTATTATTAGTAAAATATGGTTTCTTGATAATAATCAGATAGTATCTACTAGTGTTTACGACAATATTTTATTGTCAGATCATGGGAATAATCTTCTATTCTGCACCGTTACATGTCTAGAGTCTAGCTTTTGGATACCTATAGCTATTAATTAAATGTTAAGTGAAGAAAGTTAGGTATTTAAAATCACGATTGAATTGCAAACATTTTCTTATTATGTTTTCTGAAACTACCAACATGTCATTGTTTTTATGGTTTCGTAGTCAGCAAGAAACCCCTATAGATTTTAATTTATAAAACACAGAACCACATTTAACCGGTAGTTAAACAAATAAACATCAAGAAATATTTTTGATGAATTCGCAATTTGATTTATTTTCCCCCTTAATTATAAACGGTGATTAACAGATACATAAACTATGTATCGTTTGTCTTTCCCTGTGACATGAAGTTTCAAAGTTGACAGATAGAGATAAACATTAAGCGCAATACACACTGAGCCCGCCGCCGGGCCGCCGACCTATGTCGGCAACTTTTTACACTTATTGTATTTTGAGCTGAGCGCAGGCGTACGCAAGCCGCCAACGTCGCGGCAGGCAACACGCGCGGGCGATGTTGGCGACATGTTTCTTTTCATATAGGCCGCCGGGTTGTGTCGGCGGGCTGTGTCGGCGGCCCGGCGGGCTCAGTGTGTATTGCGCTTTACATAACTTAAGTCTAATCTGTTAATTATCTTTTAAAGTAAGGGGGGTATGTACCGAAATCATTTGCATATAAAAACAAATAATTAAATTAATATTGCACAACTTTACAGTTAGGTTGCAACTTCTTGATAAAACCATTAAATTACAAAAAGAGAAAGTTAATATCGTCTTATTAATATAATGACTGAATTAACTAACTAATGACTACTGTGTACGTAAATTATAATTCTTGTAATATTTAGAACGATGTAATGTAACAAACTTACAAGCGTTATTTTAACTACCATACCTAAACAATTACACCACTGCTTTTTTAAAAATTGCTTTAATATTTTTTTTTGCTTTCCGCTGGACTCGATCCTGTGACTACTGGTAATACGAACCAGCGCGATAGCCGCTACTCCACGGGTAAGCCCTCTCGTGTTATTGCGAGTAAGGCTTTGCAGTATTTCTTAAGTGTGGTAAACACTAAGAAATAATGTTGAGTTGATAAAATAAAAAAAAAGTATTTATTGCCATATTATTTTACGTAAAACTAAAAACCAAACAAGCGTAGGACGGTAAAAAGAGCAAGCTCAGCATATGCTGCGAGACGTACAACCGTACATCTACACAGCGCTGGTTTTCAGCTTGCCCCTTCCAATTAGATGACTGTACTATAATGAGATACCAAGAAATAGATCATACCTTGTAGCTATCAATACAACATGTAAATTATTGTAGATGCTCAATCAGCACGTGCGGTTTGGTATCTACAAAGTGATCAAACCACAGCCTTCCTTCCTACTTACTGCGGAAATGAGATCAACCTTTCAACTCACGATAAGTCGTCTGACAATAGAATGAGGACGGAATTCGCGTCAATCACGCAAAATACTCCCAGACTAATGTGACAATAGACGCAGAAAACTGTAGGAAGCTCAAAATTGATCAACAGTACATTAAATTAACTTTCTTGTTTTGTTATGACATGGGATTAAATTAAGATTTCTGTATAACGTAGCATCCCCATAGCCCAGAGGCACGTGGAAAACGTTTACAGGTAAAGGGTGCCGCGGTCCTGTACGTGGATTCTCCAATGTGAACGTCCATGGGTCGGCACCAGCAAAAACACACGTACTACAAGGCGGATTTGGCTTCATAACCTTTTTGGTTTTATATAGTGGTATGGCTCACCAAGTGTTAGAGTTTTCAGGTCGCCCTAAGGCCTCTAACTTGACCTATCGACTGCTATTAGAGATATCAATCGGGACCAACTGCTTAACGTGCCTTCCGAATAACGGAAGAGCTTGAGAAAATTATTTTTGCCTCACACATTATAGGTCACCCATCCAAGTCCTGACCGCGCTAGTAGTAGCTGCTAATGAATTTATTCCATGTATAGCACCGCATCCACTATCGGTAACTACTTGCGGGCCCTGGGCAGGGTAGAATATTACTCAGCAAACCAAAATCCGTTGCCGTGTGTGTGTTGTGGCCGTACAGACTTGTGGACGTTCACCTTAACTGCATCCATTCCTTCTTCGCTGGTTGGTCTCGAAAAGTTATAGTGAATTACGTACTTAACTTGCAGTAGAATGTTAGGATTATGGTCTTGGTTGCGTCTTGGGAATGCAGTGTGCTATACCATCGTGATGGGAATACTACAATGGCTGTGTCGTAATATAGACCGTTTGTTTCCAAACTACGACTTGTGATTATAAAGTTATAATGTTGATACTTTACCGAGTAAATGCTCTTTAGCTCTGCTGAAGCGCTTTCAACGAGTTGGTGCAGCTGGTGCAAGCATTTTGTATTGTTTATCATTAAATGAAACACTGTTTTTATGTCTTTCCATTTACAGTTTTGTGGCCGGTGTCTTTTCCTCCCATAGGATGAAAAAAATTGAAGATTAATTTATTGTCATTTATGAAGGTTTCTGTCTAAATACGTTTAATGGTTTTGTAACTGAAATATTACTTCAAAGCACCATGAAATTGCCCCTTTCAATTCTATAACAATGGAGGAAATTAAATTACCTACCTTTTTAAGTACTATTTAGCACTAATTTGTTTAATTCATGCAGTGTGGGATGCATGCAGTGCTTGATAATTTACAGTGACCATTTGCTTTAAATGTGTCAATTGAGCTTTTAATGATAATGGTCAATTTTGTGAATTATTGGCCTTGGAGGTAGGTATGTAGCATTAGTACTAATTTTCCACAACAGACATTAAGGCAAGGTTTTACAAGCATTTAGACACAAGGATTTTAGCTTGAGCATTTTGAGCATAATTTATGAGTACTCTTTAGTCTTTCACAGCACCTACAATTTACATTATCGGTTATTGGTCTTCGAGCGACAAATATAACAACAATAATTATGATTATACCTTGTGCTAATTTATCGGTGCTAAATAGGTAAGTAGGTACCTACACATTCTTTTTATAAACATTTAATTGCGAAACTCATCAATCAATGTACTAGAACATATTGGTTGCCAGAAAAACATCGCCTTTAGGCGATAAGGCCGCTGCAACCTACCGCAATAATTTTAAGTTTTGTCTATGTAATATTTGTTAATTTAAGTTCTTGGTACAATAAAGCATTTATTCATTCATTCATATTCACAAAATCATTAACAATAATCATAAATTAAATAACTTATTGTTATTAAAAATACTTAACCCACTGATCTTGTTTTCTCGTAAAAAAAACATTTAGAGCGAAATTTTATAGTAGCAAACACACCGTGAACATTAATTACACATCTCCTCGTAACCGAGTAAAGTAGGTTGTCTTAATTTAATGTATTTATTCATGAAGATTGTTATTTCCGCAAAAAATGCGCACCAGAACATTTGACTTTGTATTTAACTATTTAAATAATGTCATGTGACGCAATCATACCGCGCGGTAAGTGTTCCCTGAGCGAAAGTAAAAGTGTTTCTATTCATACAAACACATTAAATTGCCTGACACACATCGAACGTTAAGTGGGTGCGATACAAATAAAAATAGCAAACATTCCGGCAATGGTTGTTGTATTGTTTCAATTGAGATTTGTCCGCGGTAGAGTAAGCAACGCTTCCGTATGAACTAAAATTTTATGACAACGACAGGTAACGGTAAGAAGATAAGTTGTATCGAGATAGTGTTAAAATATGCTTAGGTAGGTTCCTACTTCCCTACGGAATTCTACTTATATTATCAATACGTATGATTTGTCTATTTGTCGATTACGGTTTCACGGTTATCACTTACTGCCGGCCGTTAGGCGACCGGCAGTAAAAATATTGCCAAATCTATTTACAGAACGTATCGTCAATGATGATAAGTCTACTGTGCCGACCCCAGATAAAAAAAAACAATGTAGGGTTTAGTGGACCCCAGGCTCCCGAGAGGGACGGAGCCGGGAACATCAGTCGGATGAGAAGAGAAGAGCTGCTGTATCTTGGACTATCCCGATACGCAGGTTTTATAATACTAACAGTGCCCGCGTCTTCGTCCGCCTAATTTTCTAGAAAATATAATATAGCCTCCTCCTCCGCCTCAATGAATTTTTCAAATCGGTCCAGGGAGCGGTTCCTGAGATTGGCGCGTTCAAACAAACAAATAAACTCTTCAACTTCATAATATTAGTATAGCTAGGTACTATAAGTACACCTACAACAAGTAAGGTTCAGTAGGTCACATTCTTTACCAATCTAATATAATAACTCCCCATGTTGTGAATAATATAAAAATAAGTCGGGTTTTCCTTCCTGACGCTATAACTCCAGAACGCCGATTTCCACGGTTTTGCATTCGTTGGAAAGGTCTCGGGCTCCGTGAGGTTTATAGCAAAGAAAATTCAGGAAAATTTGTATACGTATTCAGTAGGTCTGAGAATCGGCTACTATCTATAATTTATAAGGCAAAACAACGTTTGCCGGGTCAGCTAGTTGAATAATAGAAATGACAATTGAATATTATTATCAAAACGCAATATCTTCTATTGTTGAGACCTCATCAGTAGGTTACATAACAGAAATCATAGAACACAAAAAGGTATTCTGATGATGAATGATGTGAACTCGTTCTGACCTCAAGAGGTTTTCTTTTCACTCTTTACCTTTGTGAAATGAGGTTATGAGTTTAATCATATCACAGAGGTAAAAGGTAAATAGGACTCGGGAGATATAAATTATTTCGTATTTTTTTATTTTTAAGGCAATTACGTTTAAAATGGAGAAGAGATTATAGTGTAGCCTTGTGAACACAAAATATTACGATAAACCACCAAAAAATTGATATTTTAAAAATCTAGCATAAAAATTGGTAATACAGAACGGTTTTACGGAACGGCGGGGCTTCAAATCCTATAGAAACATTGAATTAAGGAAAGATTTTTATTTTCAATTTCGAAATCCGGCTTTCCACTGCGAGCGGAGCGGAGTTAAAAATGTGTCAGTTTAACATCCAACGATTGTTTCCATAGCGCGATAGAGTTGTATGACTATGAAAACAACCGTTGTGTGTTGAACTGACACATTAATGACTCTGCTCCGCTCGCAGTGGAAGGCCGGCATAAAGCTTTATCGATTGTCATTGCTCGTAAGTAAGTATTATATTTCGATAATGAAGTCGTTCGAATTATGACACAATTTCTTCACGTGTGAAGATCTGAGTATAATCAGCAACGGTATTAAGTACGTTCCGACAATAATTTTAGCGGCGACATCAGCACATACGGTGTCACGACGCAACACCACAATTTACACAAAACACACTACCTATTACATAATGCTTTTCTATTACACGTCCGCGCGGAAATCGGTCAAAAGGTCGGAGTAATGTAAGAAAGGTATGTGAATAGTTAAGACATAGAAACTCACAGATTCTCTATTGAGTATCGGCCGACAGTTTCGTGTAAACTTCTGTAAAGCAGTCAATAAACTTTTGAACCCAAAAACGGTTATAACTGAGACCTGTTTTATTCTTTTCATTTGTTAATTACTGAACTTAACGTTCAACTTTTGTATATTACGTTAAACTTACCGCCAATAACTGAAAACCGCTTGGGACAGAGAACATAAATATACCTAATAAAACATATGTATGTACAGCGGCGGGTAAACTACTTAGCCCCAAGGATAGTTAGTGTTAGGCATGCAAGCGACCACAAAAAAATGACATATCTTTTTAGGTGTAGGTAAGTAGGTACGTGCCTACTGTGCCGGCCCCAAATATTCTGGGGTTTAGCGGGCCCTGGGCAATCAAGAATATCGCTCAGATGAGAAGGATAGACGTGAGAGTAAGTTTAGAACTTAACTAATATAAGGTTTTGTCGATCAGCTACCATGCGTCAATTCATTCCTTCTTAGTCCTTCATAGCTCCTGCTGCTGAGGATCGTGGTTTTCATTGGGTGGGGGTGTATTTGGATCGAATGATCTAAGTATCTCTATCGGCTTCTATTGCATCTCTCGCGATATTTAGAAATTGCCCTTGATTTGACAGATCATTCGGTTGGGGATACACATCGCAAGCGCTTTGTACATACTTGGTCCCAACCACTTGTGTTTCTAAGTTAAGATTCTCTTCGAGTTGACAATTACCAAAAAACGTTGAGATATAATATTCTATCGGTCGATAGTGAGCTATTATAATATTGCTACGTCTACGAGAGCCCTTTATTTGTCTTCTGTACCACAGAATAGATAATAGTCCTAAGTTTTTACCCACTAGCCTACTACAGTAATATGACGCGAGATTGACTCGTGACGTAATAAAAGGTATTATTCAACACGTGCTAATGTTTGACTTCGCTAACGCGACATTGACCTTCTTGACGCTTTCTCGTTTGAAAACGGGTTTTTTAATGACGAATTCAAATGATTTAAATGGTTAAAATATTCTACTTGCGGACATGGGTATCTTTCATTAGTGTAAACATTTCATGATTGTGTACATTTTACAGTTAAAAGGTAAAACTGGCCAAGTGCGAATCGGACTTGTGCATCGAGGGTACCGTACTATTATCACAAAAACATCTAGTTTGTTGTATGGTAGCCAGCCTTCAAGATTTACTTAATTATGTTTTTAGTTTTATTTGTTGTTGTATTAGCGGCAACAGAAAAACTGCATCTGTGATAATTTCAACTGTCTAGCTATCACGGTTCATTAGATACAGCCTGCTGATAGACAGACAGGCAGACGGTCAGCGGAGTCTTAGTAAAAGGATCCCATTTTCCCCTTTGGGTACGGAGACCTAATAAATTTCATCTCGGTCATGCATCCCATGTAGTATATAGTTTTGCAGGGGACATCTAGTCACCCTTTTTTTAAATAAAGGACCTTCGTCATGATTGTCTTTGACAATGTCGGCCATCTATAGTCACCCTAATTTAAGTCCAAGTTATTAATTATCGGAAAACGAGTTATTTACCGTAAAATGAAACGGAATCATTAGGGAAATGGTAGGTATTAAGACTAGACCGCATTGCAAACGTAGTGAATAGTGAATGGATAGCGGTTACTTTATTCTACTGGGTATTTACTTCATCTCTTATTCACAGTGCTTAAGTATTTATTGCTTTTACCGTGATTTTATACCTAAACGTTTTGATATTCCTAAATTTGCTACTTCGTAACCTTTGATTTGGTTTTTGAGGAGGAGAGTTGCTAATGACAGAAACCAATGGAAGATGTTAGAGGAGGCCTATCCCAAGAGGGACACTGAAGATGAGAGATATTTTATAAGACAAGTAATAAGTAATATCTCAACAACTCAACAGGCTCAGGATAAAAAGGCTTAATGATTGATTGAACCTTTGATTTGGAATAACATTCGACATTTTAAAGCCCTATAGATTTACCTAAGCATGGATAAAGAGTTGGTTGGACATTTTTTATTGTTAAGTACAAGAAATAGTATCATTTTAGCAAAAAAATAAATGCATAGGCTACTGAACAGAAAACGAAAAATTCTAGCTACAGTACGTTTTTTTTAAATTCTAGACTACGATCTGACGTTTTATTCTTCTTCAGGAAGATACCTATGTCAAATCGAAGTCTACGATTAAAAAAAAGAAGTAGGTATAGCTTGTATCAGCTACTTTGTCAGCGTAGAAGACGGATTTTGAAAAATCGTCTATAAGCACGATCATATTATGTACTGAGGCAAGTGAAGTATAATATCCCAAACCGTGGATTGGACCACCTTGGATTGTGCGGTTTTATAAAATAAAAAAAAATTCAGGGCATTGCACCACATAGGCAGTTACGTTTTACTTTTGTACTCGGATATGCAGTGATAGTAAATAGTATTTTATAATTAAGCCAGGTAACAAGGTGCAAAGAATAACAAACAATAAGCAAAGAATTTCCTGTTGTGAGACAAAAACGTCTAGCACATTTCTATTATGTTAAAATTTTCACTAAGATTGATGACTTTACATTGTGTTGTAAAGCGTCCTATTCGCGGTTATTGTTAGGGTTGACACTAAAGAACATAGGCGGTCTTGATATCACCCAACAAAAACGTCTAAAAATGAGTTTATAACGAATGGATTTCAATATTTTTTTTGTGGTTTTTGACACTATTAGTTTATTCAAAAGGACGAACATTTTTAAAACAAAAAAATAAGTTATTATTCTATACTTCTATACTTCCGATGCACCATATTTAGACTGAAACTTTTTTTTTTCTTTTTTGGCCCCGGACTCTCGAGATGCCATTTGTCGAGATACTGAAACTTAAAAACGTCAAAACAACTTAATTATGTAATGCTGTTATTGTAATTGCGTGTAACGTCTATATTTTAATCACGTATGTATTTTATTTTCTAATATCAAAAAACACGCAACTGTTTTTTTAATTCCTCATTAATCCAACATGGCGACAACGGCCGAGAAGGCTATTTTAAAATACTCTTATCTTTTTAATTCCGGTGATTAAGGTGTTTTAGTTAGTTTTATGTATTCTGGGACTACTGTAGATTCTTCTAGTATTTTTTTTATATCTAGACGCCTAAGTTTTAAATTGATAAAAACGTTGTTTGGCGACCTGCCATTGTTCTTTAAATAGTCAAGCTTAGTCAAATATTTTGTTTTTACTATGAAATTTATTAAACATTTCTCAAATAACACATACCTATTAGACATCGGTTCTACACAAAGCACAAACTTGTATCGATAGTAACCGATAATTAATTGAACTCTTTCATAAATCGCCAATAAAGAAAAAAAAAACGATACTGGCACCCCCGATTTTAACCACTTAAGTTCAAATTCACACATTTTAATTACCTAGATAACATTGTTGCAACAAAAGATTTGTTTTGTTGTCGAGTCTACTAATATTTAGAAATCTGCCTTAAAATATACACACATGTACATAATATTGCTCGTAAACTAACAAAAATCTGAATTTAATTTCTTCTCTATTTTAACAATCCCACCTTGTATGTATATTCTTTATGTCAATGTCTCAGTATCACCCCTATATTAGGTCGCGTCAGAGGCAACACTGCAGTGGTGAAGACCGTGACGCAACAGTGCGGTGAACGCAAATTATCGCGAATATTACGCAACGCATCGCTCCCGCTTTGTGTGCCTGCGGGGCGATTTGATGCGTTCGTGAAGAGGGTGCTTTGTCAAAAATACCAAACCCTGACTTTATCTAGTTCGAATAATTATATAATTGGTAAATTTGTTATATAATTGACATATTTATATAGGTAGGTAATCTATAATTTTACATGAATTTAATTTAAGTTATAGTTATTTAATTACTTATTTTTCATTAAAATATTATTGTAGGTAGGCCAATTTTTGAGAAATCTAACTAATTGAATTAAGTACATTTCAAATTCTAAATGACAGAATGCGTAATATTGACCAGTAGATATATAACTTAATTTTAAAATAATTATCTAAGGCAGTAAGGCAGTAGATTATCCTGGGAGAAAGCTACCCGCATGTGATTCTACCAGTGAAGGACAGATGGAATAAATAATTTTGCACTGAATATTTTATCTCATTCATTATACAAATATCATTCAATTAAATTTATATTATTATATGTATTTTTTATATCTTTATACTCCTAGTTATAAATGCGAAAGTATATAAGTTTGTTTGTTTGGATGTTTGCTTGTTAATCACGCAAAAACGACTAAACAGATTTGGTTGAAATTTGGCTCACAAGTAGTTTAACACATAGGACATTTTTTACATATGCATTTACTGTCCCGATACTCCCACGGGACCGTTCCCGTTTAACAACGCGGGTCTACCTACGGGGCATAGCCAGTTATTGAAAAAATAATTAGAATTATCATTTTTTTTATCATACTTTTTGGATATTTTAACTGATGTCTTTATGAGTTTAAATCGCGAAATGTTAATAAAATTTAACCTACATTACGTTTGGTTGCTGTCTTTAGTGAAATATAGACGATGTTTGTGAGGTAGGTACTTACCACTGACTTTAAGTGGACCATCTTTGCTGGTGGCTCCGGGCTACTTCTGTAAATATATTTACACAGTTTTTAGATGCAATTCTTTTCTAAGCTCTATTAATTATTATTGATACCTATAATTACAAATGAATTCGTTTCATATATCAAATTTAAAATACTTTTGTATCACATAGCTAGATAAGTACCTACTTGTGTAGGAAATCATATTAATTATTGGATATCTAATAAAAACAAAATTAAAGGAAAAATATGCAGATTTATGCGGTTAGAAATTACAACTGTGGTCTTATTAAAATATTATGTTGTATCACGTAGATATATATAATTACATGCAATTTATATTAATTTCTGTATCTTCCCGTCTATGAGAAAACACTTTTTTTTTAATTCAAAGTGTTTTTTTTATGTAATTAAATTAACATTGGTAACTAAAATTTACATTATTTTTCGGTTTAAATCGCGTGATGATAATTACTTTTAGCACTGTTTCAATTCTCAACATTTCGAGACCTGTACAGGTCTCTTCTTCAGGATTGACTGAAAAATGAGTTTAATTTCAATCCAACCAACAAACATCGCGAAAACAGAAGAAAAATCTATATTAGTATATATAAAATAAATAATTCACTGATATTCACAAAACACGAACTCACCAAAGGATCACAGAAAATCAATCACAAAAACAAACACTAAATCCTTAAGGTGTTTTTCTATAATATAATGGATAACGTGCGCACGCACACTGGTGCCGGTGACTCGTGCGCATCATCTCTATATATGTTTCACCCCTCTCTTGCGATGCATCTCTGTGCCATACGCTCTGATACAATTCAGATATTATCTTGATTTACCTATCACTTATGAAGATCCTATTGTTTCAATTGTTAGTTAAAAGCTAATAAACTCATGTGATGAAATTATTTCATGGGAAATTAGAATGTGTGATTTGATTATGTTTAATTGAGTTTTTTTTCCTGAATATGTATTTTATTTAGCAATTAATATCAATATGTGTTATTTCCATTGATAAAAACAAAACTTAAAAGTGCACAGGTATTACCTTCGTATTTTTAAACTGTTTAGAAAATAGTTGTAAATTCGAGGCCGCCAGAAAGAAATGTAGATGTCGTCCCCCAGGCAGCTAACAAAGGGAACGCGTGACGTTTTAGTTATTTATTTATTTATAAACTATTGTTGTTTTATGTATTAGTTTTAGAATAGGTACTACTTATCTAAACTTATTTAAAATTATTGAATATAACGAATACACGAATTAGTATTTTAATAAAACTAACATTAATATTTCTTATGTTATAATTGCTCAAGGCATTTTTACTAACATTGTCAAATTTAAGGTCCTTAATTTGGGCTTCTTTTTACATTTCTACGAAAGTAAGTAATTACCAAGTTAACGAATATTAAGACGACCTTGAAGTTCTGTCAATGAATAATTCAAAGCAGGGAAATTTGTTTCCAACACAAACTGGAAATTTGGGTTCCGGATAACTTTAATTGTGTTTAACATAGAATTTTCAACTAACGTGGTTATTTTAGCTACTGAAGTTACTTAAAACGGGATAATTACGTTTCCTAACATCATCAGGATGAGCTCATTGACCTATCTGCACCTGACGATTTTAAATAATCGTGCGGTTTAAGCAACGCTTTGCGAGGTCATTCCTTGGATGGGTGACTGATAATTTGTGTGAGAAAAAATCACTCTCCCGAGAACCTCCATGCTTCGGAAGGCACGTTAGGCAGTTTGTCCCGGTTGTTATCTCTGATAGCAGTCGTTAGGTCAAGTTAGAGGTCATAAAGGCGACCTGAAAACTCCAACACTAGTTGATATCGTATATTATCGTATAGTGATGTGGTTTAGATGAGCCATATCACTATACCATAAGAAAAAGAAGAAGACAAATCTGGAAAATGGTAGGGGATGATTTTACAATATTATTAATTGTAAAAAAAAACTGAGTCACGCTTCAAGTGGCGCGTAACCCTCAAGCTTCAAGAAACTACTTATTTTTATGGTAACCTACTTTGTGTTCTAATAAACTAAAATCAAATTGACAAAAAACGTGTGATTTTAGTTAGCTCTATGCTTGCTCTATGTCATTTTGTTTTCCAATCTTTACTCGTAGCTCGTAGTTGTAAATACCTGGAATAAGCATGATGAAATAATTTTAAAAGCTACATATCTAATATTTAGAAATATAAACGATTTAAATTGTTTTTTTTTAGTAGATTTTTGTTTTAATATTCGTGCTAAACGGTCGCAAGTGTCATGCCTTCGATAGTCATAAACCGTGACGTCATTGACGTAAATACTGAGAATTATTAAAAGAGCCCCACTTTTACCTTTTGAGTAGGTACCGAACCCTAAAAACTGCCCCCAAATCGCTTCCGGTTCGGTACTTTAGTCGGATTGAAAACATAGTTCCGAGGTTCGTCAAATACTTTGTACCATCAAAGTTTCCCTATCAATCTTGAAGATCGAGTGCGTGGGCTAAATGCTCCATGTCTTCAGCAGGTGAATGCCGAAGACCGGTTCAAGGGGAGTCACGACCGCGACCGCTTATCAGATCAGATGTAGATCGAGAGATCTCAACTAAATGGCCTTAGTTTCTGCTCTTTATTGCGGGAAATTTACAACTTTGACAGTGCCAACTTAGTTCTTAGAATTTGATTTGTACGCAGAATTAGAAACAGTACCTAGGTGTTTTGTATATTATGTATTTGTTAGAAATATTTTATTCATATATTATTGTTGTCTAATGGTATCTTTTTTTTTTAATGATTTTAGTGATAAGGTCGTTTATTTCCGCAACATTAAATGTCCTAAGCTTTTTGTGTTTCTTTACTTAACGCACGTTGTGCAAATAAAACGTTAAATCTTTGCAATCGTTTGCTCGGTCAGTACTGCACTGGGCACCGCTTTAGTGTGGAATTTTGCACAGAGGGAGGTAACGTGTACACTGCTAACCTATACTAATATTATTATAGAGAGTTGCAATCGGTGTAGTAACGTTTGCGGGAAGAAGTTCAAATATATGTATAAAATGATAGATATACTTTATGTAAGGGTCTATTCATTGAACTAAATAGAAGGCGATACGTTGAATTTGAAGGACGTTGCACCAAATAATAGCACATAAAGCCCTAAATTAAGGAGAAATTTAAGAGCTAAAATTAAAATCCTTGTCAGGTTTATCGATAATTGTTGATTATTTCATGACGGAATGTTGTTGATTTGTTGACGTAGTTTATCAGATTATCACTGCAAGAGCAAGACAAAGTATTAAGGCACGCATACGGCCGTTTGTGAATACCGCTGTAAGCAATAATGAGTATGGGAAAATAGCAATTTTTCTCCCCACAAGTAGGTCCTAGAAAACGAAGAGACATTTACATTTATGTTTACGAAACATTATACCCATCAAAATCGTTCGTAACATATTTATTAAACATACCTTAAGTAAATCAGTCTAATCTGAATGTTATCCAATACAACAAACGAGTGAACAATTAACTCTTAAAAACATGTTGTTACCTACCTACTTCTGTTGCCTAATTGTTGTTTTACATACAACACGCTTCACGACAAGTGCCTTCGGTAATTTGATCTAACTTGATAATTACTTAGATTTTAAATTAGATTTCGTGTTGTGTAATTTTAAAGGAGAAACTTAAAATGATTAGGTAAATGAAGAAATTAAACGCGTCAACTATTTGCAGCGCCAAGCAGACTCATCCATGCTCCGATATGTAGGACAGTGTAGCCACGATTGTCGTTCTACTACCTCTTTCAATCTAGTAGGTAAGCTTGTTACATTTTAGACCTCAACGTAGTTTACCATTATACCAACCTTTCTTTACTTATAACGCAGGTGAAACCTTGGGGAGAAGCTAGCAAGTATAAAAACCTTTGAACTTATCGCTCATTGACATCGATATAAAAGAAAAACATTTGTGGCCTATAGCATTGAAAACAGTAGATATGACATTTAGATAAATTATGGACAAGTACCTCGCTTAACAATAAATTGGCAAATACTAAAACAGACAATCAATTTAGGTAGGTAAGTATAAGTACACACCAACATATTATAATGGTAAGTTAGTACTTCTAATATTATTAATATACCTTATGCCCATGACCTAATGTCGTAACCGAGAGAGTACAATACTAAAAGCACAATCGACACGTATAGGAATCCATAAGTTACCTCATTAGAGACATTTCATTACAGAAAGAAAAGGTAAGTAGGTACCTACATGTGGGTCTTGTGGGTGTGTGTTATGCCAAGTGGGCATTCGATCGCTCAGAAAAGTAGGCAGGTACCTCAGTATTTATAATAAGTAAATAGACACCTGGTATAATGAGCTTGTAGATTCCAAATAAATATTTTGGCGTCAAAATAGAAGTCACCTGGAACCCAAGTCATATGCGCCACGGTACGGACGGTTGTATTTCCCACATTACCACTGCCATGTAGCTAAAAGTAAAAAAAAATGTCCAGATATCTACATAAAATAAGTAAAGATGTACTTATTACAATAAATTTATAGATAACCCATTTTTCCATAAATAGTAACGAATCTCTCGATAATGCAAACTTATCCTTATGAGATGGGATTGACATATTATTGACTATTTATGTGAACTAACTATTTGCTGATGGGCTGGCCCATTAGGGTTCGCACACGGCTTCCTAGAAAAATATTTTTTTGTTATTTGAATGTACTGTGAATTTTTTGTTATTTATTTACTTTTGTTTCTGTTATTTTCTCTATTTGTTGCTGTGTGCTTGTTCTAATAAACATATTTTCTTTCTTTCTTCTGAGTAGGTAACCTCATAAGTCAAGGAAGGTGGTTTGCCCATCGCGTTTTAGAAGCCATTAAATATAGTTTGATTTATTTCAAAGCCAGCTACAAAATCTATACATATAAAATTCAAAGTCCTAACTGATTGATTGACTGAATGGCTTAATGGCTGAACTATATCAACGCAGAGCCTAAACTGCTGGTCCTAGAGACATAAAATTTAAAGAGTGTATTCTTTGTGGTGAGTAGGTGTTCACTTAGAAGGTTTTTGGAAAAACCCGCAGGTTCTGGCAACCGCGGGACTCTGCTAGTTTACGATAAGATAAGTACTTTAGGTATAGGTATGCAAAGTTTTCTTTGAGCCACTTTGTACAAGAAAAACATAAAGTTACTTTGTCAAAGCAGTCTGCCTGAGGCCTGAGAGACTGGATCAAAGAGAATAGACACTTAAGACAAACACAATGACAAACTCGAAAAGAAAGATATGAAAGAAGTGGTTTGTATCTCGTCATATTAGTAGATAAATCATACAGAAAGGATTCTCTGAAATGTATTCAAATAATGTAGGTAATGTACAAAAGTGACTCTCGACACAGATTGAAAGTGAAAACCTACGTTAGGTACCTAGGGACCTATAATGTGTGTACCAATTTTTTTTTCATAACTTCGTGTTGGAAACAAAATAAAATACTTATCTATAGTCTATCTATCAATGTCACTACAAGGCCTTTCACGCAAGAGGAGGAGGAGGTGCTTTCTTAACGCGCTGGAGGGTTACTTCGGTTCGTTTCGATACGACAACGATACGATAATACGATGGTTCTACTGTCACCCTACTATCAGAATGTGACAGTAGAATCATCGTATTATCGTATCTATGTCGTATCGAAACGAACCGCAGTAATCCTCCTGGTTCGAATAACCAATAGTCGTTTTTTTTTCAAAAAAGCAGTAAAATGTATAGTTAAAGAAAAACTACTAGTAATCATATATGTACGTTAATAGTTATTATTTTATGCGAATGTTCTGAAGACACTGATATTCCGTATTATTATTATTAATGGTTTACATTTACCTGTCATGTATCCTTGAATAATTGTAGGTAATCCAAATCTGTTACTTGTCATTAGCAGAAATCGTGAGCATTGCTCTGTAGCAATTTCAGCATTAATAGCTTGTCAAAAGTTAAACTGCAATTATTTCGCTATTAGTTACAAGTATATTGAACGATAAATATCTTTATAATTGTCTGGTAAAACGATCTGAGATGTGTGAACATAGTGATTTATTTGTATAAAATATCTACCTGGGCACATATATTTACTGTGGGCATAATATATGTTTGATGAAGTTCACGGAGTTCAAATCATCAAAATCGAATAGTCTTTTTCGTCGGACGTCCGTAAAAACTAAAAAAATGCCTCGTTACGTGCCTCGTTGCATGAATAGTAACTGCAAAATCCCAAAAAATTCGAGCACCTACTGCGAGCCTTACCTTTTTAATACCTACTGTTAGTGACGTCACAGTAGGTATTAAAAAGTCGGCACGCTCGGTTTCTTTCAATACAAATCGATTTACATGTGTCGTCTACTATATGTTATGTCTGTGATTGAACCACAAACTTATATTCTCCTTCTTGGATCGAACTTGTGGTATTTGGTTGCCACCTCCGTTACCCTTAGTTACATGTCATCATAAGCTGTTGGTAAGGAAGGTCATAGGATCATTTACGTCTCTGCTGAGACAATTCATGCCATTTGTATGGCGAGCAAGCAGTAGCCGCCATCAAGTGAACCAAATAGGGAGTGAGTGGGAGTAGCGTAGGGTCAGTTATGATTTTCATATTTCAAGGTAAAATAAAGGTAAAATTGATTAGGAAAATTAGCATTGCCATTCTATGTATAGTCTATTTTTATGTATGAGCTAGTAAACAATTAAAAGATAATAAGGAGCGTTGGTAGGTATACAACATAGATTTATAATCTTTAAATTGTACTGTTGCCATGATGACTAGCTGAGACTCCATGAAGCCGTTTCACCCGACTAATTTCCGATCTCCTTTATCTATAAAATGCTTTGTCCTGACTAACTGACTGATCACACAACCTAAACCACTGATAGTGGTAGGCTGAAATTTGGAGAGTATGTTCTTTATAATATGATGGATGATGCATCCGATAACAGAGAATTTTTCGGAATTCTGACGGGATCGAGACTTACGCGGGTGAAACCGTGCGACACAGCTAGTATCAGGATAAAGCAGCTGCTGCTGCGTAGTATTTCATTGGTACACCAAGTTCAACTGAAATCGATTCAGCAGTTTTTGTGTGTTTACAATCAAACACACAGTTTCACTTATAATACTAGTGAAATAAAATAGTACAGCTTTGATATGCTAACTTCGATTATCCATACTTCATTTAATGCAAAAAAATGTAATCAAATAATAGTAGTAGGCAATAATAGTCAAACTCATGATGATTTTTACGGGTCATTAGCGACTGGACTGGTTTGACCAGCTTAATTGTCGATCTTTATATGATTTACATCAATAAAGAATTTTTAAATATGATTTGGTTGAGATCTTTTAAACTTGGCAATACAATAAACTACATTATTTGTTACCTAAGTTACACTTTACAACTTACTTTTGTTACCTTGTTCAAATATATGGAGCTGTCAGTAAGCCACTGACTATCTCCCGGTGTACCTACAGTATAGCACCCATTTATAGGGTTCCGTACCCAAAGGGACCCTATTACTGAGACTTCGCTGTCTGTCCGTCTGTCTGTCTGTCTGTCCCTTTGTCCGTCTGTCACCAGGCTCTATCTCATGAACCGTAATAGCTAGAAGGTTGTTTTAACTCTTTGACAGCTGAAACGCAAATGTTATTTTGCGTTCTTCATTTTTATTCAGCAGTTTGCGTTTTTTTTTGGATTTATGTTTGATTTTGCAATTCTAAATTCAGCAGTCAACGAGTGGGACTTCAAAGAGAAAGTTCCGAATTCGTCGTCTAAATATTTTTATATTTTTCGATTTTCTATGGCGTCGAAAGGTCGAAGAGCTCTAAAGCCTAGCTGTGTCCTTTGCTCTTGTATAGTTGTCCAGCTGGTCATTCTTTGAATGTGTGACCTCCATCTCCGTGCTTCGAACGCCACGTTAAGCAGTTGGTCCCGATTATTATCCCTGGTACAAGTTGTAAGGTAAAGACTTAATAGGTTGTAAAGGCCCAAGGTGACCAGAAAACTCTAACACTAGGTGAGCCACGCCACTATACGAAAATAAGGAGAACAGATAAGTTGGTGGTACTCTACTTTCTATCAATATCTTGTCTATCAAAAATTAAAAGTTTTTGATATTAAGACCAATATGACACTAAAGACTATCTAAGTGAAATGAAAATGATGATTTGATGACACTTAATGAACAAATTAATAATACTGAAAGAATTAGAGCAAAAAATCGTTAGAGATATAAAAGCATTACGTAGATAGGTACATTCTAGTTATCTAATGCTAGGAATCCTTTCATTTCTAGCTCTCTGTCTAAGTACTTTCATGTTTTGAGAACGTAAGCTCTTTACATACAATGTAGCTCATACAGTTCTTTAGAATAAATAACAAATATGTTGTTGCAATTTTGAAACCCCGCAAAAAGCTGTTCCGCTTTTAAAAGTTCACCGAATGCTATTTCAAAAATATTGCTACTTCCGCATTCAGTTAATTACTACGCGTTCAGATTTTGAAAAAGTGGAGATTCATCCAGTCAGAGGTGAGTTTAGAATGGATGAGTCACCCATCTAAACGGGTGTCAAGTTACAATAGCCAGACTATAATAATAGCCAGACTCGGGTGCTTTCAATTTAGACGTTTCGTGTCGGACCGCTGTCGCACGTATAACTTGCCGCTGCAGTACGGAAGCAGTCCGATACCAAACGCCTCAATTGAAAGCGTATCTGACTGCCGTGCGTTTGTATGCTAGTGGTGTTTTAATTCATTTCACAGCAGTTAAGCCATGTACTCATGGTGCGAAATGAATACATGGTGCTTGTGACGTTGCTGTCCTGTCGTCGAGCGCTCTTGGTACCGACACCGCACTGTTGCCGCTCCGTGCACTTTGTGTGTATCAGGATGGCGGGTGTATGTCTTAAAATCGTAAAGTTATATACCTAAGAGGAATGTACTAGTAATGTACTGAATGTACCTAAAATTTGGAGCAATGTACTATTTCAGGGCCAAAGTTATTAAAGAAACAACGTATACCCGCCAACCTGACGTCAGCTTGGCGGGTGTACTTTTATTTTGAGCCAACTAGACACTTCTGGAAGTGGAATAAACTGGAATAAACATACACCCGCCATCCTGATACACACTGCACTTTGTATGAAAACAAATGACCGTCCGTGCGCCATACGACAAACGCATCGCTTCGGCACTGCAGCGCGAGCGGTCCGACACGAAACGTCTAAATTGAAGGCGCCCTTACTTTCAAAGTTGGCGTCAGTCGGATTTTGCCCGTAAATGTCTCGAACATGACCCTTGGATGGTAAGCAAGCATTTGGTGGGCAGATTTCAACAAGTCACTAGTAAACATGTTTCTTCCATGTAAGCGTGCTAGGTCCAAGACCACGTCATATGCCATTTGGTGCGATTATGGTCATACGGTCACTAAAACGATTATTTTCTGGTAGTTTATCGGTCAAAATAACAGAAAAATAACTCAATTATAATGAATGACCAATAGCGCGAAGTAACACTAAAGTATATGTAGTTAAGTGATTTCGTGTAGAAATTTTTGCTCAATTTTATTTTGTTCAGAATGCAATACCTTTTCAAAAAGTAGGTACAGATAGCCACGTAGACGGTGTATTGCGAATTTTTATTGTCTTCTTAATGTCTTTGACTTTGGAAATTTTATGTTAATGACTTAATTTTGAGCTAAATAAAATAAAAAACATTAATACGATTAGTTAAGCTGCTTCTCCTGATGTCCAAAGGGCCTAGCTTAGCAATTTTGTCAATAGATTAATTTCCAAAGACCGAACGCAGCAAAACTTTTAGTCACCCGTTGAAGGGGCAAATATTGTCGTAAATGGTATATCCCACTAATATTATAAAGCTGAAAGTTTGTGAGTATGTATGTGTGTGTATGTGTGTTTGTTACTCAATCACGTAAAACCGATTAACCGATTACCATGAAACTCGGTATGTAGACAGATGGAGACCTGGAATAACACATATGCTACTTTTCATCCCAAGCGGGATCGGAACTAACGCGGGTGAAACCACGAGGCGCAGCTAGTGTTGAATAAATTTTAAATAATGGAGCCAATTGCCATACATATTCAACCTAAATAATTATAGTTATAAATACTGAAAAGCTAAACAACAAATGGTTTTCTACTTGTTTTTACGTGCTATTGAATCTTTAATTCATAAAAATCGATGAACCAAGTCAAGGACTCACGGGATTTTCCATTGAATTGGACAAAAAGCCAAGAAACCTTAAAAGCTAATAGCAAGCCTTCGATTATTTATTGTATGTTGCCTATTGAAATATTACTTCATCAAATTGTATAGTGCGTAAACAAACCATCATTCGGACATTCGAATAGATGAATAAGTGTTTTGGGAGTTCTTGTGAAGCATTGACTTATTTATTTGTCTAACATAGCCGTGAAGTGTAATTTTTGCCAAGGGTACGGTCAATCTTGAGCTTCATTGAGCATGGGTTAGGGTTCGTTACACAAATTACGCTTTGATAGGTTTTCGAAGTAAAACATGCACGATCTATTCCTTCCTAATACTGAATACTAAAATAGGAGCTTCAATATTTAGGACTTTCGATGTCACTCTGACTGTACTAAAAGTTACGTTTTGGTATTGGTTGGGAATAGATTTGGTACTTCATTTAACTATTTTAAATTTGGTATTCGTTGGGAATAGAGAATTAATGACTAAGGAATCTGGAGAGATTAGCAAACCTAGAGGTCTCTCCGCGCAGTGGCGGGTAAACTACTTGGTCCCGAGAAGGGACGGTGAAAGGTAGAAGTGGCCGGCCGTAAAAACATTGCCAAATCTATAAGCAATTAGGTCATACCAATCATTCAATACAATAATAGGTGTAGTCGATGATGAGTCCCAAATCATTTGGGGTTTTAACGGACCCTAGGTTATAGAGAGGAATGCAACCGGGAACATCGCTCAGATGAGAGAGAACAATAAATCAATAATAGACGGAACCACGCGCCGTTTTGTCAATTCATCGCTTTACCGTCTCCTAGTATCGAGGCTTGTAACATTGATCTCCATTCAATGATTCACATATTGCGTGATGAGACGCAACTATACTCTACAGGTACGTAATGTCCTAGCACAAAGACATTTAAAATACTCTAGTAATAAAAATGGCCCCGGTGATTTCACTGAACCGAGCTTATAACTTTATAAGTAAGATAATTAAAATGGTTAATTTGTTTGTATTAACTTTTTGATGGGAAACATCTATAGGCGCGGGTAAACCTAAAAATCCGCGTGGCGATACAGGAGGGTTACTCCGGTTCGTTTCGATACGACATCGATATTGTCATACGATGATTCTACTGTCACATTCTGATAGCAGGGTGACAGTAGAACCATCGTTATGACAGTATCGTTGTCGTATCGAAACGAACCGAAGTAACCCTCCAGGCCATGGCGACGCGACGCATTGCCACGCTATAAGTATGTACAATACACCTACCTATATGATGGAATATAATATGTACTATTATATACGTAGCGGGTCGATGTTTCACATCTGTCAGGCGTCACG
This sequence comes from Idaea biselata, assembly GCA_958496205.1. Taxonomy (NCBI): domain Eukaryota; kingdom Metazoa; phylum Arthropoda; class Insecta; order Lepidoptera; family Geometridae; genus Idaea; species Idaea biselata. The sequence continues at coordinate 4,690,702 of OY292400.1, read as the reverse complement.
TGACGGCTCACATTTTTTTTTAAATATCTTTGACTAAAGTTTTCATAATCTAAATATCTTTGACCAAAATTGGTACCAACGACCTCCCAAAGAGCATTATTCTGTGAAATAATTTTATTAATTTTGTTTCTACCTACTTGTAAGCTAGTTGTAAGACGACCTTCTTGTTAGAAATATTTACGAATGTAAAGCCGCTTTTATGTTGGAAATGGTGATTAGTACAGCTATTTCGATTCTTAATTATACTCATTGAGATTTAAATCGAAATTCGTAATTAGCGAATTTAGCTAAAAGTCGGTAGTTAATAATTCTATTACTACCACTGCGTTCAGATAAAAAAAAAAACAATTATTGCGCTTCGGGTTTACATACACGTAGGTACCTAATCGTCTTTTGATTCCAATTTTATTCGATCACTAGCAGCTCCCCGCGGTTTCACCCGCATAAGTCCCGATCCCGTGGGAATATAGAGATCAAAAGTAGCCTATAGCCTTCCTCAATAAATGGACTATCCAACACCGAAAGAATTTTTCAAATCGGACCAGTGGTTCCTGAGATTAGCGCGTTCAAACCAACAAAAAAACAAACAAACAAACTCTTCCGCTTTATAATAGTAATAGATAATAGATTTACCTTTCCCACTGCAGTATGTCATATAAGGGGGCGAGTGATGTGAAATGATGATCGTACATATAAATACAAATCAAAAAGCTATGAAAAATTAATGATCATACTACGAGAAGGTAATGATCGATTTTATGGGAAATTTCCTATCGGTTTTTTTAATTTTAATATTGAATTCTTTTTATTTAATTTGTCCATTGTCGTTTAGAAGTTAATTCGATATTTCGTTCATCGATGATGTGTCTTTCGACATAGGGTGGGGGTAGCGTATGTAGCGTAGCGTAGGTAAGTACGGGAACGGGAAGTAATCTAAGTTATTCTCCTAAAGTTGACCAGCAGCTCATACTCCGGTCAAATTAGACATTCAAGGTTACATAAATTCTCACCAAGCTGAAAATCGGTGAGATTGTTTAAAATATCATTAAAAATAAAATTTGAAAGTTCCCCATCTTTCCCCTGTGAGGAAAAAAAATATTAAAGGTCAAAGAATTTTTTCGCAATTTTCAGCAAAATGGTAAGTTTTATCATAAAAATACGTCAGACAAAAGTTGTAGATCATAAAGTTATCTACAAAAAATTATTAATATTTTTTTTCTACGAGCCACCGTTTTTGAGATATAACGATTCAAAAAGTTGCAAAAGTTATAATCGTCATAAATGCATGAGTACGCAACATATACTATATACATTTCTATAGTTGTAATATATGTTAAAATATTTACTTATTTATTTATTTATAAAACTTTTACAACTTTTTGAATCGTTAAATCTCAAAAACGGTGGCTCGTACAAAAAAGTATTAATAATTTTTTGTAGATAATTTTATGATCTACAACTTTTGTCTGAAGTATTTTTATGATAAAACTTACCATTTTGCTGAAAATCGCGAAAAAATTATTTGACCTTTAATAAAAAAATTTCCTCACAGGGGAAAGATGGGGAACTTTCAAATTTTATTTTATATGATATTTTAAACAATCTCACCGATTTTCAGCTTGGTGGGAATTTATATAACCATGAATGTCTAATTTGGTCTAATTTGACCGGACTATTAGACGGGAAAACGTAACAAACAGACATAGATTACAGTCGTCTTTTGTTACAACTTCGATTAATTTATTTCCAACTCGATCATTTGAACTATGGCACTGCAGTGTGTCGTTTAGAAGTTCATTCGATATTCCGTTCATCGATTATGTGTCTTTCGAAATGGGGTTACAGACCCCGTTGGTAAATAAGTAAGTAGGTATGGCAGCGGTAACCAGCTGCCAGCTTTAACGTAAAAACGTAACAAACAGACATTAACGGTTTTAAACTAACATTGTTGTTTTCACTACAAACATTATTTTAAAACGTCTCGTGAACAAATAAGTTGAAATTACTAGCGTAATATCGAGCTCCATAATAAACAAATTAAAAAAACATAGTAATTGGCTTGTAATTGGTATCCTGTTTTTAAATAACAGACATAAAACTACAGGGTGTTGGAGTTAATGGAGCAGCTACTTATATATACCCGTTTAGGCGAACAACTTCTTGTTCTGAAGCTTTTGGAAATTCGAAGTAGTCTCTGGAAATTGTGAGTTTAAATTTTTCTTGGAAATCAGCTGTTTCTGAGAGTTGAAGGTAATTTATCTAAAATTGTCATTTAATTTAGTTTGGACTACTACAATCTAAACCTTAAAAAGTTTTATTTTTAAAAACAGCTGTTTTTTCAGTAAAATATCCCCAGCATCATAAATAAAAACAAGACGACATTTTTTTAAAAGCTGTTCATTTTGACGTGTAGAACAACATATCCAATATAAGCAGTTGTCTTATAAACTCCAACACCCAGTATGATATTTTATAATACTAACTAAGGTCTTTCATCAATGAAACAGTTGTCATTCAATAAAAATTACCCAATGTGGTTGTACGCATATACCTATGTACTGACCTACTTACTTGAGAAAAACAAATAGTCTTGTTTAGATACAGTTTCAAAGTGCACAAGCAAACAAGTCAATGTCAAACAACTTTACGAGTGCTAGGTAAAAAGTGCTAGCTAGAAATTCTACTTTTAAGATGATCGGTTAAAAATTATACCCCTTACTTATAACCAACGGAACTATGTATCGTTTGTCGTTTACTGTGACACGAAGTTTCAAAGTTGACAGTCGGAAACAAACGATACATAACTTAGTCATCTGTTAATCATCGTTTATAAGTAAGGTGACTTGTTTAAAATCCTGAACAGAATTGCTCTACGCAAATGTCAAAATATGCCATTAGCCAATTTGTGCAACTTAAACTTTAAAGCTTTCTTATTACTTTGTAATATGTTGTGTTTTATGTACCTTTCGCGTGTTCTGTTAATTAAGTTATTTTCTAGCTAGATTTCATAACAATAGGCACTATGGTACAGTGAAGGAATACATCGTGAGATGTCCGGACTCACCACTGTCCGGTGGCATAATGGCGGCCTACCTATAGGCTAATCCGGAGTAGGCTCCCGTAGCCATATCTTATACTGCCAGACCCTTCTAACAGGAGGCGTTTGCCCTACAGTGGGACAAAGATAGTGGGCTGACATTAAGGGGACAGTCTACCTACTCTTTTCTCCATACAAACTTTACAAACGTAGTCGACTGTTTCCTCCCTGGATAAATATATTAGTAGAAATATGTTTATGCTATGGGTACGTCCTATATCAGCCATGATCATGCCCCTACGTTTTGATTTTATCATTTTTCTGAAGTTTATTTCTATAGAAAATGAAAAAAAAAAACCCAAAACGTAGCGACATGATCATGGCAGATATTGGTTTTATGGCATAAACATATTTGCTCTAATGTCTTTATCCAGGGAGGAACAGTCGACTACGTTTGTATGGAGAAAGAGTAGGTAGACTGTCCTCTTAACTGTCGCGTGTGAGTGTGACTTGTGTGCGGCCACACTATAAGTAAGAAAGTCAAATATTCCCATTCGTTACCACTGAGTGTAACGAACAAATTATTATTTTTTCCATTCGTTCCCAGAGGGAACTCGGGTGTTTGATTTATAACAAGGGTTGACAGTGAAGGTGTCGGATAAATGAAATTAAACAAAAACAAAACGTAAGATCATAAATTAAAGATAGTATCATTTGTCTATGGTAAGATTAAAGAAAGTACTGCAATAAGGAAATAAAACATTCATTGTACAAGGCTGCACCAGTTTACCTATGAGATTAACAATCATTAACAATTGATCGTTATTTATTAAAGCGAACGCGTGAGAACCTTTATACTTGCAACTATTGGAAGAAAGCAGACGATAATTTCACTAGACACAGTATAAACGACAAATATCAAACTTAAGAGGAAAGTCTTTCTACTCTTTCTCCATTTAAATGTAGTCGACTGTTTCCTCAGTGGATATTAGAGCAAATATGTTTATGCCATAAAACCTATATCTGCCATGACTATTATCAAGGGAGAAAACAGTCGACTAAATATGTCAAGAGTAGGTAGACTTCCCCCTTAATTTTGTAGTGAAACAGAAGAAAGCATCAAAGCCCTGTTTTATGCATGTGACAATCAAGATGTATATCACTTTAGTTAACATAATAACGTTAATTAGCTGTGAACTAGATAATCAATAAATTTAACAAACAATTGTTGAAAAAAAACCTCTAGGATTTCCTTGTCTTTCATCTCATAATTGATCGAGCTAGCGAAGTAAAGCAAAGCGTCTCTGCTTCAAGACTGCCAAAATTTTCTTTCGTCCGTTAGTATGTTGCTTCCCCTCTACAGTATTTCTCAACTGATCTTCACAAAACTTTATACATAGGTTACTTTGATTTATATATTATTTTGTCGTGCGGGTTTTTTGTTTGGTGGGGTATTTCTGCCCACTAAGACTAAGGGGGCTAAGTGCTTGCGAGGTCTACTGTTCGCAGATTTACAAGTTCTTAGTTTTTAAGACTTGTCAGAGTGCTATAACCATGCACATGTTAAAATACGACTAATAAAAATAAAATAAAATAAATTTGTATTTCGATGTACCTAGTTCTCTCTTATAACAAACTAGCTGCGTCCCGCGGTTTAACCCGCATAAGTCCCGATCCCGTGGGAATATAGGAATCAAAAGTAGCCTATAGCGTTCCTAAAATAAATGGACTATTGAATTTTTTTTTCAAATTGGACTAGCGGTTCCTGAGATTAGCGCGTTCAAACAAACAAACAAACAAAAAAACAAACTCTTCCGCTTTATAGTAGTAATAGATTAAGGATACAATACTCTATTATATGGTCAATTAACCTTTTGAATCAAGTACAAAATCAATTGGGATCTAATCTTGGTTACAACTAGTTACGACCCAAAAACCATGGAGGGTATGTATGAAGTGTTTAAACCCAGTATTTACATACAAATCGCAGTATTACGTCGTACGTCATGTTTGCCAGTAAACTGACGTAAGTCAACATACATTTCACAATGTTACCCATTATTTTCGAGGCGATTTAGGTACAAAATGAAAGTAACTATTTAAGTAACCTATAATATGTAAACTTCAATAGGCTGATGTAAGAATAGGGTACTAAATGGCGGTGGCGGGTAAACTGCTTGGTCCTTAAGAGGGTTGGCGTTACTTTTTATAGAAAACTGTCAGATTACATTTTACAGTGAGCGGAGTAATGTATGAGTAAGCGGAGTAATGTTCACAGTGTGAGTAAGTATAAGTAAGTATTTTTCATTTTATTTTTTAAGTAATTTTAATAATGTATTAGACTTAGAAGCATTTCTCGTAGTAAAATACTTCTAGTAGAACGCCTTGAGCAGTAAACATAAGAAATATTAGCACCATGTAGTTCCATAGTAAGCTACTAAAACCGTTGTTATGGTGACTAGACAACGGATATAATAATAAGTATACCTAACTATAATATATATATATATACCTACTTATATCCTAATGTTTAAAATTAAAAGATTTCGTCACAACTGCGACCACGATGGACACAATTTGACACCTTTCTATTTTCTTAAGAGATTCTTTTATTGGATTGGATAATCCACAAATGCCACGAATATTTACACAGTACGTGTAAATAAGTAAAATGATAACTATTTAAGTACATAACATAATGTAATCTTAATAAGAACGTTTATAGGAACCGTTACGACAACGGAATACAATTGTTTGTCCAAGATTTGCAAAACAAAAACCTAGAAGAATTGAGTTGTGGAACTTTACTAAATACAACAATGTATTGTCAGACCTTATATAGGTAACCTTTTTCTTAATTTTGTCTTAGAGTGTTCAGCTCGCCATAAGGGCTCTAACTTTACCTATCGACTGCTATCAGAAATAACAATCAAGAACAACTGCTTAATTTGCCTTCCGAAGCACGGAGGAGCACTAGAAAATGTTTTTAAGGTTTTAAATACATCGCTAGAACATAGAATGCAAAAGGATAAATGCCCGAGTGGTAGATTTACTTATAATAGGTAGAGTTAGAACGGATAGCGCAATTTGTGGAGCAACATAGACAGTGAATATATACCGGAGTATTGTTACCGATACCGATGGTCAGACAATCGACATTCACAGAAGGTTGTCTCCTTTTTGCATCAAGAAACCATAGACGAAAATATTTGTAAAGTACGATGCTCATTATATCTTGGAATAGTAAACAGGAAAGTTCGCTGTTGTCATCTATCTGTATCTTGTCTAACTTCTTTCAAACCACGCAGCGGAGTTTGATGCCGATTATTTTCACTATAATTTAACTAAACTAATTTACTTCCTGAAGATTTCTACCAAGGTATACAATTCAATTTAGTTCATGATTGACTGACATCAAGAAAAATCTAAATATAATGTTCTCTAGGCCCAACATAATAGGTATACCTACCTACTTACAGTCAACTTAGAAAGTGAAAAAAATAAAGTTACACTATCATACACTGTTCCTACATCACGCGTGCTAAGCAGAGACTTGACAGAGGCTTGTGTTGAATAAATGCTGGATATAAACGTACCTATCTAGTTCTGCATTTTTCTCTTTCGGTTGTCGGGTTTCAGACAATAAATCTCTGTCAGGTAATGTTTTTACATAAAGTTGTTGAAGGTACTGCCCGCCCCCGGTGTGAGCCAGCTATCTAAGTCACATATCAAGTTTATTTAATAATTTGAATAGATTTTGCAAGAAGAAGGCTAATAGTTTCTTTAAAAGCGAATGCCTCATTTGTTGAATTATGTTAAGTGGTTTAGACGTGAGGGCACAGACATAAACATACATTCATACAACCATACTAACAAACATACATACATCGCGGTCAAAATCACAAACCTCCTTTTGCCGTAGTCAGGTAAAAATACACATGCACAAACGTTCATGCTTATTATCATAGGTAAGATATCTATTAGTAGCATTGGGCATCATGCAGTGATGGTTCAATTTTACCGGGTCTTGATGGCGTATTATTAATTATTTTCTGACCTCGACGTTTATCAGTATCACTGATGGTTCCCGTACCTACCAGACATAGACCCTATAGGCATTCATTTTCGTTTTCAGTTCAAATAGGTCTATTCGTAACGTAGATAAAATATTTAAAACAAGTCAGCGTGGAAAACGTGGAAAGAACAGCATTGCACTCTAAGCTCTTAAAATATTGCCTTCACGAGATATGTGTCGCGCTTACAAATGTTGAAGATCCGTCTTTCAAATGGATACGGGAAGTACCTATTCTTCAAACATTTTTCAAAAATTTCTGGTCAACTTTATTACGCTGGCTATATGTTTTTAGATTTACATTACTTATCGTGTAAGTTAAAACATCCATTTAGGTTTGTTACTCGTAGAATTTGGGTTATATATAATGATGAAGTCCGTCATTATTTTTCTCAGAAACAGCTATGCTGATTTGAATTGTTTTTTTTTGCTTTGGATAAGTTTTATTTAAGTTTTAAGCGCTAAGTTTTAACGTTTCGTATCGTTAGGGGACACCATGGTAAAACATATATGTACCTATTAACGAAATTTTTTGGTTAATTTTACAATTATGTGTTTTGTGACAAGTTTATTGTTATTTTCCTCTTTCTATAATTCCAATTCTAGTTTCAAACTATGTAGGTAAGTATTACCACAGAATACATAAAAAGTTCAAGTAGTTGAACGTAACATGTGACACGTAGGTACTTCGTTACTTTGTCAAACAATCCCAATTTCATAAAGAGCTTTTGACACTTCATTTGAAAGGGCCAAAACTATAAAACAAAAGTAGTTATTAAATAATGACACATCGACCGTTACCGCGGCCGTAACAATGTTACACACTATTCGAGAATAGAAGAGACATGTTTTACTATCACAATAATAAAGGATATTATGACGAAATTACGTACTTTTACAATTATTCGGTTTCCATTTGCTATGTCTGTAAGAGAATGCGTCTTTTGCGGAGATTATGATAAATTATGCGCGACAAATACAAATAAATAAATTAATAATTATGTCTTTGTTTTTACCTGTTACCTTACAATAAGGAACAGAACATAATAGAATGAATAGACTTATACTTCCACGAAGAAAGCATTTTAGGGAAATTCTCAAGGACTCGGGACTTATACGGGTAGGTAAAACCGCGAACACAGTTGCTGTTATCTTTTTATTTTTGTAAATAAGTTAGAAAATCATTAAAAGGATGTGTGGAACGTCTATTAACTAATTTCCTTTTCTATAAGTATTTATAATTTTCACAGAGAACAGTTATACTTTAAGTACCTATATGTATCTATTCTATCTTCTTTCCGTAACGGTTGATAAAAAATGCACGACAAAATTAGGGTTTACACATTGACCCAGTTACCCATTTCCAGAATACTTAATAAGACGTATACAAACACCAAAAACCTTTCTTATTTCTACACGCAATCACAATGTTTGTCTGTCCGTCACCGTGTGTTTGCTTTACGGTAATTTTATTTGTTATATAATAAACCTATACTACTACGAGCTACTATTGTTTACATCTTTCTTGTTGCCTAACGTTAGCTACCTATAACTACCATTATAAATCTACGTGTTTACAATACACATACCAAAGGCGTTCGACGGCCTCTGTAGTACGTCGGGCGAAAGCCCGACTGCAGTGCAAAAGGTTGAGAGTTGGATTCCCTTCGGGTGCATATTTATGCTTTTAAAAATAAATATTTGTGTCTGGTCTGGGTGTATCTCTTCGTAGTATTTACAAAAGAAAAATAAATTTAAGTAATATATCCACGGGCCTAGATGGTAATTCGTTTGTTTGATTCGAAAATTATAAAATCAACCCAGCAAACTAAGTAGAGGTTTAGTAAAATTTTCAGCTAAAAATAGTAGTATTCTATTTCTATTTAAAGTGCTTAAGCCTGCACTGGGTTTTCATAGACATATTTTAAAGGTTCAGCACTTCAGCAATAACAGAACGCAATGGTTCGAATCCCGCTCTGTATCAATGGTGCGTTGTTTTATGCAGAAGTATTTTTGCTTTAAAATGTTTCTAAAATTAGTATACCTACATTTCGAAAACTACCAATTTTCGTAAAATGCCAAAGTACCTATGTACCTACTTTTAACCTGTGGTTATTATGTAGATACGTACATACTTTATGTAAAGCACAGTTAAAAAAATAAATCCTCTAAAGGCTGTGGTCAAATTAGATTGTAATCGGTATGTGTATTGTTAGTGCTCATTAACTATTCAACCGTTTTCTGACACCTGATTGATGAGTGGGAGGACCTGAGGTGTTCCTACAGCCAGTTCCGGAGGTGGCAAGAGCCCCGGGCGATCATTGCCGAATGTCTCCTTTCTCGTGATAAAGTTCCGCATTTCTCAAGTGAGTAGGTATTAGGTATTATAAAATACTTTTGTTTCGTTCGTGTTTCTTCTAGTGACATAATATCTTGTGCCTGTCACTGGCTCTTTAACTTTAAGGATCATTTATAAGGGCATCATAAAATATAAGTACAAACATTGTTCGATCTATAGAAACTAACTGTTTGTTACTCAATCACGTGAAAATCGCTGAACCGATTGCGATAAAACTTGGAATATGGGTAGCTGGAGACCTAGAATTACACATAGGCACTTTTTATCCCGATATTCCCGCGGGATCGGGACTTACGCGGGTGAAAACGCGGGGCGTAGCTAGTATTATTTTTATATTATTGAGAGTTAAGTAATTTTTTTTTGCTTGAAGACGTGACTTTAGCTGTTCAAAAGGCTTTCTAAAAACGAAGAAACTGGCCGTGAACTTAATAGTTCAGTTAAAGAATAAACATTATTATGACAGATTAGATTTTCGAAAACTTATACTTAAGGTGAAGCATTGATAAACTAAAAACTCAGAACCGCGCGTTAGCTAGCTCGAGTTGTGACGCCCGCCGCCGCATCGCTGCGCTGCTTCGTAAGCGCCCAAACAGTATTTCTCGTTTAATTTAATTATATTGCTAATTAGGTAAAACTGAAAGCCGATATGAAGTGCAGATTACTACTAATCAATACAGGAAAAACCAATATTGAAAAATATCCTGTTTCGTTGTAAAATGAAAATCTCCGTTTTTAACGAGTTGTATATTTTTTTAAAATTTGTTTCGTTAAAATGAATCGTAAAATAAAGGCAAAAGATGGATAAATGAAATACCAAAATATGGTTTCCGTAAGTTTTTTTAAATTACTGAGATACAAATTATTCAAGTCGTCATCTTAATTCAATCACGATAGTTCATTAGTATTAGAGTCTTCAGATACTTATCGGTAACCGGTACAGGACCATAACTAGCCTAATACATTGGTTAAACATCTTAAACTCTCGATTAGAGAATGTCAAATGTCAATAATTACGATAGAATGCGATGGCGTTATGGCATTTACAGCTGTTTTCGTCGTCGGTCAACCGTGTGACGTAATTGGCACGGTAACCTCAACTATCCACAACTGCTGCCGACCCCAAGATGAGACAAACAAACATATTACGATAATTAGACTTAATGGGTATACATAATCATTGTGTGCACTTAGTTAAGTAAGTGCTTAATATGTTTCTAGTAAGTGTTGTTATAAATCAAAATCAAAATCAAAGTACGTTTAATCATTCGGATATTAGCAAGATATCTCTTTGAAATGTCATTTTTTTTATAAATTTTATCGGTATGCACATAAAACGCTGGGCTCTTCCTGGACTTCAGAATCTATTAATAGTACAGGTTACCTGGGCCAGTAATCAGTAGGTATATGATTCCAGTACCTAATAGCAAATAAGAATGAAAATTAAACAACATAATTGATTAAATTTATAAATTCACAAGATTTGTTAACATAGTTATACATTTTCCCGAGTCTTAATCGGGTTAGTGTCCTAGCCTTATTTCTTTTATTATCGTCCAAGTTCAAACTTTCTGTCATCTCTTCCTTTATATGAATGTAGTATTATCCATAGATACTACATAATTGCTTATTGAGAATGTATTGCTTGTAATTCGAAAAATGAACCCCTTACTTATATTATAATTATAAACGATGATTAATACCTAAACTATATTCTTTTATCGTTGTGACAAAAACAAACGTTACATAACTTAGGCAACTGTTAATCATCGTTTATAAGAAGGGGGTACCTAATAGTTTTGTGATTAATCCTGCCAGTAGGTGCTGACTTTGAATTGATTATACAAACGATATACTTAGTTATATTTATCGTGCTAGTAATAAATATGGACGAGACTAATTAATTTCTGCCAATCTCGGACCTTCAAAGGGAAATGTGTCCCAGATTGAAATAGGCTATAGACTGACCCTCCTCTCTACTGCGAACTATTCGAGCTCAGAGGGGTGCATTCACAATTAAATATTCCTGTCATGTCGTACCTACTGTGATACGATACGCGATTTTTGGGAATAGTTTTTAAGAAAACGTTAAACATGACTTCGTTTGTGATTGGTAGAGTCCGGAGTCCGTTAAAACCCAAATTTGTTTGGGGTCGGCGCAGTAGGTAAGTCATCATTGACCATACCTTCTGCAGATAGATTTGGCAATATTTTTACGGCCGACCGCCTACTTGACACCAACCCTCCTAGGGACCAAGCAGTTTATCCGCCTCCGCGCGGAGAGAACTTAAGGTTTGGTAGTCTCCCTCAGATCCCTTAGTCGCCTTTTACGACACTTACGGGAAGAGATGAGGTAGCCCTATTCTATGCCAAGGCTACACGGCATTATGAGATTGGTAGAGTCCTATCTAGATATTTGTATAGAACTCTTTTAGAGGCTTCGGGCCTTTTGAGGCTTTTTTTATTACTGTTCGGTAAGCCCTTTATCCAAATATTTTTCATTATTTAATAAGTAATATTGAACAACAACAACAACCCCGTCGTGTCTGGAGGTCGAAAACTTGGATTTATGTTAAGGCTAACGTACCTTAACAACATAAAACCACAACATTTGTTACACCACCTTTAATAAGGCGAATTTCTCCAGTCACTGGCCTTAACTTGTTTTTATCATGCCCAAATGTGAACGACGTCGTTTAACTTAGGTTTAGAAATATTTTAAAGGAACAAAATAGGTAGGTACTTCTGCAAAAACACAACGCTTGATCGACAGAGAGGCCGGATTCGAACCAACAACCAATTAGTCTACCTGCGTCGGTCTACTACCGACGTAGCGTAGGTAGACTAATTGGTCAAGTCAGTGCTCCCGGATTGAGTAAAGATGCGTTGTTGGTTCGAATCCCGCTCACCGTCGATCATGCGTTGTGTTTTTGCAGAAGTATTGTTCCTTTAAAATATTTCTAAGAAAGCCCGGGGCAGGCTTAAGCACTTATAAAATATGATATCAACTTAGGTTTGTAAAGTACCTGCCTTTTGGCAAACTTGCTATGGAATGGTCATTCAGAATCCTTGGGTCTGCTTAAAGTCGATCTAATATAGGATTAATAATACTAATACAAAGTTGAAATGTCAAATTGTTAACAAGAGTTACGTGCGAACATATGCTGGAAAGTTCTATAAGCTCGATAACATGGTAGTCCACTAATGTGACCCAATTTCCAGTGGACAGTTAGATACTGTAAAGTAAAATCGAAGTCGATTCGTTCAACACTTTGAATTTTTACTAACAAAATTGTATAGTAACTGTATTTGAAATAACAAACTTCAAAAGACTATTTTTATCGACATCTACATACATAGGTATGATGAATTAGGGCAAAGGCTGATTACAAAGCTTTGGGTCGGCCGATAGATCACTAATTCCAAAGTATATTTTTTAATTAAAATTAAATTAAATTCGTTTATTCTCAGATCTGTTCGATCCATTTATTAGTAACAGCGCATCAATGACACCTGAGGGGATATCAAAGACATCACTTTACCTTTTGCAATTGCAATGTATTGTACTATGTATACCAGTGGCTAATACAATTATATATATTTGTATTAACCATTACAGAATTTTATCTAGGTTATCGTGTTACATAATGTTCCTCAATAAAACAATACCTCGATGTGTGTCTACAACCATGTTATGTACGATGATGACACTAATGTGTACCTAAACGAAATTGCCAGTCGTTTCAATAAAATAATGTAAAGAATGTGCCTTAATCTTAAATGAGGTAGACTTAAATAAAAAATCACAGTTTATACGTAATACTTAGTCATTCGACATGCGATCGAGTAGGTACAGTAAGGTCAACCAAAAACAAACTGTCGCAAGCTTATAAAAATACGAGCTCGCACGCTAGTAAATAATCAAAACCACCCATCACAGAACTTGTTACAATAATATACAAGTTGGACAATGTCTAGGTCCTCATGATGTGTTCCTTGACCTTAGTTTTTGCACGAAACCGGTACAAGAGACAATAAAGATTTCAGATAGTACTTACCTACGTTATTTGTGGATGCTACAGATGGTAAAACATTTTCTGGGAAGCGGGGAACAGGATTGGGGACAGAAATGGGTTCCATCTAAAAGCCCATTACTATTTTACTGATATATATTTTCCTTTACTTCTTTCTGAGACGTTTCTGACGGTTATTTTCGTATTTATTCTCATTCTTCTTAAGAGTAGACATAAAAGATTCAATAAAGTGTAAAGCAGAACAAACTTGACGTTTGGGACCTTTACTAATATAAAATATGTGAAAGTTTAGTACATGTGACTGTGAACCACTAAACCGTTAAATGTTTTTTTTATCCATTTATTATGTAAGTACATACATATCCCAAATTAGGTACATACAATACACTATCATAATTCACTAGAATAATTAAAATTAAAAATACAACAGACAGACAGACAGACAGCGAAGTCTCAGTAATAGGGTCCCGTTTTTACCTTTAGGTACGGAACCCTAAAAATGAGTCCATAGGTATGGTACCTACTCAAAAGGCTACAATCCCTTAGAAGTGGGACGAGTTGTGATGGGACACGCTGCAAATGTGACGAGTTGCGAATAGGACGTCCTATTCGCAAATCAAAAATCTTAAGAAGTGGAAAGTCTATACTTTCCACAGCATCAGGAGAAAACCATGGAGTTCAGCTAGTGTTTAATACAGTTCCTATTCAATGGAATAAAATAAGAATTCATGCTTGAATTTCGCCCACTCAAACACAACGAATTGAAAGTCTTAAATATAAAAGTTAAATGAAAGGGAATAAATTTTGAAAAACATTTATCAAAGTTTTTCCCCAAAATAAAGCTTTATTTTTGGAGAAGTTGGCAGTTGTTAAAAGTAAGTACTAGAAAACCCTTGAAAGATAAGAGGTTCGTTGTTAAGTGCTCGTTTATTTTTACACTAATTGTATCGGTAAGTATACCTTACGTAAAAATGCATGTATGGGTGTTAAGTCCCTTGTAATTATTTTAGATGAATGACTCTACATATCATAGCAATCGATTGCCAGAACGATTATTTCTCGAAGGATATTGATTTACATTACATTTTTTATGGTTTTCCCATATTTTAAACATGTAAATTATGTACAATTGCCACGGAAATCCTGAAGATCAAGGTCTGATAAGGTTAACAGTTAAGAATGGAATGCTCGTAAAATAATTAAAGATATTATTATAATAAGCGTAAAAGAAAAGTTCAGACTAGTAATTAAAAATACGAATGTTAATTTTATGCCTACAAATTACACCAATTTGTAAAACATAAAAATGATATTTTTTAAATAAAAAATAAGGCATATACCTACCACCGATGACTCACTGAAAATATGAATTATTTTTTTAGAATAGAAACCTCTTTTTACCCGACTAGCGACTGTTCAAGGAGGGTAATGTTTTTAACGTTATAGTTGATGTCGATTCATCACCATCAGTTGTAAGTTGTAAAATGACAAAGATCTAAGACATGGTATGCCAAGAGACCTCTTACTGATTCTATTTCACCAAAGCGTACTACTGTGGTTTGACGAACAAACAATCTGAACACTGAAAATAGTTTGAACGAGAAAAATGTACAACAATTAGTGTTAAAAGTACCCAATTAATATAGTCTGAGTATCTACATAAATCTATAAATGAACACCGAATCATATAGCACGTACGTATGATGGAGGCTTCATTTCAGGTTCGAGTATCGACCGGGCCACGCCCCCCGCCCAGCACCACCACCCTTCCTCACCCCTGCTCCTCCATTCAGATTGCCTAATGATAAATCGAACCTAGACCACTGCTATATTTATCCCGTACTATTTCATGATTTTTGTGGCGTACGCGTAGTGGAGAAAAAACAACACCGAATGTTGCAGGTTCTGTAAGCTACATACAAGTATCAGTTGCAAATAATAAAAAAAGAAAATTCTTAATTTCATCTCGTGGGACGGTAAAGTTCAAATTCCACTGGAAATACTTGTTTCCTATAAATAAAAATAACAATCTTTAAATTTGGGTTTTAAATTTAAATTTAATTAGGGGCTATTGAATCCATAATTTTAAAGCATAATCTTTGAATATTTGAATGATCTACATAATGTACTTACATATTTTGTACGTATTGTTCATTAATTTAAAAGGTTTAATATGCTATATTAAATATAGATATTACCATGCAATTGTCTTAAAAACTAGTCATTCTTTCTTTCTTTATAGTATAGTGGCGTGGCTCACCTGGTGTTAGAGGTTTCGGGTCGCCCTAAGGCCTCTAACTTGATCTAACAACTGCTATCTGAGATAACAACCAGGACCAACTACTTAACGTGCTTTCCGAAGCACAGAGGAGATCGAGAAAATGAGTTTTTGCCGCACAAATTATCAGTCACCCAACCAAGTAATGACCGCGCTAAGCGTTGCTTAACCAGCACGACCGTTCATGATCAGCAGGTACAGCTAGGCCAAAGAGCTCCTAAAAACCAGTAAATTGTGGCTTTGAGATACTGTACCAAAACATAACATACTGCTTCGTTTGTTGCATTTGAAATTTCATCCGAAATTTCCATCTGTCGAAATTAATGATGCAATGATAACATTGTAATCAACTTTGGATGTGTGGTTTGGGGTTTCCACATAGGTGAGTAAAATTTCATTACAGTACATCACAGAGTATAAAGGGTAGAAAATATGTGTCCTGAAAGTATGGACGCAATGATAGTCGCGAGTTCGAATCCTGCCGAGAATGGTACTATCGAAAAGTAGTAAAAACTTGTGTAAAAACCGTTTATTAACGAAAATACATGACACAGAAGAATTTAAAGAAATACTGCAGTTTTTTAAAACTAGCTGGAGTGTCCCGCAGTTTCGCCAGTGTAAATCCCAATCGAGAGTCCGAGTTCCAAAAATCTTTTTTAGCCTACACTTCATAAAGAACACACTCTCCAAATTCCATGTTTCTGGGTGTAGCGGTTTAGGATGTGCGTTCGGCACTCAGTTAGTACTTTGAATTTTACTATAAGTTGGTATTATACAGATTACAGACCATAAGTAGGTATATAGACGTACCAAACAAAAATGTCGTAATGATAGAAGAAGTCATTCATGACGCATAAGTACATTTATATCTAGTTTATTCTGCCGAAGCAATTCTTAAAAATGGTATCTACTGCATGAAAAAGGAAGATATATGCTCATAAAATGACGGATATTTCAAAGACATGACCTCCGGCGAGGAGAAATGGTACAAGAAAAATTGAACCTAGCTCTTTTTACGCTATGACGCAAATTTTGAAATATTGGTGAAACACTATATCTTACTATCTATAAGCTAGTAAGAAAGCCATTATGTTTGTGTGAGGGATATGTGCGTAGTCTACACTAATATTATAAAGAGGAAAGATTTGTATTTATTTGTGTGTGTATGTTTGCAATGAATAAACTAAAAAAACATCAATGCTGATTTCAAAAATTCTTTAACCATTAGAAAGCTACATTCACCCTAAGTAGCACCGGAGTAGGTACTTTCCATCCAGATATTTCCACGGGATCGGGAGTTACGCGGGTAAACGCGGGACGCAGCTAGTAACCTAATAAGTTAAAATGAGACACTCTCAACTCTCTCGCTTAACTTTACTAACCCAAAGGTTACCTGTGCACCTTTTTCCCTTGTCCTTAATATTTTATGTAGATAAATGCAGCTACGGGTTAGATAGCTAGAGCGTTTTTAAAAGCAATACATAGATAGTAGATAGGGTCATCAAAGGTCGGTGCAACCAGGTCAAGTGATGCTTGTGGATTCTAAAGCGTCGGTTTTTGTAATGGCACTCGGCCAAGAGGGAACTGACGAGAAATTACAGTCAACCCACGACTGAAGCGCTCAGTTTCAACGACTCAAATTAAATCGATGAAACATGAGATAATAGTGAGATTACAGCCACACGAGACGTGCATTGCATTGTTAAACTGACTTGTGCAATGATGATCCAAATCCGGGAGATATTGCCAAAATGATTCTCTGTCCTTCGACTGCGGCTAATGACACTTACACTGACACTTTACCAAAGCAAACCAAACCTACAGCACACATATAAAGAAATTCATGCATGTGTACTGAAGGTGTGGTCTGTTTTATTGTCCACCGTGTATTTTGAGCTTCATTACTGAGCGAAGTCATAAGACCGTTTGCATGCAGCCTCATGCTGCATACAAGGACGACGGGGGTAGCTAAAAATGTGGATTTCCATTCAGTCTCTGATGTAAACAGTGGAAAACCAGACAGAAAGACAAACAGGCATGGCGAAACTAGCCCTATCTTTTTGTGGATGGCAGAACTTTATGTAGACAATACCTAACCCCCTTATACCTACTTATAAACGATGATTAACAGCTGCATAAAATATGTATCATTTGTCTTTTACTGTCATATGACGTTTCAAAGTTAATAGACAGAGATTAACATTACATAACTTAGTCATCTGTTTATCATCCTTTATAAGTATAGGGCGATAATTGTTTACACTACTATGAAAATACTTTGCTACGCTTTTATTTCTTCGTTGGGATAATAAATAATAGAAAATGGCGTTCTTTGTGCAACCGGATAAAAATAATTTTAAACAAACGTACGACTCACGGCTGATTCATTTCCCGAGGAGGGAGAGGGCGCGATCACGCACCTACTACACACAGTGGAAGTTATACAGTAGGTTATTTATTTATTTACCAACAGCTTTAACAAAGATAATCTTCAATAATAGAAAACGGGAGGCCAATTAAAGGTTGCCGTGTTAAGGAATTAAAAATGTAAAAATGTGAGTGAGATCAACATCTAAATAACATCACTTAGCTTAATAACAACTACAACTAACTAACTAGGTATGGATATGGGAAATAACTAAAATCTTGGCAAAAAATTATATATGATTTTTGCCTTTAAAGTTAAAGTGCATCTACTTAATTAGCGATCGGCATGTCATAATAAAAAAACACATTAAGGGTCAATTGTGGTACGTGTGAACCACAACCACACCACGTCGCAGCGACAAAATGTGGTCAAGCTGTGGTTACGTGTGAATAGTGTCGCAGCGACTTTTTGCAGTTGCGTTGTAGTACCGACAAAATGTCGATGTGGTGTGGTTGTGGTACGTGTGAATTGACCCTGTCATGTCGTGGCGATGTGGCCGCGGTGCCGCCGCCGGTGGTGGCGTTGCCGTAGCGATGTGGTTGCGATGTGGTCGTATTACACAGGTGGTCGATAAACAACGGCAAAATGTGGTACGTGTGAATTGTAATATTCATTTTCAATACAAAATATACGCCCGACCACGTGGCGTCGTTGTAGTGTGGTTGTGGCTGTGGTGTGGTTGTGGTACGTGTGAATTGACTCTAAAAAAGAATGTTTTCAATCTGATATTTCTTGCGAAATTTATTACTCAACATTGAATTTAAAAAAGATCGTTTATGTAGTATAAGGTGGTATAAGTATAAAATATTTATTTATTTTAAGTATTTACTCGTAAAATAATCGATAACAAAACCTAGGCCTAACTGAAATAACTAAGATAGTAGGTAGGTACCTAAGTAGTATCACAAAAGAGCAGATAGGTAATAATGATTACCTAAATTAAGCAATGAGCGGCTATCAATGCGAAATTAATTACTTAGGTACCGACTACCGACCTATTGAATATTTCACTCAATAATAATTTAAATATTCTCTTTCGACAACTTTATTGCATACTTTATTCATTAAATTGGCCTTCTGCAACAATGTGCGGGTAATTGACTGTGGCAGCGTACAAACTGTAATTGCATTAGTGTGGACATGTTTGGACTCGCATCAATATTAGTACAACGTCCACAAAAGGCTAGGGTAGGTCGGAGAAAAGGGGGTTGCTTCATCGAATTATATTTTTTAATATAGATAAGTATTATCTTCTGTAGTTTTATCAAGTATCATACTCTCGCTACAGAAACCTTTCGATGTAGCGACCATTGTGTGTGCTCTACACTTCACGGGGCCAGAAATAAACCTCCCCCTTTTACACTCCAATTGTTTTAATTCCAAGTGACCATTTTAACTAACAAAAAAGTTGACGTCCAAATATTTTTCCTCTTTTAATATTTTTTTTTAAAGGGGGATGCGGATGGAGCCGCAGTATTTATTTGCACCTCTGGCTGTGGAGACCATGGGTGGTTGGGGGTCTGAGGCGAGGGACCTGATAGGAGAGATAGGTCGTAGGTTGCGGGAGAGGACAGGTGACCCCCGATCCGGCTCCTAACTGGTGTAAAGGCTAGCTATTGCCATACAACGCGGCAATGCTGCCAGCATTATGGGTACCTTTGTGCCGGGTACAATTCGGGATGGGTTGTTTGATTAAGTTTAGGTTTGACTGTATGTAATTTGACATTGTTTATTTGTGATTATTTATTTTGACTTTTGTATAGAACTAGATATATTAATTCAGTTTGCATAGCACAATATCGTAATCATTATTTACTTTGGTTATCTAAATTAAATTAGTGATTTCTTTTACCTTCAACATGACGTTGTATTTCCATTAAAAAAACAATATTATATTGTACCTACTTACTGGTTTTAAGCCTATTTCGAAATTTCCTCATTTTTTGGTAATAATAGCAAACAATAAATATTCTAATCGCAGTTAACTACGTAGGTAGCTACTTTATTATCCTAAACAGAGATTTTCAAACTTCGGAGGTGGTGGATACCTAATGTAGATGTAAGTAGAGTTACGTTGCGTTAACAAAACCGCGCCTATCAACTTATTACGTTAAAAAATAATATAATTAAGTACCTACTTAATGGTTTATGCTTAAACTTCTTCGACTCGCCGCGGATAATTAACCTAATATTTCAAATTTAAAAATATTTTATGACCCCATAACTCTGCGATCTTGATTACGATGTTCTAATGGGGGAAGCGGTCCACACTTTGAAAAACACAGCCATAAGATAAACGTTTGAAATATTTTTTCATAATAAAACCATAATAAGACAGTTAATTAAAACAAATAGAGCTTCTTAACGAGCCGGGGTGATGAATTTATTACCGTCCCACTTTTTAATAAACTTTGATTTATTACATTATTCTCTATTATTCTATTTTAAAATGAAAATCCTTCATTCATATCAACGTCCAATCTGCACAGTGGCAGACTCCTTTGTGAGTTTAATCATAATTTAATCAAGTTTGTGGCAGTGCTTATAGCTTTTCTAGACCGGCTAATGAAAAAATCTTTTGTTAACAGCTAGGTAAAAAGTCCTTAGAAATCATGTAATGTATTTGATCGAACTCGTCCATGCGATAGTAGGTTTATAATGTATATGACAATATATATAGTGAGTAGGTATATCTCACCAGATAGTGGTCAAACGCTCATTTATCTACATCTACACTAATATTATAAAGAGGAAAGATTTGTATTTTCGTGGGTGTGTGTTACAGACACACACCCACGAAAATGTTTGTAATGAATAACTACTGTGCCGATTTCAAAAATTCTTTTACCATTACAAAACTACATTCACCCTGAGTAACATAGGCTTTTTTTAATCCCGATATTCTCGCGGGATCAGGATCATTTATAAAAAGAAACTAAAACGTCTCAAGTCTCAACATCACCTCAGAATTGTTAGATTTTTTGTCGAAAACGGTGTTAGACCGAGATCCCAGAAGTGGCAGACCTCACGTATTTTCTGACGAACGAATCTCAATCGACCACATTTCGTTCGTCAGAAAATACGTGAGGTCTGCCACTTCTGGGATCTCGGTCTATGTAGCAATTGTTGGACATTTTGAAAGAAATGACTAACACCTAACACTTCAAAATATTTAGCGAAATTCGGCAAAGTAAAAAATATCTGACAATGCTGAGAGTGAGACGATGTTGACAAGTTTTAGTTATAGAACACATGCCTTGTTCGTTTTCACCCCGAAAGGCGCCGGCGGGGATAAGCGTCTAATAGGTACATACTTAATAGAGAGTTTAGGTACTTACCTATACATAATACGTTAAGTAGGAAAAGTACTACGAATAAATAAGCCCTTAAAAGTGGTCTTAAATTGTAAGACCACAGAAACCGTTCTGAATAATTGCCTGTTTATGTGCCTAATAGTTGAGGCCCGCGGTTTGAGTCGGGTACGCAACGATTTCGTGGTCTATATGCAAGACTCCAAGACCTCAGCTATAGGAATACAAAAAACATAACCCTCCTTCGGCAGTCAAGTAAAAAGAAATACTAAGTGCGGTAAAATGTAGGTATGTTTACCCAAATCTGATGATTACTATGTTAAAGAATAATATTTAGTTTTTAGTCCCGACACCTGACTAGTGTTACATATAACACAGCGTGCAGTGTGCAGCTTGCAAAGAGCACCACCCTCCCATTGCTCGACTCTTTGCATGCGGCAAAAATATGCTTTACTGTTAGTGACACCAATCATTAAAAGTGCATCGACGCGTTTCGGCTTTAAAAAGCCATCATCAGGAACGTAGACAAAATCTGATGGTAAATAAGGTAAAAATAATTATACAGAACCCATTGGGTAATCGGATTATTACCATCTTGATACTTTAATGTAATATGTAAACAATGTGTGAAAAACGTATCTAAATCTAGTCAAGCGTACTAATGACATGATTAAGATGACATCTTCTTTTTCTAATCTTCTTCTAATATATAAAATTTTCATGTCACAATGTTAGTTACCGTACTCCTCCGAAACGGCGCGACCGATTTTGTATGCGTATTCAGTAGGTCTGAGAATAGGCTACTATCTATTTTTCAAAAAAAAAAAACAGACAAAACAATGTTTGCCGGGTCAGCTAGTTGCCATATAAAAATCACGAATCGCGTTTTTTTTCTCATGCTATGAGATTCTGGTAGACCTTGTACTAAACACAAGTTCTAACGCAAGTTGTTCGGTATAGTTTTTGGATGAAGAGGTAAAAAACAGTGAAATGTACAGATTGGCTTTTACTTTTCCAATAATATTAGAGTATATGGGCTGTTTTCAAACTACAATGGACTTTTATTGCTCTTCAAATTTGTAAAGAAATGAACGAAAGGAAAACAAGGGTTGTTTATACGACCGAGTTAACAAAGAAGTTTCGTTGGATTTTTAATTAGTTTATTTTCATAGACTTTTAGAAATATAAGAGCAGTACCTACCTACCTACCTACCTAAATAGATGAATGGTAATTTTTTTTAACGTAGAGAATCTGGTTAAGACCGGTTGTGGCCCCCCTGGCCCCTGGCCAAGATGGTGGACGACCAGGGATGTACTCACTAAGCCCCACGGTGCCATTCACGCCGCAATTGCCAGAGCTCGCCGGAACCTTGCGGAGCTTACAGACAGACCAACTTTAAAATTTATAGGATTGTCCTATAAATTTTAGAGTTGGTCTGTCTGTAATTATAAGTAGGTAAGTAAACGAGGATGCTTGATAGTCCTTTACGCAAAAACGACTGAAATAATTGCGATGAAACTCATCATGCAGTTAGTTGAAAATCGATCGCTATCCGAATATTGTGATAAAAATATCAATTTATACTAATATTATAAAGCTGAAGAGTTTGTTTGTTTGAACGCCCTATCTCAGGAACCGCTGGTCAATTTATTAAGGAATTCTATAGGCTATACTATATATTCAAAAAAGAATAATAGAAAGTCGCGGGCACAGCTAGCTAGGTTCAGTAGTTATTACCCGAAGGAGTAACAAACATTCTCGTTTACTTACCTACATACAAACTTTCACATTTCTAACATTAGTAGGATAGGATAAAGTGATATTATGTCTAGAAACATAAAATGTCATCGGCATTAGCAGTCTACCCGTCCGGTTGTCAAGACGTGTCATAAATGACAATTCCCAGTGAAATGACCCGCGGGATCCCGTGACAGGAATAACTTGAGGAAAACCCTTTTCAGGGAAAAAATATTGAGATAATATCTTGGGAATTATTGTCTTCGTAAAGGTGACCTTTCATTGTGACATTTACTAGCGAATCGAAACTTTATTTTAATAATCAAGTTATATTTCGTCATAATATCATTGGTTTAAACTAAAGAAAAACGAATATTATTTAAAAAGGAATTATTAAACATATTTTTTTAGATTCACACGTTTTGTTAAAATAATTACATTTCTTTCTCGCGACCAAGACTATTGTAACATAGTTGAAACGCCAAGGAAAGAAAATAAATAATAATAAGATTACGGCAGTGATTGTAACTAGCCAATTGCAATCATGGGCGAAATATCGAGAACCGTTAAAAACAAATTAAAACATTGTACCTACCCCGTTTAAAATTATTTTTTGTAGCGAACAACCATGAATTTCTACTTGGCAAGCATGTGACCAAATACCATTGGTGACCTTGACATTTTTAATACTTAACATGTTACTGAAGCTTGCCTTTGCTTATATTTCGGCTCCTAAGGGGTTACTCAATTTTAACAAAAATCGTTTTTTCGATAATTGTTTGACAGTCATTGGATTCGAAGTTAGTGATTCGATCCGAAAAATAACTAGTGATTCTGCGAACAGTAGACCTCGCAAGCACATAGCTCCTTTAGTGGGTCGAATACCCTACCAATAAAAAAAGAGAAATAAGTCCGACATGTAGAGGAGAAGCAACATACCTACTGACAGACATAAGAAAATTTTGTCAGATTTGAAAAGAAAAAACGCTTCGCTCGCTCGGTCAATGATAGTATGGTCATTGTCATAGTAGAAGTATTGATCATTCGTTCGTTTGCACAAAAAAATCAAGTAGACCAACTGTAAAAGTTTTGTCTTATGGATAATCCTTTACGAAGTAAGGTTTTTAGCTTAGTCATGTCGCGTCGCGATAAGGTGTTGTATCCCGGCAGTATGAATCACACAAGGTCCCCCGGGACACGGCGTAATCCTGCATAATCCTCATACGTAACGAACACGTTGTAAGTCAAACTAATGCTTCTTTTACTTTTCGGAGCTCCGTGGCTTAACAGATTTGATGGAAAAATTCATAAGTGAAATTATTTTCCGAATTAAAAGCTTTATTTTTTAAACACGAAAGATGAGCTTTTGACTACTGTCGCACATGATGGTATAGTCTTAGATGTAGCACGCTCATCCAGGAGGAAGATGGTAATAGAACAGGATCAGACCCGTCTTCCTTAGTGGCTGCACCGGTCTACGTAGCGGAAGTTCGCTTGGCACTATGACTTAAGCCGGTAACAAGCCACGGTCGAATCCTTCCATCAAGAAACCCCTTTTGGTGTAATTTTCCGACGGGCAGGGGATACCGTAGACATATTCTTTTATACCATTCCCACTCGTAAAAGCTTATTTTATTCACGCTAAACAGTGAATATTTGAATTTAGAACACAATTTACTCGTCGTCCATATAACTAAATGCATATACAACCTCCTTGCGTGAAAAAAAACTTGATACAAACTCCTTGCGCTAAGAATACTCGACATACAAATTCTTTTTAGGGTTCCGTAACCAAAGGATAAAAACGGAACACTTTTACTGATATTTTGCCGTCTGTCTGTCCGTCTGTCACCAGGCTTTATCTCATAAACTGTGATAGCTAGACAGTTGAAATTTTCACAGTAGATGTATTTCTTTAGCCGCTATAACAACAAATAGATAAAAAAACTTTTATGTGATTTTGACATAAAAACGCAACAATACCGTGATGTATTTTCACCCCTAGCACTTTTTACTATCTAGTGATGAATTGAAACTGGCGCCAGTGGTAAAATAAATTTTAACGTTCGCGTTGCGTTCACGGATTGGTTGCCGAAATTTGTGATAGTGGTACGGAACCTTCGTACGCGACGCGAGTCCGACTCGCACTTGACCGGTTTTTTTCCTCGTAGTCATGGTATAAAGTATAGTATGCAACTCTTGAATAAAGTACGGATTTAGATTGAGGGCCATGAACCACTGGCGTCGCTCAGGATTCTAATACTTGAATCACTCGCTACGCTCGTGATTCAATCATCATGGATCACTCCCTACGGTCGTGATTCAGTCGTTAGAATCCTTCACTTGCTCGTGATTCATCTACGGCCCTCGCACTAAATCCGTCTTTTATTCACTAGTTGCATAATATACTATTAGACCCGGGCTACAGGGCCTAAAAATAAAGCATTCCTTAATTTTAACCTGTTATTGGTGTGTGGTTTTCTTGTGGCTGTTTTGGTAAGAGCGCCCGCAATAGGGAGGGTGTGGACCTCACTAGGTGACGCATTTCCGATTACGTGTTCCATAGGAGACAATACTGCCTCGACACGCGCACGGCTTTTATTGCCTTCTATTGAAAATGTAAGCGGAATTACGTCACCTGGTGCATTGAATTTTGTAAAAGCGTGTTTTCAATGAAGTTTTGTTTACCGATATTTTGCACTATTCGAAGGCATGGGACATTTGCTAATCCGTCGTAGGTTTCTGTGGCGTCTTACTTCCTAACCTCCTTTAAAACGAGGCCCTTCTTACCGAGCTAACACTATTAATATTTTATTAAGCTATTGCATAGCTTTAATCGCGGGCTATTTTTGAGCACGGCGACCGAATCAAGAAATTCCGTAACGAAAATAAAACCTAACACCCCCCATTCCAATTCCCTTGCGGTCAATGCCTCCCGCGGGTAAAGCTATTGCATAGCAATAGCTTTTAAGCTAGGCCTCCCGCAGGTAAAGCTATTGCATAGCAATAGCTTTACCGCGGCAGTCCCCGAGTGCCACACGTTTTTTTTAATTATTTGAATTAAGCTCAATATCTAAATGCCAGGTTTAATGTGTTTTCTTTCTTTATTTTTTATTTAAAATATGTTTTACAAGCAACTTTCGCTGTTAATTTTAGTAAAGAAACGGGCAGTTTGCTAAATCTGCTAACTTGAAGAGCAAATAGTCATATGATTTCTCTGTCTAACGATGTATGATTTATTTTGGCAATTCGTTTTTCGTCTACATTTCAAACCAGAATTTTATACTGTTTTCCTAACTCTAGGATCTTCCCTAAAGTGTCCCGTGTCGAATTACCCTACAGTTCTATACTAAACACACACACGTTGCCGGTTCCCATGGGAGGGGAGTCGGGGGAAATTGCGTTACTACGTTTATTTAAATGCTAATATTTTGATAGGGGATATGCTTTACCTGAGTAAGCCCCGAGTTGTACTCGTAAGTCGAGTGTCGAAATAATATTTCGTTCGTGTCTAATACAAATATCAGAGCGTATTAATTTTTTACCGCCTTGGAAAAGGAGAGGTTGAAATTCTGGCTTCTCTAAAGAAATACTCATATTTCATAGTAATAACAGCGCAGCGCCTTGTGGATTCGAATATTTAGGTACTAGGTATGCTTCATAATGCGATAGTGGTAGTGCGAGAGGGAGACCTGAAAAGAGGTAGAGAGAGTGCGATAGAGAGAATAGAACTCATTTGAGAGGAGAAGACATGATTAAGACCAGAAAGAAAAAAGAAGAACATCACCGTGATAGCAAACCCCTATGAAAAGTTTCTGTTTCATATGCATTTACTAGAAATATTGTTTGGATGATGTATTTCTCCATGTCAAATATTTCTAGTAAAAATGCCTTAGCAATAAAAACAAAAGATATAGGTATCATACGGGTTTTTATCGTGGTTTGCTATCGCGGTGCTGTTTGCATCTATTTTTAAATTTGCAATTTTGAGGGTTTTAAGGCCGTTACACACTTTTGTTACACACATGGTCCTTTACATTTGGCACAATTCTTGGGAGTATTATTGGGAGTATCTATTTATTTGAGGAGAAGCTATGTATATTTTAAGAAAGTGTGTTGCTGTTGCTACTGCTTAAAACTCTGAAATCCGAACATCTTACTGGCATATAAGTTAAGCTTGTTAGTATTTTAAGGAGCTCTCAATTTTGATAGAGATTCAGGTGTCTCTCTGTGTATAATATGTTGGTATGTATTTACAAAAGAAGAAGTACCAATTACTTGTATCCGCTGTCTAGTCACCGTAACACAAGCTTAGTAGCTTTCCATGGGGCTAGATAGCGCTGTGTGATGTTCACAGAATTTATTTATTTATTTTTATTTATTAGTCAAGTGTTATGTTTACCTATATACTACGTAGGTGCTATAGGAACCTACCTCGAATTTACGAAAAACTTCGCGGGTACTGCGTCATGCCTTCTTTTTTAAGGTGCGCTCGCTGGGCACCTATACTACCTACCTACTTTGTTTTTTGATTTCAGACTTCAATATCTGACGTTTTGTTTTTTTGTATTTGACGTTTAGACTATGTATCAAATCATAGTCTACAATCAAAAAACGAAATGTAGCTAGTAAAAAGTTGTAGAAAACAAGGATAATTTTTATTCTCTATAGTCTAATTTCGAGCAATGTAACAAGATTTCAGTTATCTTCAGAGTAGCATCCACTGAAATGTTGCATATGTCATAGGTGGTCTGCGCAACCGCGGTCGCATCGATCCATGTATTTATAGTGGTCTAGTCTTTACTAGGAATCCTATTTATATTATGGATACGAGAGTCTGGGTGTTCATTTGTATCAGGCATTTGGTTATCCATCGTAGGAGTTTCAAAATGATAGTTAATATAATTGTATTCATTAATTAAAGCAAAACTTTATACGCAGTTTTACATTATCTCAGTCCAGTGATCGATTTAGCACTGGATTGCAACTGATATACAGGCATTTGGATGTTATGGATTACACAGGAGGAATAATAATAAGTAATAAAAAAAAAAATAATAATGCATTTATTTTGGGTAGGTTTAACACTGTACAATAATAATTTTAACAATTTGTAAGGCTGGCTGGCTTTTGTATTTGGCCTTTTTTTAAAACTAACATGGCCCATTGAGCATAAGAAACTTTAATCTATTATACAGGATGGTCCGAGGAAGGGGTATTAACGGAAACGGGGTTGTTCAAGACCTCTAGGCGAACAATTACTACTACTACTACTACTACTACTACTACTACTACTACTACTACTACTACTACAACTTAAATTATACGACTTTTATCCCGATATTTCCGAGAGATCGGGACTTACGCAAGAAAAATCGCGCGGCGAAGCTAGTCTGTAAATAAATGTAAAAAAAAAGTGTTAAAGCTGATCTGTTAACTAACTCAAAGTTTGAAATATTTTAAAGGAAAAATACATCTTCTAAATATTACCCGCGGCTCGGCGATGTGACTTATTACAAAAATATTTCTAGTAGATCTGCCTAGACCAATAAAATCAAATTATACGAAGATACTCAAAGTTTTTAAAATTTCCAAGAGTCCTAGAATAAAAATTCACAATACATAAATTCATTATTCATAAATAATTTATGGCTAATAAAGGTAAGTTATTACAAATATCCGAAAACTTAATCGCCTAGATATCTAGAACAACCCCCTTTCGGCTTATACAATCATCCTCTGAACGTTATATAAATTACCTTCTCCTTTATTTGAAGACCTGTAATTGAAAAGGGAATTCATTGGTACTGAATAAACAATGAACCACACCCAGGCCTTATCAAAATGAGGCGAGGGATTAATATTTTTAGAAAATCTAATTAGGTATCTACTCAGTGAATATTCGTGAAGCTTTTGGCTTACGAATCCCTTTGAAATATAACTGGGCTTGTGAAAAACGACCTCGTTGAATATTCCATTAGTCATGTAAAACTAAGTTTTAATGGAAAACTTGGGAATCTCTTTAAATCCACCCGAAGCTGGTCTGATAAGTAACAAGAATCCTCGCTTTATTGGAGCTCAAAGTATATTTTAGTTTTATAGAACGTCTTTTTAAATTAAATATAGATTGTACATCCTACTAATCGGCGCGGGGCGTGCGTCTAAGCACTTTTTCAGTGGTGAATGATGATTGTCGATTGGCTAAATATTTTCACTATTTGTAAGAAATGGTTAATTCTACTAGTATTTAAGCTCATACCTGCATTGTATAAATACATTGATGTTTATTCGTGAGATCCTGTAATAAATAATTTTCTAAATAATAAATAAATAAATGTTATAACGGTGAAATTTTGTGAGTAAGTAACAAGTATGTCGGTTACTCCTTAAGAGCCCTATAGCCGCTAAACTTAAAATCCATGTCGGGTTCATCGAAAATTGTTGATTATTTCATGACGGAATGTTGTTGAACTTATTTTTGTGTATGGATGGTAATCAACATTGTTTCCGACGTTTAAGTGCAGTTTCCAGACCAATATGTCGCAACGTATTGAAGCCTATCGACATTTTAGCCAAAACAGACATTTTTGGTCTAAAATTTGGATAGGCTTTCCACCAATAGGAGGTTTTTGTCTTAAAACTACACCAAAATGTAGGAAACAATGTCACCTACAATCCATACACAAAAAAAGTTCTACGACATTCCGTCATGAAATAAGCAACAATTTTCGATGAGCCCGACAGGGATTTAGAGTTTAGCGGCTATAGGGCTCTTAACACAAAAATTACTGAACAGATTGCGATGAAACATGGTGTGCAGATAGCTGGAGATAGGGATTAACACAACCGCCCGTAGTTTCACCTGAGTAAGTCCCGATCACGTGGGTTAATAGGGATAAAAAGGAGCCGATGTGTTGTTCGGGTCTGCAGCTATCTACATATTATACCGAGTTTAATGAGGTTGAAAACTGCCATTTGCTCACTTCAGATGGCGCTACTGTTCTACGATTCCTACTATTTGTAAAACTTCATAGTTTTTCGTAAACAAACTAAGTTATTTTGAGATAATTTCACAAAATGAAGCTGTAGATTGCAAAAACATAACAAAATATGTATTCCTCAAAGATGCTAAATGAAAAAAAGTTCGTTTGTTTACTGATCCATTGAAATGTTACATTTGGGTGTGCATTTGTCAGAGAACGCAATTTTATTTTTTAGATATCAAGGGGAGGTTAGTTTAAAGTTAAATAATAGTTTGTGGGGTTGTGGCTCTTGTCCCACGGCCGCCATCTTGGAAAAAGGGATTCAAATGGTTTTTATGGTTTATTTGCGCACCAATGTCTTTTTCTTTAAGAAAAAGGAATGTGCGCTAATAACATCGCTCTTACGGTGAAGGAAAACATCGTGAGGAAACCAACATGTCCTAGGACTCACCACGGTCCGAAGACATGGGATATTCAGTGTTTTCTATGTATCCTATGTATGTATTTACAAAAAAAAAAAAGTATAATATGTAGTATATCCGTTGTCTAGTACCCATAGTACAAGCCTAGTGCTTAGTTTGGGGCTAGATTGCGCTGTGTGTAACGTCGTGCAATATATTTATTTTATATTTATTTATTTATTTGACGAACTATAGGTCTCACAAAAAAAATAATTAACATTTTGTATTGCAAATAAGATTATCTACAACTTTTGTAAAGTAACTTTTGTTTGTAGAACTAAAAATAAAAAGTTAGAAGCGAAAATCCATGAAAATTTGAGAAACAAATTATATTGGTTATTTATGAACCGATTTTGATGATTATTTTTTTATTCGGAAGGTATAAGTCCCAAGGTGGCTCCATAAAATAGTGATATGGATCGGACGAGGATCTTCGGAGTGATGAGCAGAATATATCGTCAGAAAGTAGTAAGGCCGCCTATTGTGCACTTTAGATTTAAGTTTCTTTTGTTTTAATAATTGTAATTGTTATTTTTGGTGATAATAAAGCGTTCTATCTATCTATCTAACCATAACAATAGACAAACAAATTTATAAACGTTCCCATTTGTATTATTTATACGGACTAGGAATAAAGCACTTCGTTTCATATCTTTAATATTTTAAGTCATTGCCTCTGTAATTTAACAGGCTCTTTGAACGTAATAAAATGGTCATGAATCTTTAACCAGTGCCGAGATACTATTCTAGACACAAATGGTTTATACCACACTAGCAGCACCCCACGGTTTTACCTGCGTAATTACGATAAATTTCCGGTAAATTTCTTAGTGGATTACCTACACATAACAACGAACACACTCTCCAAATTGCATGTCTCTAGGACCAGCGGTTTGGGCTCTTCGTTAAAAAATTTGGTAGTTCAGTCATTCCTGAGACAAGATATGATCAATAATTTTGGCAAAAAATCGTTTTCTCCAGCTCCTCCGTGTCTCGGACACGTTAAGCAGTTTATCCCAGTTGTTATCTCTGATAGCAGTCGTTTGGTCAAGTTAGAGGTCTTAGGGTGACCTGACAATCTAATACTAGGTGAGCCACACAACTATATGCAAAACTAGCAGATTCCCGCGGTTTCACCTGCGTAAGTCCCAAAAGTAAAAGTAAAAGTAGCCTATGTTACTCAGGGTGAATGTAGCTTTCTAATGGTGAGAGAATTTTTGAAATCGGTCCAGTAGTTTCGGAGATTACCCCCACATACATACATAGGTACATACATGTTACCAACGTTACCTCTTTATAATATTAGTATAGAAAGAAGAATGAGCATAAACCGATTTTTGTGTGTTTTCGTTCGACGTTGGACAAACAATAAAAATCTAAATACGTTTATTTATTCGGATATTAGCAAGATATCTCTTAGAAACGTCAGTTATTACAATGTAATTTACTGTGTCTTCGGAAGGCGACCTCCAAGAAGAAGAAGACACAAGAAACTCATGGGGTTTTTTTGTATTTTTTTTTGCAGTAATCTTGTGATTTTCATTGCCGCATATTTATTACTGAACAATAGTGGAACTGGAGCATTAATCTATACTATAACTAGCTGACCCGGAAAACGCTGTTTTGCCTTATAAATTATAGAAAGTAGCCGATTCTCAGATCTACTGAATACGCATATAAAATTTGGTGAAAATCGGTCTTGCCGTTTCGGAGGAGTACGGTAACTAACATTGTGACATGGAAATTTTATATATAAGAAGATAATCCTTACTAGCATTACAAGCGCGAAAGTAATTCTGTCTGTCTGTCTAAATCAAAATTTAAACAGTATAGACGTTCATTACCTTCATGTGTAGTAGAATTTTATTGCCTTGCGGTGTTCATGCAAACATTGTCGTGATTGTACGTACTACCTTTTGCAAAGATCATTTCATTAGGAGCCGATTTTGATAAAATGAATGTGGAACTTACCAACTTGTACTGCATTATTATTATAGTGCTTCATTGGCATTTTGTTTTGCTTTCCGACTGATCCAAAGTACCAAATCTACAGATCTGCACATGTATCGTCTAACCGACGGCCTTTGTAGCGCATTGGGTGTGGCCCGACTGCAATGCAAAAGGTTGCGGGTTCGATTCCAGCCGGGTGCACGTGTTTATGCTTAAAAATAAATATTTGTTTCTGGTCTGGGTGTTTTCTTTGCATCATTGTATCATATGTATGTACTCTGTAAAAGAATAATATTTAGTTTTTAGTCCCGACACCCGACTAGTTTTATAACACAGCGTGCAGTGTGCAGCTTGCAAAGAGCGGTGGGAGGGTGGTGCTCTTTGCAAGCTGCACACTGCACGCTGTGTTATAACACTAGTCGGGTGTCGGGACTAAAAACTAAATATTATTCTTTTACAGAGTAGTTATGGAGTTCCGAAAAGTAACGCCTAATACAATCAATTATCATATGTATGTATTTACAAAAAAAAGGATAATATGTAGGTAGTACCTATATCCGTTTTCTAGTATCCATAGTACAAGCCTAGTGCTTAGTTTGGGGCTAGATTGCGCTGTGTGTAACGTCGTGTGAGTAATATTTATTTACTTTATGATTTATCTAGGGGGTTGTGTTGGGTATGGCACCCTTAAGAAAAAAAGTCCTACAATAAAAGAAAAAACTTATCTCTAAATAATATAATTCGTAGTAAAAGATTAGGTCTCAAATAGCTTTAGCTTATCTCGGTATTAAGAGCGATAAATAAATCGAGAGCAGGCTGATCCTAATCAGACCAAACATTTTAAAACCGCGAGATGTCTCGATCGACCATCTTGGTCCCAAACGCCTCTAAGGCCTATATTTAGTAATCGACCCACCTCATACCTACGTGAATTTCAGGCACACCCTATTGGCTGGGGCGGTGTGACGTCAGATATATCCGTCCGCCAATAACGCAGGGGAGGTTCGCGCATGCCAACGGAGGGCTTTCAGGCCGACTGGTGATCCAGGGCAGTCTGGACTAGATGTCCCAGGTGTGCCAAGCACTCCCCAACACAAACAAAGGTCAATATTTTACATAATCACCTATTTATAACCATCATTTTAAATAGTGAATAGTGCTTTTTAATTTCATTTTCGATTAGATTCGTTGTTTTAGATAAAGAAATCCGGTTTTTTTTGTTCGGTAGAGTGCTCTTAGGGTTATGTAATCTGGTTATGTAATGTGTCAGTGCAAGTGAGGAGGTCATTCGGAAAATATAAGTATTATAATTCGGCTGAGGTATTTGATACTGATCTCTACCTGTTATAAATAATTGGCGTTGCATTTCGTATGAAAATGTAGATTTTTTTGATAATTTAAATATTATTTTTAAAATATATGCTACAAATTATCATAAACATCATTAGGCTTAGTAATTGTTAATTAATTTCACAATTTAGTTCAACAATACAATTATTACGCTCTTTTATCTCCTTCCGTCCGCGTCGTCGGAAGTTAAGTTAACAATTACGTATTTGTGGGTTTTATTTATTTGGTAGATAAATGTATTGTGGAAATCAAAGTAGATTGGGTTTAATGGATTTGTAATAAAAAAATTGCGAATGAAAATTTGAATACACGCCCTGCGTAATACCGTTGCTTCCGCCCGCGCCGCCGCCGCTCTGAGTAACTGAGTTACGTGAGCATAAGCTCCCGGGGTGAAATAATGTTTACTTTTAGATACTTTAGCTATTAAATCGTGGTATTTTTTTATATATACCTATCCATATTATATGGCTTTATTTTAAAAAATACTCTTTGCTTTTTGAAAAAATGCTTTCAAAAACTTTAGTACCCGGCGGGATTCGTCGTTCGAAAAAACTCTTTATTATTTTATTTAAAAGAATAATTTGATATTAGTTAAAATAGACGTGCCTAAGTGTTATTTTAATTACCTATTATACAATAGGAATAGACTTTTCATTTTTTGAAATAAAAGATTTCAAATTATTTAAAACGATTTTTCTAAAAAAGTATGTAGATACTCGTACCTACCTACAATGAATTCATAAGTTACATTTGGCACAAAAGGGGCGGAAGTCATAAAACTGGCAATGTTTCCGGTAGCAAGATGGCGACCGGATGCAAGTCGAGTGGTGGCTTCCGCGGACACACATCCGGCGGAGAGAGTTCTCCTTTTTAGATGAATACAAAACATAGTACTAATTTCATTATTAAAGCTGTGGCTACAGATGTAAAAAAGTATGTTTTATTACAAAAATGTAAGGTCAACCAGGGGAAATGCGTCTATGGGGCAAATGCGGCAAACATCAATTTACCGGACTTATAATTTGATATATTGATAAAATCGCCATCTACAATTTTATAGATTTTTTTCTCCTTTATCATGATTAGCTATTTTATCAATATAACAATTGTAAGTCCGGTAAATTGATGTTTGTCGCATTTGCCCCATAGACGCATTTCCCCCGGTTGACCTTATACAAGTTTATGCACAAGTTATATATACTTTTGTAAATCGATAAGACCTCACTGTACTAATTACACTTCATAGGCCTTACCTTTCGGTTTTAGGTTTTCGGTTTTCGGGTCGGGGTACGGATAAACGTAAAGTTTTCCGTAAATATACGGCAAACTTATCGTTTCGAACGCACAATCACAATCGAGCACAACCCCTACTACAGATAGTATAATGAATGAGAAATGAATATGGGAATCAGAACAGATGTTCAGTTGAAACTATAAGATAAAAGTTGTGAATGAGCTTAGGTTTTGATCAAATAAGTTAGAATGCGTTAAATAATATATTACTTATACTATTTTATTTCAATATATCTGCCAATAACGTATTTTATACCGCTTATTTTATTATTTACTAGCAGCGTCCCGCGGTTTCAATTGCGTAAGTCCCGATACCGTGGGACTATCGGGAAGTAGAATATGTTACTCCTCGATAATGTAGCTTTCTATTGGTGAAAGAATTTTTGAAATCGGCATAGTAGTTTTTATTTTATTTATAACAAACATAGACACAAAAATACAAATCATTCATCTTTATAATATTAGTGTAAATCAATAACGATGTTTCATTTCCAATTGTTCCAGATTCAAACGGGGTGCGCACCATGGTGACACACTGAATTCAAAATTAATACATATCAAATAATGCACTGAATTTAGACATAAGATATACAGTTAATGTTAAACAAGCTAGGGTCCGCGCGCGATTGTCTTACTTTACTCGTATTTCGGTGTGGGCAGTGAGGGGCATTAGCCCCCAGGGTCCGAAGGTGGATACAGAAGGAGGCGCGTTGCTCGGGCGGCTGCAGGGCGCGCTTCGTGGAGGCGCCGCCGCAGCCTCGCCCTCCAGGGTCGCCTCATCCATCAGGGGCTACCTCTCCAACAAAGTCGGCTCGCTTCAACTTAAAGATACAGGTAAATGATCTGACTAACCAATGTGATTATAGCCTAGCTCCAGAGATGGTGGTTTCCTGTCTTCGTGGGCTAATCTCGCTGCTGGCTAAGAGATAATGCCTTACTGAATATTCATTTATTACTGACGAGATTTCGCGTACAATTAGTTGTAGGTAGGTACTTCGTCAAAGTCAAAATAGATTTATTCTTTAAAATATTTTATATTCACATAATCTTTTTGAATCGTTATTACTATTAACAATTTAGTGCGTCTTCGGAACGGGACCTCTAATGAGAAAAAGACACAAGAAGCTGCAGAGTTATTCTAATGTTGAACAGAACTCATTTACGAACTCATATACACTTCACTCTCCCTTCGATCACGGTTCAAAGCGACATTGAATTCATATTCTCGTGCAATGTCTAGCGTCTTGCGAAGTGAAGTGAGCTGAGGGAGGAAGGAGGCGGGAGGGAGGGATTTGATTCGATTTCCTAGTGATTGGACACCTAACAAAATCTTAGTCGATTTATATCGTTTTTTTTTTGTTTCGAAGAAATTAATTAGATTCCGTGCAGAAATTATCAATTGAAAGCTTTTATTCATTTAAAAATGCTTAAATCTAAAAACAAATGTAGGTTACATATGGTAAACATTATTTTTTAAGCAAAACTATTAACGATCTGGCTGTATGGAATAATACTCTTCGTCTTATGTTAGAATTAAAAAAAGTTGGTTTGTAAACAAACTTATCGCGTTCCATCACAAAAAAAAACTTAACACAAAAATGTTGTTATTTGCCAAAAAAAACTTTCTTCGAGTGGCTCTTGAAGTGTTCCAGGATGACGAGACTCTACAGTTCTCATTGTGTGGTTTGCGTCACGAAGTAATAGTGTGCCGAGACTTAAACGTGAATAAATTAACTTAAAAAGTGATAATGAAGTAAGTACTAACATTTATTAATGTAATCTAAGAAATTGTAAAACGACACAAAATAACAAAAACAAATATTACAGTGTTAGCGAACGTTCCTCTCACCCGTCTCAAGCTCAAATCGAGGCTCTCATAGACTTCCTCGAGAGAAACCCTAACCTGGCGAAGGGTTTCTTAAAGACCAAAAATGGAAGAGATCGAAGTAGACGGCAGTGGGAAGAAATATCAGTTCGTCTAAATTCTATGGGTGGCACAATAAAAAAATACCAGCAATGGACCAAGGTCAGTAGCTCGGTATATTGATTTTATTATAAAATAGGTACTTTTCAAGAATAGGTTTCTAGATTAAAATAATATACTTATGTAAAATAACCTGGGTACATCATACAAAATATTTATAGGCTTTTTTAATTGGGCCATTTATTAAAAAAAAACACTTTTATAATGAAGTAGGTATCTAATTTAAAGTAGGTACAAGTAATATAAGGAATAAAAATATTAACATAATTTGCAACACTTTTTAACTGAAACCGAAAAATGATATTAATTTCAACACTTTTTAATTAAATGTTTATCTGATGTTTTCAGTATTGGTCTGACAAAAAGAGTGGTGTGAAGAAAAAAGTAGCAGCACTTGCTGCTGCTAAACGTAGGACAGGTGGTGGGGTGGAGGATTTACCTGAGCTCTCAGAGATAGAAGAGAAAATTGTTGCTTTGTGTGGAGGTGCAGGGTTTGGTATAGGTGACACACATTTAGGAATTCCGCTTTTTCAGGTAGGTGAATAAGTCTTTTCTTTTTTTATTTTAAATAAACCTACTTAGAATAGTAAATGAATTTAAATTTCAGGAAACTCTCCCAGAAACCTCAACACAACAAATGCCACAAACAGAAACACAAAGCATGTTAAGCCATTCCAATGTACGTATCATCCATCACCTATCTTTATTTTGACTAAAGATTAAGCTAATTACTGATAAATATCAAAATGCTATAACGACGGTATGTACTTATGTTCTTACAGACATCTTATTTACAACACCAAGAAAGCCCAGCTCCAGAACAACACTATAATATAGTTTTGGTGAGTATAGTTACATAATTTTTGAATGGTATCAAACCCTTAAACGACTAAGTTTGCATTACGGCGGCAACAGATATAAAAGGCAATTATATATTCTTCTCATTACATAAATTAACTGAATATATCAATATCTGCAAGTAATGTTGTTCAATTAAATTTTAATTTTTTTTAGACATCATCTTCAGAACAAAGAAGGCAAAATAGACAAACAGCTAGGAGATTGTTTGTCTCCTCGGGAGACGTCACACAGCCAAGTCGAAGTAGTTTACATGTAAGTATTATTTATTTAATAACAATTACAGTGCACCCACCAGTGTAGTACTTCCTACAATAACAGTAAATAATTTAGAAAACTTTATCTTGACCTTGTAGGGAGGTACCTACTTAGTTTAGTAATATATTCTTATTATTAACACACATTTTTTTTATTTCAGGATATCCATTATGAACCCTGCCTCAGTCCACCGCCACCTACACTGTCACATACTCCAAGCCCAATGCCGATGTCCATTGGTTCTACGTCGAGCCCGCATCGCCGCGGCCGCACGGTGTGTGCCCCGACACAAGATGCTGGTTCTTCGTGTAAGTATGAAAAATATGTTAAGATTTTAAACATTTAAATTTAAAAGAGTTAAAATATTGATTTTTTCACGGAAAGAATTTTAAACCCTGCTTACTTATTAATGAGCTGACAAACACTTTCTGTTACAGCATCGCTTTATGCTCAGCCACCTACGCCACTCCAACAATCATCGGCAACCCCAGTACTACAATTTGAGGCTTCTCCATCTCGCCGCGGCACCACCGATAACGAAGGACGTCGTAGCGTTCGTACTAGTCGAGGTGCTGCTTCATGTGAGTTTTAAATAAGAAAAGCGAAATCATGAATTGTCGGTCAAGGATTGATAAAGAATCTAATATTATCACTTTGTATTTATTTTAGCATCACGGAGTACTCGATCGCTACCTCCTTCCCAGCGGCGAACGGAATTTTCGACGATAACCGAACGATTTTTACGAGTCGAAGAACAGCGACTGGAGATTCAGCAATCGAATGCACGTATCTTGCAAACCATGATGGAGCATAGCATCGATAGAGACAGCGCTCTAACACAGGCTGTGTTGGCTATTGCGGAAGGTTTAAAAGCTTTAGCGGCAGCAATAAAACCCAACGAATAGGTGACATTAGGCGAAATGTTTAAAACATAGTAAATAATTGAAAAAAACGGATTGCTAATTTTAAATTAATTTTATATAGATTTTTCTTCTGTTTTCGCGATGTTGTATTGAAATCAAATTGAAATTAAAGACATTTTCCGGTTTGAATCGCGTGGTGTTTATTACTTATAGCATTGTTACAACGCTCAATCGCTTTACGCGTTGTAACAATGCTAAAAGTAATAAACACCACGCGATCCAAACCGAAAAATGTCTATAATTAATTTTATATTATTAATTATTCATTACATAAGTTTGACCTTTTGTGGTATTTAGGTACCTATCTATGTTTATAACACGTAGATTTCAATATGTATTCGAATAATTATTGCAATGTTTAGATATTGCAATGTAAATAATAGACTGTGTCCGCGATGTTGGCTTGAAATTAAACTCATTTTTTGGTTTTAATCGTGTGGTGTTTAATAAGTATAGTCTCAATGCTCAATGTTTCAGGATTAAATTCAGTCAAGTCGAAAAATTAGTTTAATTTCATGTAAAATAATTGCACACCTTTATTTGTATTCTATGTATTAAACAAATTAAAAACATTTTAGTTTGTCTATTTTAATACAAGGGACAAGACTGACAATTATTTGCAGTCTGGATGCATTTATTTAATACGACTGCAACCTCTTGCACTACACACCGACTACAATCGGGCAGCATGTTTGGTTTGCACTGTTGGTTTGTTGCAATCGTAATCGTATAACTGCGTTCAAGCTGCTTTACATTTGGAGTGTAGTACAAAAGTAGCATGTCTAATTAGCTAGAGTCTAATATTTTATAAATTACGTACACAAAGTAAATGGCATAGAAGTATCGGATGCACCAAAGGGTTAATTTTTACTCCATAAACTTGTAAATAAAACATATTAGGTATATAAATTATAAACTTTGAAAAAATCGCATCTAAACATATAGAATAATAATTACTATGACTTACCAAAAGCTAATTTTTATTACCTACTCAATCATAATCATAATAGGTAAGTAAGTATATTTTTGTGAATTTCATATTATTATTATCATCTATGGTGATACTTATTGAAACTATTGTAACCTTTTTGAATAGAAAATAACGATTTATTATTATTATTTATGAAATATAGGAAATATCAAATCTAGTAATCTTTAACATTAGGTCTTAAAAATCTTTAACATTAGGTACATTACATAAAAAACAAACATTAACATTAATTAAAATTACAGTAGAAAATTATGCACTAAGTAAATTAAAATTTAGAAAACGACGCGTACAGTGGGCAATAATAAATATAATTAAATTAGACGCGATCGCCACAACGTATTAACTAAATCTTGCCTACGTGTCCGTCCAAGAAATAAATCGGCATTAGATGGCATATCTCTATTTTGTCTCCTCTGTACCTCAGAAAGCAATTGTGCCTCTTCTATTCTCTCATCTTCACTCATTGTAAATGTCGCCAATCCCGCCCGGTTACAAATATTATGAAGAACACAACATGCTATTATGATCTTCGCCACTTTATCTGGGTGGTAATCAAGAACTCTGTGAACTAACAAGCATCTGAAACGGCCTTTTAACAAACCAATAGTACTTTCTACCGAATTGCGGGCAGTTAGGTGGAGATTGTTGTAGAAAGCTTCTGGAGTGTTTTCGACGGCATTATTAATAGGCGTCATGAGATAGGCCCGTTGAGCATATCCAGAATCACCTAGGAACGAAATATACAGATAGTTAGTAAAGACCTCTTTCTTAAATATTATGTAAATATTAATGTAACCATTAATAACTTTAATAAGTACCGAACGGTACTTATTGTAGGTACCTATTGCTATCGGTCGTCCTCTCTAACAGACTTTCATATTTACAAGAACATTATTAGGTACTAGCGCGATCCCGTGGGAATTTTTAAAATCCCTTTTTTATCGGATGCCTACATCACATCACATTCTCTTAAATCCAACTTTCTACTATCAACCAACGATCCATCAGTCAGTCAAGACCAAGAATTTTATAGATATAGATTAGACAGGTAGGTAAAGTTATTAAGTTATGACCTACCTATTGGGATTGTAGCGTTTGTGGAAATAATAAAATTGTTATTTTTTTTGCAACTGAAAAAAAACTTACCTAGTAATGCTACTTCTTCCCCAGCGCTTGTCAATGCCTCTAAGTAGTCTTTTACATCACAATGGTTAAAAATAAAGCTGTCATGTGTGGCACCACCATATGTTGGATCCACGTGTAAAATGTTTAGATCAGCATCTGTAATCTAAAGAATATATAGTTAAAGCACCTAGGTATAAAATAATAATATAACAGAAAGAACATTAATAATTATTTAGAAAGCAATAACATTTTAGTTCACTTTACCAATTGCACATTCCTCGCATGATAACCCTTACGACAATAATAGCGTTCCTCGTTCTCAGCTGGTCTTTTCATGGCAACCATAGTCCCATCAATGCACCCAATCACTGAAGGTATTTTGAACTTTTCATAAAATCTGTAATTTGATATTATAGGTCAGCTAGTAGTTAAAATATGCAGTCATATGTCTTAGACCTACATAATTATACCTATGACTTTTACTAGGTTTTCACCACAAGAAATAATTATATAAAACAATTATTAAAATAAAATGAATTACAGTGCGCAACTGAATTAACAAACCTTTTCTTCAACATTAATCTTTCTTCAGCGTTTTGAGGGAATCTTATATATTTTTTTACTATGATAGGATGATTAAGTGTTTCTACCACTTGATCTATGCATCTTGATGCAGATGGCTGTGATAAGTACGTTCTTATATTCTCCTTTATTATTTTTTGGTAGCTGCCATTAGCCAGGAACGACAACGTGC
Organism: Idaea biselata; assembly: GCA_958496205.1. Taxonomy (NCBI): domain Eukaryota; kingdom Metazoa; phylum Arthropoda; class Insecta; order Lepidoptera; family Geometridae; genus Idaea; species Idaea biselata. The sequence goes on along the minus strand of OY292400.1, from coordinate 4,648,518 downwards.
ATAATATCTGTAAAACAATTTATTTAATTATAAATCTATCTTCTGAAATGTAACATCTTAGGTCTGAGTAAGTACCTACATAAAATTCTTGATAGTAGTTAATTATTATATATTTCTTACCTTTATGCGAGTTAATAGTCCCTTTCCTTGATGTGTTGTATGTTTTATGAGAGGTATTATTTCCATTTCTAGTTCTTCTATTAGTTCTTTTGAAAGCCTGAATACATTGACATAGTCATCATTCCGAGTTAAGAGTTCTAAATCTCGAATATGTTTAGCTTGTCGACGCATTTGAAGATTGTCCAAAGCTTGAGCCTCTTCTAATAAATAATTTAACACAAACAAACGAGCCATTGTAGATATGCAAGTACACTTTCACGCTTATTCACAAGTACACTAACACGAAATAAAAGTTTTTTTTACTAAAACAACACTATGTATCTAAATACGACAATTTTTATCATAATATAACACAATAATGTTAGGAAAATATTAATTAAAAGATTGTTTCACTTCGAAAACACTAGCGTAAAAAATGACAGTTCGAATCGAAGTGAAACTCGAAGCGAATTGTGAAGTGAGACCCTTTACGGCTCTTCTGAATACCAAAGCTTACGTCATCCCATACAGGAAACGTCACAATGTCGCTTCAGCTATAGTTCAACTCGCCGCCACTTCGACAAGGGTGCCGCTAGTGTGCTTTCGATCGACTATGGAATTATTAGAATGCCAATTTCAAATCTCACCGCGAATTCGCGCGTGAGTTGTCTTGTGAATCGACCGGCTGATGGGTTTTTTACTTGCTTGTAGGCAACATAACCAACGATGGAAAGCCATTTCTCAATATGCATCTGAGCCGTTAGGCTTTGTGCCTTTTCTCTTTCTATAAACAGACTTAAATTTAAATCATCGAAATGTGACCTGAATTTTTAGACATTTTTCGGTTTTAATCGCGTGAAGTTTATTACTTTTAGCATTATTTCAACGCTTATCGAGACCTTTACAGGTCCCTTCTTCAGGAAAAATCTATGAATTTCCATAATTAAAATCGATTCTAGTTCCCTATACTTAATGTCAAATAGCCGGCATTAGTATGTTTGTCTTGTACGATCTAACGAGGAGCAAATGTTTGGAGACAATGCCTCCTCAGTAAACAAGGGTGTGACGTTACAAGGGACTCGACAAACAATCGCTAACTTGACAGCTTCAGTACGTTCAAGAAGGAAAAAACCGTAATAATATTTCTAAATTTTCCTGTGGATTGAGTAGGTATGAATTTTTTATCATGGCATCTGCATCTTGCTAATAAATTAGTAAAAGTGTTTATGGTTCTATTTATGGTTATTGTTTTTGAAAAGAAAAAAAAAATGCTTCGCAAAAAAAAAAAAAAAAAAAATATGGGTGATAGATTTGAGGTATTTTATTACGAAGACGGAAAGGAGGGTGTTCTAAGTTTGAGGTGTCTGTGTGTTTGTCTGTGGCATCGTAAGTCGTAACTCACTACTAACAGATGTAGCTATTTTATTGATATAGTTTTTCATACTGGTAAATTCAATTACTAAATTAAAAAGCATTAATCATTTTATTAAGTAAAAGCGAGTGTAATGTAAAAAGTAAATTCTGTTGTAGTAAACTGTAAAACGCGTTTTGCAAATATATTTTCCTTTGCTTCGACAAATTTCCGTACAACAACCGCAATTTGGCGACATCTCCCCTCTAATTGCATCAATTACGATGTCGCAGGTTCGAGCCCGATCTCGTTACTCTCGTTATGTCGTCAAAGTTTAGGCCTACTCCGCTAATGCCCTGATTATAGCTTATTGGGGACATTAAGGTTAATTACTACTAACAATTATATATAATTAAATTAAATAGCCTTGAGCTACATACAAAAATAAAAAGAAATTTATAACAATTATAATTATAACTAGCTGCGGTCACGCGGTTTCACCCACGTAAGTCCTGATCCCGTAGGAATATCAGGTTGACAAGCATGTTACTCCCTGAAAATGTAGCTTTCTATCGGTAAAAGAATTTAGAAATCGGTCCAGTAGTTTCAGAGATTACCCCCAATATACATACATACATACAAACCAACGTTACCTCTTTATAATATTAGTATAGATTGGTAGGTATATAGCAGACAGTGTATAGCTCCGAGCTAAAGGTCAAAATACACGGGCAACACTGACACTACAACTTCACACATATGGAGCCCACACGTAGTGTAGGACACATTATAAAGAAATTCGTGCATGTCTGCTGTGGGTGCGAGCTCTATAGGTAAAGTTGCAGTGTCAGTGTCGCCCGTATATTTTGAGCTTAAGCAACTAGGCTTGTGTCATGGCGATCAGAAAACTATAGCATTTGCGAGGAGTTCATATTTAACTCTGTAGTTTGATATCATTCTGACACAATAATGTCCAAAAATGATGTAATTAAAACCATGCTACCAAACGCTGAAATTTAAAATTTTAGTCCAGGCTTGCATGCCCGCCTTAAAGGCAAAGAACCATAAAACATATTTATACGCAGATTTTCCAAACATTTTATCTATCAGGCAGGAATCGATCCGAAAGCTTTTGTGACGCAGGTGTTTTTTTTCTATCGCGTTATCGGATTTATCGATTCTTTGTCTATATAGGAAAATACACTAATTTTTCCCAACACGAGTTTTCCTATTTTACCCGAAGTTTACAATAGTTACCCTAAAGTTAGCAAGTTTTCCCCTTGTGTCGGACGCGGTGGGGTAAGCCGGCACTCCCTGCCTATGAATATTTGATATCCCGCTGAGCCCGCGGGCAAAAGTCGAAACTCGTGTTCAATGCAAATACTGTGTCTGACAGACGTGACGTACCAACACTCTCTCTCTATAAATATCATTGATTTTTATTTTTGTTTTACTGTAGTCAACATATATCTTGTGGATTTATAAGGCTGTTGTTCATCGGACGGACGTTAACTCAGTTGTTATGCAGAATTCGAGGAGTTTCCGAATACGGGTATGGTAAAAGTTTACTGCGCGCCTCGCAGTTTCACCCGCGTAAGTTCAGATCCCGTGGGAATATCGGAATCAAAAGTAGCCAAAGTTACTCCTCAATAGTGTAGCTTGCTATTAGTGAAATAATATTTGAAATCGGTCCAGTAGTTTCAGAGCCTATTCGTTACAAACAAACAAACAAATCTTTCCCCTTTTTACTAAAACAATGGATAGAGACCAGACCCAAAGCACAACCAAAATTCTTAAATACTTATTCCCGGCGGAAATATGTAGGTACAGTTAATACTTTGACATTTACTCTTTTGTTAATAAACGTAGGATAAGATGGGATTCCATTTACCACCTTTTGTTTCTGTCTGTCAACTTTAAAAGTTCTTGTCACGGAAAAAGACAAAGCATGATGTTACTAATCCGACCTTACTCCAGGTTTATTAATATAATAAGGGTACTAGACTGTAAAATAGTTAAAGCACCTATATATATATCTATATTTAACCTTTATACCTCTATGTTCTCCTTAGATCGGAACATACGCGAGGTGGAGGTGAAACTCCAATAATTTATGCATGGATCAACTAATATCTAATTTTGTATTCCCCAGACCAGAATCGATCGTAGAGTGGGAAAAGCCTATCTTTTATTTAACGTCTCAGCAAATTGAATAACGATTTTGCTTCAGGCAACGCCACCAGTAATAGAAAATGTTTGTTTTCTTTGTTCTAAAAATAAGACAGTTGTATTGGATTACGGGAGTAAAAGATATTTTAGGGAGGAAGGACTCTAATTCGTGGGTTTGGAAAATGTTTTTTTGTGTTATTTGTTTAGTACGCACATTGTGTATTTCACGCAGCCGATTTGGATAGAACAAAAAGTCTCAGAAAAACACATTTTTTTAATAAGTACAGAATACTCAAATACTCAAATACTCATTTATTGGTAACAAAAAATTACAAGTCAAAATAAAATAATTATATTATACAATACAATGACGTATAATATATTAATCAATAAAATTATGTTTCACAATACGTGAAATATAAACCATATTAAATTTAAAATCAAATAAATTAAATTAAATGTCAATCATAATAATAACAAGTCACAACGTCCTGTGCCTACCCAAAATTAATTACAGTAAGTGTTACAAACAACAAGAACAGGGTACCTAAAGCTAATTAAATTGTATTTAATATTTGATTGTCTGTCTCTTAGATAAAATTATTTTTAGATACCTTTTCAGGTATTATATTCAGACTGTTTATCTATTTTGCCGGTGCAGCCACTAAGGACTAAGACTACTGCCGTCTTCTTTTTTCGTGATGTAAATCGTATATTCTTATCATTTAATGCTATTGAATTCATTTTCACGTTTCAATGTACTTTATAGCATACTTAAGTAGGTTATATTACTTTAAAATGCTTTTTAAGCAATATTTTAACAAAAAATATGCGTTTTAAATCATTTGATGACATTTCATGAGCGTATTACATCTTAGATCATATCATCACTTACCATCAGGTGAGATAGTGGTCAAACGCTCATCTAACGTGTGTATAAAAATCATAAATACCATAAATGTATTATGTTCAGTAATTACAAATGTCCTTTATTAATAGGCGTCTAGAAAATTGGAACGAAATGTCATCAAATGATTTAAAATGCATATATTTTTGTTAAAATATTACTTAAAAAGCACTTGCAAAGTACATTGAAACGTGAAAATGAATTCAATAGCATTAAATGATTAGAAAATAATAATACACTCAAGTGGAACTAATGTCCATTTTGATTGTCACGGTTCTACTATCGATTCTCAGTCATAATGGAGTGTCACGTGGCCCCCACTTGCTGTGACAATGTATGACAAATAGCTCTAGTGTAGATAAGTTTTAGGGGGTTATAAGCCCGCGGCGACTTTTAATTGGGGTTTCAAATAAATACTGCTATAGGTAGGTACTATCAGATCGTAAGGTAAATTACTAACCTAAAGTAATAAAAAAGAAACGCAATTTTTTAGCAGAATTATTTTTAACAATAACGTCATTTTGAGAGAAACTTCTACCAACTGTTTTTCCATACAAACGTAGTCGACTGTTTTCTACCTGGATAAAGAATAATAAAAGACTTTAGAGCAAATATGTTTATGCCATAAAACTTACATCTGCCATGACCATGCCCCTCCCCTACGTTTTGTCAAATAGAAACAAAAATCTGGAATAATTAGAATATGAAAAAAAAATCAAAACGCAAGGTCATGGCTGATATAGGTTATGTGGCATAAATATATTTTCTGTAATGTCTTTATCAAGGGAGGAAACAGTCAACTACGTTTGTGAAGTTTGTATGGAGAAAAGAGTAGGTAGACTTTCCCCTTATTATTTGTAGACCTTTCAATCACAATAATATAAACTACTAGCTGACCCGGCAAACGTTGTTTTGCCTTGTAAATTATAGATAGTAGCCGATTCTCAGACCTACTGAATACGTATACAAAATCTCATAAAAATCGGTCAAGCCGTTTCGGAGGAGTACGGTAACTAACACTGTGACATGGAAATTTTATATATTAGACTAGCTGACCCGGCAAACGTTGTTTTGCCTTATAAATTAAGCAGCTCCCCGCGGTTTCACCCGCATAAGTCCCGATCCTGTGGGAATATCGGGATCAAAAGTAGCCTATAGCCTTCCTCAATAAATGGACTATCGAACCCCGAAAGAATTTTTCAAATCGGACCAGTGGTTCCTGAGATTAGCGCGTTCAAACAAACAAAAAAACAAACAAACAAACTCTTCCGCTTTATAATAGTACTAACAGCTCCCCGCGGTTTCACCCGCATAAGTCCCGATCCCGTGGGAATATCGGGATCAAAAGTAGCCTATAGACTTCCTCAATAAATGGACTATCCAACACCGAAAGAATTTTTCAAATCGGACCAGTGGTTCCTGAGATTAGCGCGTTCAAACAAACAAAAAAAAAAACAAACTCTTCCGCTTTATAATATTAGTATAGATAGATAGTAGCCGATTCTCAGACCTACTGAATACGTATACAAAATTTCATAAAAACCGGTCAAGCCTTTTCGGCGGAGTACGGTAACTAACACTGTGACATGGAAATTTTATATTTTAGATAAGATAATAATTTCCGTGGATAGGTATAGGTAGGTACTAAATACCGATCATTACATTTTGTTCAAGCATTCCTTTCCGGGTATTTATTCTCTGTGTGACTAACCATTTCCGACAAGCCTATTTTGTCCAGCTCCCCTTCGCAGGGAGATCTCATTGAATATGTTAACACAGAACTGATTCGAATACCTACTTGCTAAATATCTATATCAGTATACATTAGCATTGTAAATTAATTAATGCAATCCTGTATATCAATCGATGTCGAGGAATCGCTCGAGGGTCCTCTATTATCGCATTTTCTACCGCGATAATTCTACCTTACCTGCAAGCAACGTTACGTAAAATATTAAGTAGGTACCACAGAGCAGATAATGTTCAGATATCTGTGGTAGGTACAGTCTTCAATCAGAGTCCAGTACCACTTCTTATTCTCTCCCAACATTTATACAGCCAATTAACACGTCTAACAAACTCGATAGCCGCCCGTTGCCAATCTAAATTCCAACACCAAACAGACTTAATCCTAGTTTTAATGAAGCGCCCCTTTTTCCCTTCTCACCCCAGCTTACCCTGCTTACATTTATTGGCGTTGTACCCGCAACAATAGAGCGGTATTGTTCCTTCGACCACAGGGGAAGTCGGGGATAGCTGGCATTGTTTTTGCACCCACAGAGGGTTGCACTTTTGTGTTAAATTGCTGTTGAAATTGTTCAGATACGATTGTGCACGGAAAATTATGATTAACAGTTGCCGTTATTTAGTATAATTTGAATATACAATCGTTACAAAAGATATTTATCCACAGACACGGTATTTCGAAAAGACAATGCTTTATAATGCATAATTTCAAAATTACCCTGGAGATGCATTTTTTTCCGTACCATTTATTCAGATCAAACAAAAAATAATGCAGATACAAGACAACTAAGTAATAGGCGATGAAAACCGCAACAAAACGAAAAATGTACCCATTGTTAAAGTGATATTATATTGTGAAGATCAAATGAACCGTACCACATTACTGGTGGCAGGACATATCTCATAATAGTGAAATAATATTTGCAAGATGGCTGACGTCGCACTCTCCCCTCGACAACTCTTTGTCATTATAAACGCCGTTCTTACTCGGAGTGCGTCTGGTATTGTGTAGGAAAACATTATTTATGTTATGAGCTATAGGAGACAGGAGTTCACACCACACAATAAAAAATTCACACCATGCCTGGCATGGTGTGAATTTTTTAAGTTTATTGCCTTAAATAGTCTCATAGTCGAGCTGAGCAGCATGCATGTAGGTTGTAGCGTTGATGAAATCAGGATCAACAATATAAGTTACGCAGATGACATGGTGCTGCTCGGGCCGACTGTGGGATCTATCAGGGAGATGCTTAAAGTATGTGAGGCGTATGCTGCCTCCCACGGCCTTGTGTATAATGTCAGCAAGAGTGAGTACATGATCTTTAAGGCCGCCGGTAAGTGTCCGGACGAGCAGTCTATTTGCCTTTATGGACAAAACATAAAAAGAGTGTCGTCCTTCAAATACCTCGGACACTATATTGCCGACGACCTTAAGGATAATGTGGATATTGAGAGGGAGCGTAGGGCGTTGGCGGTTCGTGGTAATATGCTGATTCGTAGGTTTGCTCGTTGTAGTACTGAAGCCAAAGTTACGTTGTTCAAGGCATATTGCCAGGTCTTCTACACGAGCAGTCTATGGATCAAGCACACCAAGAGATCGCTAGACGCCCTGCGCGTCCTCTACAACAATGTCTTCAGGGGGCTGTTGGGTCTTCCCCGCTACTGTAGCGCCTCTGAAATGTTTGCGCGGACGCATACTGATGGCTTCCATGCCATCTTGCGTAAAAAACTAATTTCTTTGGTAAAGAGGGTGCGGGGAGGTCACAACAGTATCCTGACGACAGTTGCGGAGAGGGTCAACTCTCCATTTATGGTGCATTTCATGGGAGTGGCGGTCAATCAGGGAACATTTCCTATAAATTGACTGTTGCTCGAGTGAACCTGCGTCATAGTACCTATATGAATTAATGTTGTGTTTTGTGGTTTTTGATTTTATAATCTTAATTTTATTTTTATCATTTTTAATTCAATTCAATTTAATTTTAATTTTAATGTAATATGTAATATGGATCATCGTTATCTGAAATAAATGAATTTTAATTTAATTTTTTATTGCAACAGTAAATTTAGCAATTTTTATACTGCTTTGTATCCATGTTCGATACCCACGCATACATGACGATTTTTACCAAGACACTCTATACGCAAGCCGCGTTTAAGACCTTCGTTCTAAAAATGGATTACAAATAATATGTATGTTTAACTAAAAGGTGTAAAATAGTACCGGAACATAAGTAAAGTAGGTACCTTCTTATTTAATTGTTTCTAATTGCGGCTTTAGTAAGTCCAAGATCGTGATGAAACTAGTCTATATTCTTAATCCAAAATCCAATTTATTTTGTACTTATCAAACTGTAAAGAAATCGGTTCAGAAGTGAAAACGTACTAAACGTGCTATAGTCTATAAACTCAAACACAAATGTTTTGAAATGCCTAAAGTTTCCAAATACAACCGGGTCATAAAAACCCATATTCTACCGGTCAATAAATCTTATTAAGGTTCCAACTACTTTGGCCCCCTTACGCTATAATGTTAAATTATCCGTCAGTAACGAAGGGCCCGGGCGCGATGATTTGCTGATCGAGATATCACTAATACTCCACCTTGTAAACCAAATGGAGGAAAATTGTACAGATATAAAAATCATTTACGAGGCGACGTTAATCTTTTTTTTTTAGTAATAATGTGTTATATCTAGATAATGTTGTCAGATATGCATCGGGGTGTACCTACAGTACTTAATACTTATAAACATGCAATATCACAAACACTTCAAAATATGTGGTAGTCTCAATCTTTCAGAGGAAACACACAAAGTACGAAAACAGCTTCTTTGCTCCACCTTATTAGGATATATCATTATCTAGCGTATATAGGTATATTCATAGTCTTTCTTTTCGTATTGTGGTGTGGCTCACTTAATGTTCGATTTTCAGGTCAATCTAAGGTCACAAACTTGGCCCAATTACTGCTAACAGTGATAACAACTGGGACCACCTCCTTAACGTACCTTCCAAAGTACGAAGCTTTTCAATGTTGATACTTTCTGTCGTCTAAAATGTGATGTATTCATTCTAACTGGTTTTGTACCCGATCGCGTGCCATACCGCCGTATATCCTTACTTTTATTCGCCGTCGAGTACATTGTTTAGCATTCTTCATAAAACTGAAAGTGGGAAAATTGCTGAGTAAATGCTGAATTTAGAAGAAAAAAGAAAACGCGAGAACCAGTCCATTCGATTAATGAAATTGCACTCTTGACATTTCAATCTGAAGAAAATGCGTCAGATATTTTGCGTAGACAAGCAAACGATAAGTGCGCGAAAGTTCGTGAATTTTCGGGTATTTTGGTAAATGTTTTATTGCCCGCTGCGGGCGTCGTATCTCGTTATGGGATTTGCGGAGGGCGATGGGATCTACGAAGATTTACGTCGGCAATTCACGCGACTAGATATGAATGTCGATTAGTTTCGTGTGTCTTGTAAACATGTGGGGTACGTTTGCACTTATACTGGATCGATATAATGGATATCTTAAAGGATTGTTGTTCTATTTCTTTCTCTCGTAAGTCTCATCATATGTCACGGGTAAAGATACGAAGCCATCTATGAATCTAGTCACACATCTTCAGTGACCGCACTGGCCTTCGCATCGGAACACGCACGATCGAGTCCCGCTGGCAATATGACTGAAGTCAGTGGATGGTGATATACCACGGCCAAAGCCTCTCACCCAGTACAGCAAAATAAAACATTATCTGCGAAACAATCTTAGCACCGAATACATCGTGCTTACATTTCCCGTATTTTGTTTCACCACCACGCTCATTATTTACAACAAACTACACATCTCTGAAACACTACCCCTGTATTACCACATCCTATTTAAACTGCTAACTTAAAGCTTCAATCGACGTGCGCTTTATTAGCGCGTCGTAAAGCTGAGTGTTGTGAAACAAAAGAGTCAGGTTATTTTGTGCAATTTTTCTCGGGGCGTTGTGAGAGAAATGGCTTCATTTGCCCCGGTCTCCCCTCTGTTCGGCCGGCAATTACAGCGGCGTCTTGTTCTGTGGCTCGTGCAAATTTAATGAGTCTGCAGTACGAAGGTCTTCTCTATGAATTTTTTGTAACGTTCAATGCAAAGTTTATTTGCTGATGTGTACCTAATTAGAATGGATCTTCCAACTTAGCAATGACATCGTCGACTGGCTTAAAAATTTAGACCCAAAATTTGTTTTTTTTTTTGGCGTTTTTTTCTAAATTAATCTATGTTATTTGTCTATATTATGTTTTCCTATGACATACGATTGAATAAATATTTGGAATGGAGACAAAATGTCTTCAGGTTCAACTCCTTTAAATGTCTTTGTCGGTTATTTTATAAATAGATACCTCGGGCGAAATTGGCGAAGTTGGTTAGCGTCCTCCGCTAGAAACTGGGGGATTGGGGGTTAAAAGTTCCGCTGGGAGCATTAAATTTGGGAACAAAGTATTTTTTTTCTAAAAATACAAACTTGATACCTATCAAAAAATTCATAAGTAGGTGCTACGCTACAGGACTGAAATTCTAAATCCCAATCTTATGAATTAAAGTCGAGGCGAGCACTGGTCTAAAGCCATTATATTACATTGTATTACTACCATTTGTTCGTTCCACAGAGGGCTGAAGGAAGTTGAAACAACATTACGTATTCCATTTGCAGGCAAACCGAAGCCTCAGGGCTTACCGAGAACTGAGCTAAGCGAGGCACAAAGGCCTGTTGTTTTACTCTGTACACGAGTTACATGGTTTGTGTAGTAGGTATTGTTGTATTAGGTAGTATAAGTAGGTATATTTTTAATGTTTTTGTCGAATTATACATTAGAATGTAAAAAAAATCGAGCTTAGCTACTGATTTAGCTAGTGCCTACTGGATTTTTTTAAGCTATTGCATAGCTTTTATCGCGGGCTTTGAGCTTTGAATGAAGAAATTTCGTAACAAAAAAAACCTAACACCCCCCACTCCGCCTACCATGTTGCCATGGTTACCATGTAGCTCGGCCAAGCTCCAAGGTAACCATGGCAAAGTGGAACAAAATAAAAAAAAAAATATAATTGCATAAGTTGATAAAAATGCTATGCAATAGCTTTACCGCGGCAGTCCCCGAGTGCCATACGTTTCTTGTTTGTAAGTGTCCTATCCTATTATAAGGTGAGGGTGGGTGTGTTTGTTGCTCATACGCAAAAACCGCTGAACTGCTTGCGATGAAACTCAACTAGATGATAGCTGGAGTCATAGAATAAATAGGCTACTTAAAGAAAAAGCCCGCCTAGAATAAACAAATTATCCACTAAAAGTCACTACTTAAAAAAAAAACATCTTTTCTGATAAGCCTGCGAAAGTAATTTCATAAAAACATCGATATAAAACGTACAACGTTCTATAGCAAATAGTGACCGAGACAAACGGGATTACATTCGACTTGTGTAAACTTTACCCGGGTGCCCCGTTACCCCACTCTCCCCAATCCCTCGGGATACAGTAATCCAGTTGCCGTTCAAAATGGAAAACTGTAAAAGTCGAGATCATTTCTCTTTTGTACGAGTAGCTGAGATCCATCTCTTAACGAGGACTTTTAAACATTTTTTTCGAGGGATAAGCTCGTTAGCTTATAATTTAGTTTTAAATTGCTTTTTTTTAAAGAGTCTTTGATTTTTATTTTCTATTTTCTACTTGGAGTTTTTTCTAAACGTTTAATGTTATTGTCTTGTCTGTTATACGCCTAATATCATGGAGCTATAACTGCAATAAGCTTCAGACTTTTGGAAAGCATACATTGAGCCCAAATCAACACGTAGAGGCTTTTAACAGTGTTTTAATGCCATAGCCTTTGAAATCTAAAAACACATATTCTTGGTTCAAGGTTGCCTGGAAGAGATCGCTTTAAGCGATAAGGCCGTCCTTTGTTCAATCTGCTTCACCGTTCGCGAACGTATCAGAAAGAGCATGAGTTCGCTTATAGATACACCTTTAATCAGTAGATGGTGGGTGTAAGCTGAGTCTGAGCCTTTCTCCCAAGAAATATAAGAATATCTACTAAAAATAATAATGGTTAACATATTCTTATAATGGATTAATATAGAATGTCTTACTATAGTCTGAAAGACACTTACCGTAACGGGTAGGGCGCGGGCTGCGATAGGGCACGCCTCGAAAGCCCTTACCATGGCTTTTATACGCTTCTACTCACTATTGTGTTCTTGTAAAGCACCTAATTTCGTTTCGTGACGTCATACTACTGTAAAAGATGAAAAAAAAAGTTGGAATAGTTTATATTTACAAAATCGTATGAAAATAAGTTTTTTTTGTTTAAAACCGTGGCATTAGCGATTTCAAATTATTTTAGAAAATAACTTAAAGATAACACCAACAAAAAGAAAATCTAATAGTCCTTTCATACCATACCGCTAAGCTCCTTAGAATCAGAAATAAAAAAACCCATGTGATTGTGATAGATTTGTTATTCCAAAAGTACACAATGTTTGCATCTTTATTGACATAGATTATATGTAAACTTATGAATCAATAGAAGGTGTTGAAACAAAGAAAAATGCCAGCCAATTTACCTAACACAGAATAAAACTACCACCTACATTATGTATGTAATGGTAATCACTATGAAAAACCGATTAATCTCGACTTCAAAGCATTTATGAACGGTTCCCAAATATCCTGTCAGAAAAACACAATTTACGAACACAAAATTAGACATTTCCTTCAATTCGACGCGGAAAATCAATTCTATTTTCCATTTCGGTTCACTCAAAGCAGTAGTTATTTCCGATCACAAAGGTCCTCACCTCAGTAAAGGTACCTGCTAGAGACAGCCCCTCCGAAGGACCTCCCGGCGAGACAAATATAACTATCAACTCTGCATTGTTGGCGTTTGTAATAGTATGGAAACATGCAACGCGAAAGTTAATTAAAAGGGACAACTTCAATTATTATTACTATTTAATATGGCTGGTAAATTAAAACTATATTTTTTGCTGCTTTTATGCCCGTGTCCGTGGGATTGTCGCCTTAGTGGTCCTTCTACTTGATACTTAAATAGTGGAGCACAATTTCTAGGTGAAAATGCTACATCTTATAGATAGATAGATGAAGGCTTTATTTACACAACTTTAAGTACAATACAGTCGTATTACAATACATAAAGTATAGAAACACAAAAAGCTTAAAAATAGAACGTTGCACAAATGGGCGATCTTATACCGTATTGTCCACTTACTATCCGGTACTATATCACAGCATAGTGCTCAAACGCTCACCTATTCCTTTTTTAAATTTATTATGAGTACTTACATCTTGTAGTAAAGGTTTACAACAAAGCGAAAAGCAAACACTTTGTTTGAAAAATAAAGATTTTAAAGAATGTTCGCAGAAAGCTTTCCAAATGGTTATAAAATATTCAAAGCTCGCCGCCCGCCCTGCTTCGCCGTAAATAGAAAGTAAAGCACTGTAGGTAGTTAGGTACTGCTTCAGAATAATAGGGTTGCTGTGGAAATAGCCCTAATTTGCAGAAAATACAAGCTAAATTAATTGAACTTGAACCTAGGTTTCAATAAACTTTTTAAATTCACACGATTTGTTAACATAGTTACATTTTCCCGGGCCTTTATCGCGTATTGTTATTTATTTTCTTACCCCGACGTTTCGAACATGTTACAATTTTCTTGCCCCCTGCAATGGTCAGTCCCCTCGCGACCAAGAACATTGTAACATGGTTGAAACGTCGAGGTAAGAAAATAAATAATAATACGCGATTAAGACCCGCGAAAATGTAACTACAGATAGGTATCATTTTCAAAAAATTAAAAATAATAGTGAGTAAGTTCTATGAATTCTCCAGTCGTATTAGTAGGTTTTTTAGCAATAACGAATTTAGCAACCCTATCCCCAGGTCATTCCTCCCCTGCCCCTGGGGAGTACAACCCCTGGCTAAATTAACTCGCCCTACCTCACCTGCCTTTGAAGAAGCCGGCAGGGTACAGGCGCTAGACAAATTGGACGCCGGACCGAAACGAATTCAATAAAATATTCGAAATCGTTAAGGATTGTCAAGTACTTTCAAATCTTTGCTTAGGCTCTGTATAAGCAGATTAAGGGATGTTTGTTCGATTGCTTTTCATATATACATATTACAAGTGTAGGTACTGTACACTACAGTATATTTCAGAGATGGTAATTTAAGCCGAAATGGGGGTTATTCGAAAGGGGGAAGTTTAGGCGAAATACTTCTGGTTTCTACGACATTTGAAAATACATTTTTCATTTATTTTGAGGTTATGTTTCACTGAAAAACCAACTATTTTTGAAACTAAAGGCAGCAGGCATGTTTAGATTGTATTTAATTTCCCATTTAATACTACCTTCTTCTTCAGTTTTTAACAAAATCGTTGACACCATGCCCCTGTACGCTCCACAGGGAGTCCCGTTCCCATAGAAATGGCAATTTCATTTCATTTTAATGCGGATGTTTGCCTCCAATATAATCCAGTTTGAGTCGCCACTCGTTGACGAAACTCGTTTGTTGTGATGGACGAAAACATTTTGAAAACTTTATTAAGCATTTTTAATAACAAAACTGAGACTGAAATGCACTGTCGACGAAATTATTAAATATTTTAATGTTTTATTAATTTTATCTTTTACCACATTCAGACAAAGTAATTTCTTGCGAAATTGAAAACAATCATTTGTAAAATCAAAATTGAATTTTAAGAATCTCTTAAAATTGCATAGGTAATCCCTAAAAATAAGAAACAAGTGTGAGTTGGATTACCCCACGAAAGGTTTGTACCATTAAATTTTATCAGTTTCAGAAACAAAATATCGTCTGTTGTATGGGAGCCCCACTCAGTTATGTATTTTATTCTGTTTTAAGTATTTGAACAGAACAGAAATACATCATCTGTGACAAATTTCAACGGCTAGCGCGGTTCCTGAGTGACTGATACACTCTGGTGACTGATAGATAGACAGACGGAAAGTGGAGTCTTGGTAAAAGGATCCCGTTTTTACATTGTGAGAATGGAACCCTAAAAAGAAAAATCCAAGAACACGAATCTTTATCAAGCGACCATCAACGACTTATAATCGATCGTAGCCACTCGTACATACCACATCGCATCGCGTGACCTGCGAACTGTAATAACCTGTGAAACAATCACGCGATGTATCACGAAGAAGTCGAAACGAAACATACGCATATCGTTTCCATATGATATTAAGAGTAACGTGTTACCCTGTTATTTGGCATAATTTATAAGATGGTAGATTTTGTTCTGTTTACTTTATTTCGTATGAGGAAGAATGTTTCTTAAGTAGAAAAAATATTTGATTGTTTAGAATGGTCTATCTATAGCGTGTAGGATCTGAAACGGCTTTCCTCTTAAACGGATTCTGTTTAAGAGGAAAGTCTACCTACTCTTTCTCCATACACTGTTGTTTCCTCCCTGGATAAAGACATTACAACAAATATGTTTATGTCACATAAAACCTATATCTGCCATGACCATGCCCCCTAGGTTTTGATTTTTTCCATTTTCTAATTATAATAAAAATAAATTTAGCTGAATTAGAATATGAAAAAAATCAAAACGTAGGGGCATGTTCACGTTCAGGGCTGATACTCATAGGTTTTATGGCATAATCATATTTTCTTTTTTATTGTCTTTGTCCAGAAAGGAAACAGTCGACTACGTTGGTAAAGTTCGGATTAAGAAAAGAGTAGGTAGACTTTCCTTGGTAGTAAGAATTAAACGATCTCTTAATTATCAAAATCCCAAGCCTAACCGTTTCTGTTCGTGAACAATAAACCCAGGCAGTTAAAAAAGTAGCCTGTATTCTGCCCTAATATTCAATTACTTTCTTAGTCTTCTTTAGGCCACTTTGACGACACGATGGATAGCCCTGAGCTTTTAGTAAAATACTTTGCCGCAGCCTATTAATGTGCCTGCTAAGAGGTTTTGGCTTGTTTAACCTCTACAATGAGCTCTAAAACTCTGTTAAGTTTAATAGAGTTGTATCCCGTGCCTGGTACGGGCTGGTGCCAGTAGTAACTACCTACATTAATCAATGATGTGAGATGAAAATGACAAATAATCACAATTCTATTTCTATACTTATAAAGAGGAAATGTTTTTGTTTATTTGTAACGAATAGGCTCCGAAACTCTACGATTTCAAAAATTCTTTCACCAATAGAAAGCTACATTATCGTGTTTGCACAAAGGATGGGACAATCTAGCCCGATCTATACCAATATTTTTCTACTATTTTCATACCTAGTCATACTTAATCTGTTCAAATGCACAAACACGTTATGGCAATTTTGGATAATTATCGATAAGTGTAGGTACCTTTGATTACGGTTTTTACACGATTGTTCACTATCAAACGACACATTGGAAAAACCTAGCCTTGGCCCGCATCAGCCCCTTATGTACACTTTGTTAATGTGAAAGTTACTATTTATAGAACGACCTTACGATCATGCTTTCATAAGTGGAGCAAAGAAAAAACATTGTCGTGAATACATGAGGTCAATTGAAATAATCTGATACGTAGACTTTTTAAATTCACACGATTTGTTAACATAGTTTCATTTTCCTGGGCCTTAATCGAGTATTATTCGAGGTACCTCGAGGTGAGAAAATAAATAATAATACGCGATGACTCGTGAAAATGTAACTTTGAAATAATCTTATTTATTATATGTCCAGATAGAAATACCTACTAGTAATAATAGTGTGATTTATTGAACCGACACAGCTTACTTAATATTTACAGTAATAGACAGTGAAAAGCAAAGAACCCGTTTTTGTCTGTCTGTTCACCGGGAAAATCCGGTGCGAAGCTTAGGAGAGAACCGTAACTCTCCTAAACTTAAAAATATCTATAAGGTTTTATTTATTCGGGAATCTCTGCCGGAAGATTTTATAATAAAATATTATTCCTACAGTTATTTTAAGTCAAAGATAAGTTTAAACTTAAGCATTTTGCTATCTACATAAAAATGTAACGACTGACCATTATTCAGTCACTCATTAATTCACTGCAGATGTTCAATGCACTATATTCGGACCATTTAGCAGAAAAGGCAAGATTACACGCTCGAAAAACTTTAGCATTTTACTTCATTGAAATTCTACTCGCGCCGTCGACTTTGCTCGACATTTTTCCGCCCTTTTTCTTCTTAACGAGAACTTTCCTGTTATAAAGGAACTGTAGTGGCTTCAGAAGATTGGGTAGGGTGCACTTACCTGTTATATTCTCAATATATTTTCCTCAAGGACACAAAAAGCCTTTGTGGGAGATTTCAGATTTAATTATTTAGCTTTTATCCGTCAAGGACCAAAGTTACGTTTTGTTTATTTTTTTGCAATAAAATACAATCAGGTATTATAATGAACAAAAACGTCCAAAAGAAATAATGCTGCAAAAGGAGATTTAGTATTACAATTTCACTGTTTCTGAAGAAAATCGTTCGAAATACGTCTTTCGAAGGCAAAACCGCGCCCTATTACGGTTCGCTTCCTCGCCCTGACTGACGAAGCAAATTGAATTTCTGTTAAACAACTAGTTAGCATTTTAGATTAACGTCCCTTGTACTACGATTTAAAACAACATAATTCCGGTTTCTCTTAAAGCTTTGAAAGTAGTGCATTTGTAAAATGTTTATAATTTTACAGAAAGGTGTGAGTTACGTTAGTTTATGTCTTTGTGCTGTGTTCAAAAGGAATCTGAATCATCTTTGGGACTGGAAGAACTAGATATCCGACCATTTTCGGGACAGAGGAACCTTACCAACTAACAGAAACAAAGATCGACTCAAAATCCTTTTGAAACAATATCCCCTTCGCTCCGGCGAGTCCCCTCAGGGTTCTCCGTGGAAATGATAATGCAGTGATCATTTCTGTTTGTTGTCAGGTTCCGAAGTCCTATTCGAGGGTCGCCGCGAGGGACTACAAGTAGCAAACGAATGAAGGATGATCAAAAGCAATACGATAACGTTTCAACAAAAATGATCATAGATTATTGTAAAACATAAAACTCATTACGATCAATTCGAATAAAACGACAAAATGGCAGAGGGACCACAGTCGATATGGCAGAAGATAGACAGCGCAGCGATCCCCGTCGTCAATTTAGAGGTGAAGGAGGTGCGAGAGATACTATGGGAGAAGATCCAGGAACCCAGCTCGCAGAGGAAGATTATCCTAGTAATTGTGTCAATAGCGCTTCTATTAGACAACATGTTGTACATGGTTATAGTACCGATCATTCCTGACTATCTACGGTATATTGGAGCATGGGGTGAGGAAGCTTATGACCATGTTGTTACTTTAACGCCCTACCAAGAAGGTAACATAACTATAACACCAACAAAAATAATACCCGCCACACACGAGGGGCAAGAATCTGCAACTGGTGTTCTGTTCGCTTCGAAGGCAATTGTTCAGCTCATGATTAATCCTTTCTCTGGTGCCTTAATCGACCGTATCGGATATGATTTACCCATGATGTTTGGACTGATAATTATGTTCCTCTCTACATCAATATTTGCATGTGGTCGAAGTTACGGTATGTTGTTCT
The DNA here is from genome assembly GCA_958496205.1 of Idaea biselata. Lineage (NCBI taxonomy): Eukaryota > Metazoa > Arthropoda > Insecta > Lepidoptera > Geometridae > Idaea > Idaea biselata. The sequence continues at coordinate 4,629,606 of OY292400.1, read as the reverse complement.
TTGCAAGAAGTCTCCAAGGTGTTGGCTCCGCATTTGCAGATACTTCAGGTTTAGCTATGATTGCCGACAGATTTACTGAAGAATCAGAAAGAACTCAAGCGCTTGGGATCGCACTAGCTTTTATCAGCTTTGGATGTCTCGTAGCGCCACCGTTCGGTGGGGCATTATATCAATTCGCTGGAAAAGAAGTTCCATTTTTAATACTAGCCCTGATATCTTTGTTAGATGGGTTTATGTTGTTGCTTGTAATGAAGCCTTTGAAAACCCAATTGAAGGAAGCGAGAGAACCTAAACCAGCAGGAACACCAATTTGGAGATTGCTTATGGACCCTTATATTGCCGTTTGCGCAGGTGCTTTGATGATGTCTAACGTAGCCCTAGCTTTTCTTGAACCAACTATTTCGTTATGGATGGAAGACAACTTGACCAAAGATAATTGGAAAATCGGTATGATTTGGCTACCTGCCTTCTTTCCCCATGTACTTGGCGTGATAATAACAGTAAAAATGGCGAGAAAGTATCCTCAACATCAGTGGTTAATGGCAGCAGGAGGATTAGCACTAGAAGGATTGTGCTGTTTCATCATACCATTTGCAAATTCATACAAAATGCTAATGATTCCAATATGTGGTATTTGTTTTGGTATTGCTCTAATTGACACAGCTTTATTGCCGACATTGGGCTACTTGGTGGATGTTCGATACGTTTCGGTGTATGGAAGTATTTACGCTATTGCTGACATATCTTATTCCTTTGCCTATGCGGTTGGTCCAATCATTGCCGGAGAAGTGGTAGAGGCAATCGGTTTTACAGCTCTTAACCTTTTTATTGCGTTTAGTAATCTATTATACGCTCCTGTATTGATGTATCTGAGACATATTTACGACTTTAAACCGTTCGAGAATGAAGCAAACATTTTGATGGCTGACCCACCAGACAAAGAATATCAAACTTATTCCTTACAGGAGCAGAGACCAGTTAATGGAGAGTTTAAAAATCATTTAGAATACTCAAACGTCTCTGGCGAAGTCGCGGGTACCCAAGAAACTAGCGTAGATGCTGGAGGATACACTTATGATCAATCATATCAAGGGGGATCATATCAAAATTATAGTCAACAAGGGTATGAACAAGAACAGCCTCAGCAGCAACAGGGCTATCAGCAAGACCAAGGATACAATCAACCTCGACAACTACCAGCGCAGCCCCAGCCTACTGCCAGCAATCCCTTCCGAGCAGGCGCAGCAGCACCAGCACCTACTCCCGCTACTAATTCTGCTCCAGCTCCAGTTTTTGGTACCGGATCAACTATCAGGAATCCCTTTCGGCAAGGCTTCTAACTTAAAATCTAGTATTGTTGTGAATATTTTTGAATTTACTTGTTGTGTAGGTTTAAATGTCTCCAATATTTGAGTATATATCTTCGATCACTGAGCCGTTCACCATCCGCCGGCACCCGTTAGCATCTAAATGTTAAGGTGTCTGTTAGCTCTGCTTCTTTATTATAGTAATAGTAAAAAGATTACATTAGCAAGTTTTTGAATCATTCTTCAGTCAAATCACAGCTTAAACATCTTAATACCTCGTATTATATTACATATCTAATTAATCTGCTGTGATGTGTGGGCTCGATGATTCAAAAAGCGCCTTTATGTACCATGCCGAACTGTTTCTTGTTGATATTATAAATATTGTTCTAAATTATAATTAAGATAGGTACAACTGTTGATTATGATTTCATTTAGTATAAAAACTTTTGATCTAATCTGAGCATTATATTTAGACAACTTAACAACTAAGTAATATAACAATTTAAAAATTTAGACCAAGAAATTTATCGGTAGGTATTGGTAAAATTTAATTTCAAATACCTAACGAAAATAAACATTTTCATAACATTATTATGAACAACTATGTTTTTCATCACTTGTTAAATTGAAATGAATTGTTTAATATTAAAATATGTTTATTATTTCGATGGCACAGTACAACTATACCTAAGATGTATAAAAAGCACAATGTTATGTAAGGGCCTAAGATATAGTATAAATTTCAAACTCTTATGGCGCTTACGTTTGCTGTACCAATTGAATATTTTTTAAATAAAAATAATCAAATGTGAACCACAGAAGCTCTGTGGTACTAACTTTGTATAATATTAACATTAATAATATCATTATTATCTTGCTATATCTATCAGCAATATTAGTATAGGTATCATACATATAAAATATTGATATCAATTAAATTTAACATAATATCAATTAATATATCAATTCGTTTTTAAGTTAGGTACTTAATCAACTTGTGATAAAGTTGCAACCAAGTAACGAAACATATCAGAATCTTTTGATTCAACGTAGTATAAGATTTTAAATATAATATTGACATGTATATTTTTGTCTAAGTGTAATGTACATTGTGTAATTAGCGATGTATTGTTTTGAAATGTATTATCATTAATTATAGTAATTATAATAATAGTTTTATATTGAGTTTGGGATAAAGAGAGATCATTCCGTAAGATGAAATCGCACAATATTAAAAACAGTAGATTAAATTATTTTAGTTTTTAGGATCTTACGTGTCTTGTGTTGTATATTTATATTCATACAGGTACACACAGTAGGTATTTTGGAAAACTTAAATTGTTTATTCGTTTAATTTATTGTATATTCAATAGTGTCATTAAATTGTTAAAGTATTCATAATATATTTTATTTTAATGTATTTTCTATTAAAATTAAAATTCACTCAACATACAGATTTCATCGTAATGAATGATGTTATAGTGCAGATTGACAGGAAACTATATATTACATGAGTTAATGAAAGATAAGCTAAAAAATTAAAATAATTGTACAAGAAAAATGACGAGCCCGCTATGTCAATTGAAAGAATGTATAAAGTAAAATTGATTATAATTATTGTGTAAAATATTCGTTAAATCAATATTAATTAACGAGAGCTAAGATACAAAATAATATGCAGAAAATATATGAAAACGCAGCCAGCAATTACTGCTTTGATTTCGATTGATTTGACGTGATTGTTTATTAAATAAATTACAATTTAAAGTAATATAGCCTGCAGAGTACAATAGTATTCGTAGACATAAATGTTGCACAAACCGTAACATATCATTATATGGCACAAAACTTTGATGGTACTATGAATTAGCAATTTGTGAATCTATAGAATTTTGTCGTTGTTCGTCAATGTTGTCTTACGGGGCTTTTCTCATTATTAATTAAGTTCTAATTAAGTTTGTATAGGTTGTGAAGGTATATGAACCTTTTTGATGAACATTGTAAATCTTGTCGAACAATGATATGCGATAAATTTCTTTTAATTTTTGTATGTAGTTCAAGGCTATTTTATTTAGAAAAATTATTTTCAAAGAAAAACAGCATTCAAAAATTTTCACTTGCGGCAAGGCTTGAACTCGCGTCTTTGGGTCAGTACCCCAACGTTTATACAAACTAGACTACGCAAGTCCCTGCTTCGTGCCGTGAAAACTTCCAATACTATATTTTCCTTTAATTGTTTACGATTAAGGCTCGTTAAAGCGCCATCTATCTAACGCTGCAGAAACAACTTTCCAGTTGTTTACACCTGCGTCGTAATAAATTTCCTTGAAAATAAATTTTCTAAATGATATGCGATTTCAAATTTGAAAAGAAATAAAACGAATTTTGGAAAAACTATAGAATGAAAGTAAATTATATAAAACCTGCCACATCTAACCTTAAGATGACAGGTATATGGTATATTTATAATGTTACATCAAAATGTGTCGTGACATGATGCTTGTAAAAGATTTTTGTCGTAAATTATATTTGTAAGTTTAGTGTCAATTTTCTTGTCAAATTCTCCCGAAATTCAATTACTTAGTAGCGTGACTAGAGTGTGACATGAGAACGATATAATATTATGTCATTTAATTAAGTGTTAGTGCTTGTGTATTTTTATATTCATATTTATATCTCGACTTTGTCGCATACAGTTTAACCAAACGGTGTAATTTCAGAAAATATCTTGATGACTTATCTGGTGGGTACCGAATTAACCAATTTTTTTAACGACGATAATAAAAATATCCAATGAATGAAAATGAAAAAAAAAAACCCATAAACGTAGGTATAATAATCCTTATTTAGTTAAAACTATTATGGCCCTTTCGCACTATTGTCATTGAATGACAGACGTGCGACTGCCGCAAACTATATATTTTAACCTAAAGTGGGCTTAATATCTGTTTAAGAATATTATGAGGGCACCAAAATAAACTGTATGAAACATTTTCGAGCTTGTAATTATTAATTATACTTTATTTATAATTACTTATTCAGCAATAAGGACATGCCAGATACATACATATCACTAGATCGTAAGTATACACTTTCTATTTGATATTCGTATTGAATATATTGTATTTTGTCTTAGTACTTAAAACATATTAATTTTTGCTAAAATGGTGAGTGCGGTTACAGGGGGTAAAACTGAAACATCTATTACTGATCTATCAGATAAGATCTTTATGATGTTTTAAAGACCTTCATCTTTAATGACTTGAAATACGATATAACGACCCTTTGGTCATTTCATCCTTCAAGTTATTTCAATATTATAGTCTTATAATAATTATCTAGAATGAAATATTAATTACCTAACCTTTTATAACCGCACATCTGATTTTGTCATAAATTCTTGATAAATAGGTATATTTTATTGCTCGTATTGAGTATAATATACCTTAGAATGAAAACGACCATCACGAAATGTCTAAAACAGATTTGTGAATCAAAATAAAAGATACCAACTGATACCAAGTATAGCCACTGAACGAAATTTCACAATATGAATAAAAGATAAGGAGAGAAAATTATATATTTAAGTAAATATTATTATTTTTATGGAAACATATTATTTTTTGGTTTGTCTTTTAGAAAATTAATAGCGAAATACTTCCTCTATCAACTGCTATATTAAGTTATTAACATTTTTTATTATAGTACTTCTACTCGTATCTTATTTCGCTATTCTTTTACAGATTAAATATTGAATATGATATTATGTCTCATGTTTTAATAAGTAATTAGAATTACATACGTCTTAGTTTTTGTTATCATAAATAGGTAAGTAAAGTATAACTAATATGTGTCACTCTTTGCTCCTAGTTTTCAGTAGAGTCTAAAATAGTTTAGCCCCATCTCTATGCTTACTATTTACATTAATTGGTGTTAGCTTTTCGATTATCCATTATCTAACTGCAAACAAATAAAACATTTATAATAATCAATTTATAAGCATCATCATCATCCGAGCGATGTTCCCGGTTGCGTCCCATTCGAGAGCCCGGGGTCCGCTAATCAATTTATAAGCATGCATATCTACATTTGAGCATTAACAATAACTCACTTGAAACGATTCCTTCACTTGGAACTTGACTGTTCTATACATATATCAACGCAGAACCCAAACCGCTGGTCCTAGAGACATGAAATTTGGAGAGTGTGTTCTTTGTAATGTGTAGGCATCCACTAAGATTTTGGAAAATCCCGCGGAATCGGGAGTTACGCGGGCAAAACCGCGGGACTCTGCTAGTAGGTATATATATTAACATATTCAAAGATCTTTAATAGGATTCATTAATGTCTGATGGTTACATAACTCCAATCACATGTGTATTTTCTTAAACTTTATGTTTTGCTTGCAGTTAGATATCCTTCTTAGGTCAGAACCCGTCCGTTAGTTCTGTAACTTTACCATTAGGATTTCATATTCATTGATTTCTTTCTTCAGCATTTACATATAATACTTCATTTTCTATATCCCTTTCATAATCATGCTTGTATATCCTTTAAATTTAGGTAATTTTAATATCTTATAGACATAGTACGTATTCTTCATATAACCTCATGAAATGTTTTAATAGTTTTTAGTAATTAATCCATAAAAACTCACGGCACCTTAGCTGTAAAATAAAATAGATATAATATAAGGAAAGCTTGTACATATAGCCTTTTGGGTCCCACACAAATATGAGTGATAGTTGTTGTAATACTAAATCATCATCATAAATTAAATAACAGTTATCGTTCAACTAAAATTTTCTTGAACCAAAACAAATTAAAACTTAATTAAATAGTTCTTATTCCAATTCATATCATATTTATGAGGAAGCATTTTCTCAAATTTAGATATCATATCTTTTTATGCATAATATTCCACTAAATAAAATTTAATTTATAAAATCTTTTAAGTTGATATTCAATGAACTAAAATTATATTTAATTTACAACAATGTAATATTGCCCGAATATAAGTTATCAAGCTTCTACTTCAGTTATCAGTTCAGTTTAGTTGATTTACTGTCAACATTAATATTGCTGGCTATATAATCACTAATTTCAACTAGAGTAGGTAATATAAATAATTAGTTCGTAATTAAATATAATAATAATAAATTATTAACATATTTTATTGGTTACGAAGTGCGTAATAATAGAAAATAATGTCTAGCGTGTGCTGTTGATATTGCTTTCTATAAAAGTAATATTAACGTAGAGGTGTCAACGCAATACCTCATTGAATATTGTAACATGTTCATTTAATAATATAACATGTTATTTTAATAATGTAACACGTTCGTTTAATAATTTCGTAGTTTGTGGAACCAATATGGTTATCTTCCTCATTATTAGTTGAAGAATTATGTAGGGTAATTAGAACTTTTACTTGATGGGCATAATATTATTTTTTTTTAGCATATATTCATAGTTTTGCTTTAAATATTTATTACATCATTGATGTTATTTAGCTCCTTTATTTTGTCTTTATTTTTTAAATATTAAAAAGTTTTGTTTTTCAAGGTAATTTAAGCTTTTTGGTTCAGTATGTACCTACTTATTTGTTTATATCTGTTATCTCACTCCACTCTTCTTGTAATTCTTACCTTAGATTAATTTAGAAATTAATTAAAAATAAAATACACGTACTTTAGTCTCATATTATAATATAATCTCATAGAAATAATATTCATTCTAATAGTAATAACGCTATTCGTTAATAAAAAGTTATTCAATGATATCATGTTCCCATGTACTCGTTAAATTAAATATTCTTAAATGTAACGTTTTAGATTTTAGTTACATTATAGTAAAGTAAAATGTAAAGTAGTATTTTACTAAAATTGTTTTATCTGTGATTATCTCTTTGTTTGTTAGTGTACACGTTATAGCTTTTTAAACAGCTATTTATATAATAATAATAGCATAGCATTAAATATTCTGAAACGGTACTCTTGAAGAAATCACCATAACAATCTAACTATAATGTTATTGTAAACATTATTTCTTAGTGTTAATCCACACTTAGGAATACTGCTTTTGAAAAAATGCTTTCAAAAACTTTAGTACCCGGCGGGATTCGATCCCGCGACTATTGGTAATCCGAACCAACGCGTTAAACCGCTTCGCCACGGGTAGCCCTCCAGCCGGGTCGAATTTAAGAAATCACCTCTTCGTATGTTACGAGGCCTTACTCGCAAGAACACACGAAGAGGTGCTTTCTTAAATTCGACCCGGCTGGAGGGCTACCCGTGGCGAAGCGGTTTAACGCGTTGGTTCGGATTACCAATAGTCGCGGGTTCGAATCCCGCCGGGTACTAAAGTTTTTGAAAGCATTTTTTATAATGTTATTAATAAAAAGGTTAAAGCTTATCAGCTTATTATAATTAGCTGTAACTTAGCACCTGTACACTCTATAAGAACCAAAGAGAAGAAACAAAGATAGATTTTAAGAACAGACGCAAAAAGAGATCCTTGTATCTTCAGAGGCCAAACCACAGGTTTCGATCCAATGTTTGCTGTTAATCTCGTTACGTTTGTTTGAAACGGTCTCTAGAAGGGTCTTATACATTTCACACTAGCTCCTCTATCAGATATTGGTGTTTTTTCTGTGGAAAGTTTAATCCAAACGGTACGAACCAACGGTACAGTCTCTAGTAAGGTCTAATACATTTCATACTAGCTTTATCTGATACGGATGTCGCTTGTGTAAAGTGTATGAGATTTGCGACAAATTTGAAGTTCAATCAAAACGGAAATAACCTTTAGTACGGTGTCTATTAAGGTCTCATATATTTTCCACTAGCGCTTCTATCGGATATGGGTGTCATTTGTGTGAAATGTATAAGATTTACGACAAACGTACATTCGATCGCAATGGACCAACTAACAACCTATGGTACGGTATCTTGTAAGGTCTCATACATTTCACAGTAGTTCCTCTATCTGATGTAATTTGTGGGAAATTGTCTATTGAGGTCTCATACATTTCACAGTACATAATTCCTCTATCGGATGTAATTTGTGGGAAATGCATGAGATTTGCGACAAACGTAACGTTAGACCGAAACGGTAACAACCTTTGGTACGGTGTCTATTAAGGTCTCATACATTTCCCACTAGCGCCTGAATCGGATACGGGTGTCATTTGTGTAAAATGTATAAGATTTACGATAATCGCACGTTCGATCGCAATGGTAACAACCTATGGTACGGTATCTCGTAAGGTCTCATATATTTTACAGTAGTTCCTCTACCGGATATGGATGTCATTTGTGGGAAATGCATGAGATTTACGACAAACGTAACGTAACGAAATGGTAACAATCTATGATACCGTCTTTAGTAAGGTCTCTTACATTTCAAACCAGGTCTTCTATCGGATACCGAAGTGACTTATGTGAAATGTATGAGATTTGCGACAAACGAAACGTAACGAAATGGCAACAATCTATGGTACTGTCTTTAATAAGGTCTCTTACATGTCATACCAGCTTATCAATCGGATACCGAAGTGACTTGTGTGAAATGTATGAGATTTGCGACAAACGTAAAGTTTGATTGAGACACAAATAACCCGTTGTAAGGTCTCAGTCGTTTATGTCTTGCTGTGCCTCAAAAAGAGTGTACAAAGCGGTTGTAACGATTGCTTCAAAATATAGTTTCAAAATAGATGACTAATCAGTAAATGTTATCAAATTACTAGATATTGTATAGGTAATCGTATAACCTTATATTCTATATAGCTGTATGTAAATTGAATATCAAATCAGTGATCGAATAAATTGTTACGACAAAAATATTTAGTGTCTTTCAATTTTATAAAACCCCGTAACCCAAACACTTGCCATCAAAATTGACTAAATAAATTACAATATTTTAAAAAGGTTTTTTTATTTTATTTTAAGAAAAGCCTTTTTATAATATTGTGTACTAAAAAGAACAAGTATTTCAGAAAAGGTCTTTCAATTTTATAAAATCTCTTGTGCAATATTAGTAAACGTTAAACATTTTGGGTTCAAAATGTTTTTTTTTAATAATATGAGAAAGTGTTAGAGAAAGGTATTTCAATTTTATAAAATATCTTTCGCAATATTAATGAAAGTAAAACATTTGGTCAAAAAACAATATTTCAATACCTATATAGGTCTTAAATTTTATGAAACCCATTTTCCAATAAGAAACCTCTCACAGATTTCTATAACCTGTCTTAGGGTAAACATTTTAAATTCACACGATTTGTTGCCATAGTTATATTTTCCCGGGTATTTATCGTGTATTAGTCGCTCCGCGACCAAGACCATTGTAACATGGTTGAAACGTCAAGGTAAGAAAATAAATAATAATACGCGATAAAGACCCGGGAAAATGTAACTCACTTAGAATAGGGTATTTAACTCAATTCATTCTTAGTGGCTGCTAGTGCAGCTTATGTAACGAAACATAGTCAAACTCGCTTTTTGATACTTTTTGGCCGGTCAGTTGTCGAATAATCAGCGATAAAAATAAAGTGCCTCAAAAATGATTTTATAAGCATAGTTAATATATTTCATTTTAATACTGTAATTTGAGTATTTGACCTTTGTACTAAGAGGTTCTTTTATTACCGATTTTATCGCAGTCACGACTAACCCCAAAACACTGCGCATTTTAAGTAATTGCTTTGAAAACTCAGTCGCCCCCTAACCAAATATACGTTACGTTTGCGTTCCGAATGCAAATCAACCAATTAGTGAAATCATCGATTTGATGTTCTGAGTCAATAGAAAATAGACTATCAGTTTAAGAGATAAAACTAGTTTTCCCTTGGCAAAGGATTTATCTTCGATTAAAGAGCTGCTATCGAAACTTCGACTGTTACGCTTAGGATTTACGATTCAATTTGCATATTTTATTTTTAACATCGAATAATCGAGACTGCATTCAAAATGCAGTCTTAATTACTAAGAGATAGAATAAAATTCGCCTTGCCAGATGCTAGACAGGGATGAAGTTGTAAGTATACAGGGTGCGGTAAAATTGTTACGGGTAGTAATTAGTCAAATTAGTGAGGGAATCGTGTTCCAAGAGTAATTGTAGGAATGTACCAGTTGACCATTACATTAATTAGATGAAATGAATGAGTAAGTTTGCAAAATACAAACAAACAAAGTTTCCAATACTTGGAAGACAAGTTTGTATCCTGTGACGCGATTGGTAGCGCTTTACATCGGAATTGTAAAGGTTGCAGGTTCATGTCCTGTCGGGTGCAGAATTTAGGTTTTTTTAAAAGCTAAGTTGTAATTCTTTGACTACATTCTTGAATTTTATTTTTTTAATTGGATACCTATACCTTCCTAAATGTACCTTTATATTTTTTTTACTTAAATCATAGTTTCCGCTATTATTAATTACTTGAAAGACAATTAAGCACTAAACTGTGCTCATTGTTAGTCAAATATCTACGCAAAATTAAATATCGACGTTTAACTTTTGATAAGTACCTATCTTATGCAGAAAACTAAATGCAAGTAAGAAATATACGTAGGCACTTATTACACGACATAATAATAATCCATTAAAATCATTTTCAGCCCTACGACGGGGTAGAATTACAAAGGTCTGTAACAAAAACAGTAGAGAATTAACACAAAGCGAAGTGCTTGCCTGCAATCGATGCCACTCGACATGCAGACAAGCGGGGTCGAGTGCTCTACGTCGCCCTACGGTGCCCCGGGCTCTTTGATAATATGAAACACCCTACATGTACCTATAGCTAGATAGAAACTGGTTCATTTAGGTACAAAAATGCGTGATTTTTTTAATCAAGGCTTTGTAGGTGGTAGGTGGCGGGTGGCGCGCAAGCAAATCCACAAAATGTAACCACATAATATACAGGGTTATTGGGTAACGAATTATGGAAGCGGTCGGGGGCTACTTATGGAACCACTTTTGTTCTACGGCTTTTGGAATTTTAATAAAAATGTCGAAAATTTTGAGGTTAGAAAACAGTCATTTTTCAGTTTTAAACGAGTGGTGCTTGATACTTTTAGCATTGTTTTAACCTTCAACGTTTCGAGACCTGTAAAGGAACACCACGCCATTAAAACCGAAAAATGAATTTAATTTTTATCCAAACAGAAGAATAATCTACATAATATAACTTATGCTTAGATCAATCAACGGTGCTATTAACAATAATATTTGACGACTCTTTCATAAACTTAATTTAGTTAGGTATAATACCTACTACTATTAAAATTTGGATAGTATCATAGATTAAGAGGATAGTCTCCATTCTCTTTCTCCATACAAACGTAGTTTAAATTTTTCTCCCTGGATAAAGACATTAGAGCAAATATGTTTATGCCATAAAACCTATATCTGTCATGACAATGCATCTATCTTTTCTATTTTTTTATTTTCTAATTAAAATAATAATAATAAATAAAAAAATAATAAAATGAAAAAAATAAAGAGGTAGATGCATAGTCATGCATGACAGATTTAAGTTTTATGGCATAAACATATTTGCTCTAATGTCTTTATCCAGGGAGGAAAATTTAAACTACGTTTGTATGGAGAAAGAGAATGGAGACTATCCTCTTAAATCAACCATCAACTATTATGGATCCTTAATCTAAGATAGTAATAACTATGTTGTAGAGCCTGTGGTACCAAAATCTACCTTTGATCAATTAATAAATGTAAGTAAGTACGTAATTAATATGTATAATATGTATGTATTTACAAAAGAAAAATAAATATAAATATTATATCCGTTGTCTAGTCACCGTAACACAAGCTTAGTCGCTTACCACGGGGCTAGATGGCGCTGTGTGTTGTTCACAGAATTTATTTATTTATTATTTATTTATAATTATCATTTTACAACAAAAAACAGGTGATGACACCTGGTGACAGACAGAATGACCGTGGAGTCTCAGTAAAAGGGTCCCTTTATGTAAGGAACCCTAAAACTATTAACCGATTTCCCTTGTACTGATTTACAAAAATATTCTATAGTTTACAGAAGCAATAGTACGAGTAAATTGGCAGGCGCGAGCATGTCAAGGGGTTAGGGCATGTCAAGGGTAGGGCGTTTCAAACGTGCATGAAAATTTAACAAGCTTTGGAGTCGGGATTGACTGGTTGAATGAAGGGGATAAGTTTGGGGTTCAGAACCGATATTTACAAAAATACCTTAGGTATAGATATTCGAAGATTTGTTACCGTCAGAATGGCTAAAGACATTTTCAGTTTTAATCGCGTGGTGTTTTTTTTTCATTCAGGATTCTTCATTCATTTACCTGTAAAGGTTTCAAAACGTTGAGCGTTGAAACAATGCTAAAAGCAATGAATACCACACGATTGAAACCGAAAAATCTCTATATTCAAGAATTGCTATCTATTTGCTAGTGTTAGGATAAAATTAAAAGAGTTTTTCATTAGGTTTTCTTATGTTCAGCAATAAATGTACCGAGTTTTTGAAAGTAGGATAAACGAAACAACCAGTTTTTAAGTTTCATCAGCGTACATACATTGATTACAAAGTTATAGCAATTTTAAATATTTGGATTAAACGGAAGCGCCTGTTAAATTTTAATAACCACTATTTCTAAGTTTATATGATTTTATATTTACAAAAACAGGTTTTTAGGTATTATATCCGTCGTCTGGTCACCATAGTTCAAGCTTATTCGCTTACTAGGGTACGCTTAATAGGGCTAGATGGAGATGAGTACAAAAAAATCGAACTAGATTTTTACGGATTCGACACAAATGTGAGTTACAATTTTATTTATAAAATACAATTTCAAAAGCAGTGGGGTAGTTGACTGATTCAAACAAAATTGTATAGCGTTTGTCGTAGCAATCAACACGGTGCTCGTAGTCCGTAGTAGTAATCGAATTACGTAGCCAGTGTGCGACTCGTAGCGGTTGTGCTACGGCAAAAATACAATTTTATTTTTTTGATGTAAAATAATTTTAAATTCTAAAGCGACAATTAAATTTTAATTATTTTTTAACCGACTTCAAAAAGGGAGGAGGTTCTTAATTCGACCAGTATATTGTTTGTAGGTACCTATGTATGTGGATGCTCACGTAGTACTCCGGCATGTGAAGGCCAATTTCGATAATTCTTTTTTTATTTGGAAGGTCCCGAGTTGGTCCCATAAAATCTTGTTCACCAAGATGAGAAACTTCATCATGAATGGATGATGAGCAGAATAGTATCCTAGAATGCAGTAAATTACTATTTATTGGACTTCTATTAATATAATCGAATTCTAAAGAACTATGACATGTAAAAATTGATTGTTGTAAAAAAGCATCTAAAGTCTAAACCAACCTTTTCATCAACCGATTTAGATGTGGTTACAGTATAAAATGTTTGTGACTAATTGGTGATGGTTTACAATTAGTTATTTTGGTAACTACTCGCCAGGGGTTGCTTCAATATACTATTTTCTGCAATTTCCATTGGTTTATCCATTACACGTGAGGATTAGATTATTGTCTCACCACATTATAAGTGACGAAGCGGCCAAAGATGTAGCAAGCTCAATGGGGTGCCACACGCAAAGCTGTAAGTAGATGGCGCTGGCATCAGATGATCTTTTTTTTTTTCGATGATGGTCCTCCACCAATGGAAACGCCGAGTTTTTTTTTATTCTTTCGGTCTCAGACCGATATGGCCAATTTGGCGCCGAGAGTTGTAAAAAACACCTGTTTGACAGTTCTTAATTCAAACCTAAGATTAGTCGACAAACGCCCTCTGCCGGGATAAAAAGTTAGTGTTCCTCCTCATTAGAAGATAGCTGTTCAAAGAGCCCACTTATCTTATTTATTCCTTAGGGCGTAAAGAAATCAATTTTCCAAGGAAAAACTGGCAGCATTATTAGTACTTCACGGTAGTAACTTATTATAAAAATATGTTCTTTTTACATTGTAAACTGACTACATAAAGCAGGAACAAGTTTTATAATGATGTCAAAGTTTCCTCTTACTGTTACATTTACTGTGATGTAAGGCTCTATGTAGCTCGTTAGTGGCGACATTTTAACCTATTTTCATGAGAATTATAACTTTTGCTCTATTCATTGGACGGGGATGAAAAAAAACATGACACAAATAAACATGTTTTTAACATTCTTATCGTTTTTTTTTTAATATTATGTCTATTAATTTTGAAGACTAGATAGACTTAAACATTTTTTTGTTAATATACGTTAACAAAAAAAAATACTTAAAGATAACTTCAAGGGGCGTTTGTAAACAACTTTAGATTTAAATTCCCTCGACCTAGATGTTTCGCAAACGGGTTCCGGTCGTGGTCGCGAGAAGATTGGAGTGGTGAGCTTGGTTTTCCGTCGATTGGGTAGGTAATTTTACAACTACCCTCAGTTCCGTAAAAAGCATATAATATTAATTCAGGACAGAAATCGTGTAAGAAAGTGTGTAGATTTTCACCTAATTTTAATCGATAACTAAGTTTATGTAATGTTTGTCACTGTCTGTTAACTTTGAAACTTCATGTCAAAGTAAAAGACAAACGAAACATAGTTTATGCAGCTGTTTATAAATAAGGGGGTTAGTGACAATTTCAAGTAAGTTATTAGAATATACCACCATCAGCAAATTCGGTGGCCGATAGGAACAAATGGACGGGGCAAGATTACATTAAAACGTTCCCAACGTCCACGGTGGCCGATATACGATGAAAACGATACAAATTGCGATGGCTCAATGTGTATTTTCTTGCAAATTTTCTATTAACTCCGCCATGTTACGGTCGGTAGTTACTTAAGGTGGCCTTCCAGGAAAGTAAGCACGAACATATTATTACAGTTTGCACACAAAAGGGTACGAACGGCCTAAGTTATTATTATACCGAGGTGGTTTGACCTTTGAAACCGCTCTAACCTCTTCATGACTTTGCCACAATTATAGTGTAAAATTTACATTCTCTGTTTTAGTGTTTTTTGGTTTTTAAATAATTGACCACATATTATTATCAACTAAACTAGATAAAGGAAGGTACATATAAGAAATATAAAACTAAAGAAACAAAATAAAAATTTAAACTAAAATAACCCTATAAAATAACTAGATAAATAAATATTGTCCCATATGGCAGCTCTGTTTTTTTTAATTTTATATTTTAATGTTTTATTACTAACTAGCGGCCCGCCCCGGCTTCCTACGGGCGAGTATTAGGACTTTATTTAATTTAATGTACCTAGTGTTATACCACCAGATAGTAAAAGTGATCCGTCTAAGTCCCGATCCTGTGGGACAGAAATGTAGCCTATGTACTAAGATCTCCAGATATCTAGCAAACCAAGTTTCACTTCAATCGGTTTAGTAAGATTTGCGTGAAAGAGTACCAAACAAACATCCTGAGTTACTTACTTACATACTTTGTAGGATTGATGATTATTACTTGCATCCTGAGTTTTCACTTGTTTATTTTAGTCGTAAAATAAGAATAATCCCTTCATTAAATTCAACCCTTTGAACTGGAGCCCCATGGCGTAATTGGCTAGCGTCCCTAAATTGCTAGAATACGAGAGGTTGCTGGTTCAAGTCCCGCTAGGACCGTTGAATTTTATAATAATGTATTTTTCTTAGATACTATTTTTCTTTATTATAAGAAATTTTACTTTTCCATAAATTTTCTTAGTCATTGAATACATTTAAATAAGTATACGGAGAGCGTTGTTGTTTCGTAACAAACTTTGCCTTGAAAATCAGCTGCTTATGCCTACTTTGAAACAAAGTGGAAATAAAGGCAATGCGACACAAACCACAGACACGCGAGCGAGGTCACAGACGTATTAGTCGGTAGGGTAGGTAGGGTATAAGTACAAATATAAAATAATATTTCTTAGTTACATTTTCCCGGGTCTTAATCGCGTATTATTTATTTTCTTACTTCGACGTTACAACCATGTTACAATACGGGATTAAGACCTGGGAAAATGTAACTATGCTTTTTTAAAAAATGCTTTTTGCTTTTCGAATCCCGGAATCGAAAGCCGGGTACTAAACTTTTTGAAAGCATTTTTTCAAAAAGCAGTATTTCCTAAGAGTGGATTAACACTAAGAAATAATGTTTAAATGTAACTATGTTAACAAATCGTGTGTATTTAAAAAGTTTATAATATTTATTGTTAATCTGCATAAGTGTAACTTTACTCATCGTTATAACAGAATTTAAGGTATAAGGTAAAGTACACTTAAAGCACACACTTAAAGTATTAAGGCATTTTAACCCCATGAGTTTCTTGTGTCACTTTTTTGTTTTGCTACCAACATAACGGCATAGGAATTTAAAGATGAAACGCACTGAAGTATAAAATACGCAACAAAATAAACGTTTTATCTGCTTTATAGTTACACAAGCTAGGGGTAATCCCCGAGTTTTTTCGTTTTGCCGTTGGATTGATTTAGGTTAGTTATTAGACTTTAAAACACGATCCACTCGGTTTTAAAGATTGCGTGCCTATAAGCGTGCCATAGACAAAGAAACGTTGCCGTTTAAAAGATGAATGATTTATGCTAGAACGGACTGTGTCTGGGCCGGGGCGGGGGCGGGCTACTTTAGTATGAAGACAGTAGGTACGCGGCCCGGTGGGTGCAAAAGAAAAGCTGTCTTCATACAAAATTAGCCCGTCCCCAACACGGCCCGGACCCGGCACGGTCTAGCATTAATCGTAAGTCAGTTTAAAGACTTCCACTTCAATAGTTATTTTATTCAGTTTTTCGTATTTGTTATAAAAGCGGCAACAGAATCACTACATCATGACGACGACGTTTGACGACCTCTGTGGCGCGTCGTGCGAAAGCGCGGCTGCAATGCAGGAGGTTGCGGGTTCGATTCCCGCCGGGTGCAAGTATTTATGCTTATAGAATAAATATTTGTGTCTGGTCTGAGTGTCCTTCTATGTATAATATGTATGTATTTACAAAAGAAAAATAAATATAAGTATTATATCCGTTGTCTAGTCACCGTAACACAAGCTTAGTCGCTTACCACGGGGCTAGATGGCGCTGTGTGTTGTTCACAGAATTTATTTATTTATTATTTATCATCTGTGCATTACACCCGTTTTTACCATGTCAAAGAGAGGACATGGCAAAATAGAGAACAGCCAAAGGACATAATTTATTAACACGCTATAATCCAATACAAAATTCATTTCACTTTTAGCCCTCCCCCGTGTGTTTACTATAGACTGTACTATACAGGGTGTTATAGTATAGGTACTTCTTAGATGAAAACAAAAAACAGCAGATACGTTACCTAGTCTTGGAAAATGAGACGATAAAATTGAGTCTAGCTGACGCACTAGCCTCAGTCGTATGTCGAACCGTTGCCGCGTGAGCACACTGCGATTGTCTTTTTGAAATCCATAAGAATGCCTTTTTGCTTATATACAAATGCCTGAATCATTCTTAAAGACAAATGTTCTTAAATACAATAATTTTATGAAAATGCATATAGGTGTTTCTAGCTCATTTTTCGAACACGCAATGTTAGAATATACCGTATCTACTATTTTTGTTTTCATCTAAGGTGCTCGTATACAGTCGCTACACTGTACACAGTGTTCACCTGCGATCGATCGAGCACCTGCGTAGTCATGGCAACGGTACCCCGCCGCCCTTCGCCGCTCGCGGTGTGGCGCGAGCTTCAGCGGAATTATTCTAACACTATGTTTTTATGGTTCCATACCTAATGGGTAAACATGGGAACCGTTCATTAAGACTCCACTGTCCGTCTGTCTGTCAGCAGTCTGTTTTTTTAGGAACCGTGAAAGCAAGACAGTTGAAATTTCTTACAGATAATGTATTTCTATTGTTGCTATAACAACAAATACAAGTACCTACATCTATATCTAGGTATACATATAAAATTAAATGTCCTGACTAACAGAGCTAAATATCAACGCAGAGCCTAAACCGCTGGTGAAATTTGTAAAAATAGTGTTCTTTGTTACGTGTAGGTATCCACTTAGAAAGGATTATTCGAAATGCCCGCGTTATCGGGACTTACGTGGGAGGGATGCTGCTAGTACAGTATAAAATTATAACACGCTGTAATAACACGCTATATAATAGTAAGGAACCCTTCGTGCACTTGTCCGAGTCGCACTTGGCAAGATTTTGAACACATCTTTATTTGAAGGTTAAGAAAAACTAAGGCAAAGTTGAAAGCCTAAAGCAATTTGTATTCAGATCAGACGTCTCAAATACCAATATCGTTCGTTGTGATTAGAATATTGAATGAGAGATATTGTTATTATACTTATTTTCTTTGGTAGCGCAGAAAGTGATACGAAAAGTGGGTTAGCTATTATCTAAAATGAAGTTAGGTACTTGCATAAACAAGGACAAACTTTGGCAACAATGAATATAAATTTCTAAATGATTTTTAAACTTCCTTCGTTTTATTTCATTTCGAATGAATATTTTGGAAAACCATGTGGTGGGGGCCCTGTAAAAATAAAATCTTAATCGGAATAATACCGATATTAGGGTAGAAAAACTAAATTTTTCATAATTCTATTTTGGTATTATGTTTGTATGGAAATGGTAACAGTACCTTATTCTTATTCACTGTTTTGTCTAAAGAGAAGGATTAAATCTTTTCTTTAGGCAAAACAACACTTCAAGGCAAAGTTTGTTACGTTTCATTCTCCAATTTTTCGTTATAAAGCCCATAAAACCTCATAATTAGACCATTGTACGTGTTTTAAGAGGACAGTCTCCATTCTTTATCTCCATACAAACGTAGTCGACGTTTTCCTCCCTGGATAAAGACATTAGAGCAAATATGTTTATGCCATAAAACCTATATCTGTCATGACAATGCATCTACCTTTTCATTTTTTTTATTTTTTATTACTATTCTAATTAGAAAATGAAAAAAATCAAAAGGTCATGACAGATATAGGTTTTATGGCATAAACATATTTGCTCTAATGTCTTTATCCAGGGAGGACACCGTCGACTACGTTTGTATGGAGATAAAGAATGGAGACTGTCCTCTTTTAAAAGGCAGAGGTTTCCTCGTGATGTTTTCTTTCACCGTAAGAGTGTATGTTAATAGTGCATATACAATTTTCTTAAGGAATAATCCCCTTACTTATTAACGATGACGAACTTAATGTAACGTTTGTCTCTTACTGTGACATGTAATTTCAAAGTTAAAACAAACAGAGACAAAAGTTACATGAGCTTAGTCATCGTTTATAAGTAAAAGGATAATAATAGTGTGCGGATGGCCGGAATTCCAAAACACGGCCATCGATATGAAAGTCGGGGTTTCTTTCACTAGACTAACACCGCTCTGTCACTGTTTTCTCTATCTATCTGCTTCTCGGGCAATTTCTGTAACCACGAAAGGAAGCCGCCTGCCTGATACCAAACCTTCTCGTGACCAATCAGTTTACCAGCCACCGTGCAAGAATAACTCAAGGGTTCACTAGTCTACCCCAGATCTATGGTCGCCTTTCAGTACACCCACTAGAAGAGATGGGGTAACTCTTATAACCGGGGTTATACGGCAACCTACCTATAACGCGTTTTTTTTGGAATTTGGGCCACACACCTCAGGCCCGCTCGAGACGTAGGTTCTCGGACCAAACAGTTTACCCGCCACCGCGCGAAAAGAACTCAAGGGTTTGCTAGTCTCCCCCAGATCCCTTAGTCGCCTTTCGCGACACCCACGAGAAGAGAGCGGGGCTATACGGCAACCTACCTATTTCAATTTAATCATTAAGTATAGCTGCGGCCCGCGGTTTCACCCACGTAAGTCTTAATCCCGTGGGAATATCGGGATCAAATGTTGCCTATGTTACTCAGGGTGAATGTAGCTTTCTAATGCTGAAAGATTTTTTAAATCGGTCCATTAGTTTTTAAGTTTATTCATTACAAACATACGCCACACATACAATAATACAAATCATTCCTCTTTTTAAAATTAGTGTAGATGTATAGATTACGCGTTTTTTTGTAATTTGGGCCACACACCTCAGTCCCGCTCGAGACGTAGCCAGGTATCTACGCTCGTATATATCACGCAGGGCCATAATTAAGTTGCGGCCGTAGTGTCCGCGGATCACGTTTTTTATTACGTTAGCGCCCCATTCTGTCCATTTAGTATTTGCGCGACTTTTTCTACAGACTACTACTACTGTTAGTTAGGTATAATGAGGGTGTTACATAATAATAATAAAGTTGAATTTTCTTCTGTTTTCGCGATGTTGTATTTAAATTAAAGACATTTTTCGGTTTTAATTGCGTGGTATTTATTTACCTATTACTTTTAGCATTGTTTCAACGCTCAACGTTTCGAGATCTTTACAGGTTTTTTCTTCAGGATTGACTATCCAATGCTAAAAGTAAGAAACACCACGCGATTAAAATAAAAAAAAATCTTTAATTTCAATATTAATGTTGTTGCGGCAGGCGACATAATCACCATTAGTTCCCGCAGTAGCCAATCACATCACTATTATAACCCATGTTGTTTTCATCCGTAGATTTCTCAGTAGTTCTATCCGATCCGATATTTTTATAGTGCAAACAAATATTATCGCCGGTTTGGTGTCTACTTCATAGTTTGCGAGTAAAATTGTTATTGAAAAGGGTCTCTACGTGTTGGCTTATGTTCTACGCAAGTCTTCCAAAGATCCGGCTTCTTAGCCCCGAGATACTGAACGTATAACAGATCATGTTGTAAGTTACCTATTTTAGAAAAAAAAGCTTTTAGTTTCAAAATTCAAAGCTCGGGGGGGGGGGGGGGGGTGGTGTATCCTCCGTCCGTTTATTGAATTTTGAAGAACTTTTTCATAGTAGGTGAGCCTAACCAGTCAATAAAAATAGACATTTCTCTTGATTTACCACACTATGTTTGTTTCCAGGATTATAATAATAGTATGTTTATTTTTTTTTGCAAAACCACAAGGTTCGATTCCAGGTTAATGAATTTAAAACAAAACTAAATTTGCCATTTCAGTTTTTGTCAAAATCGGGGACGTAACTCCTTTCGGCATTTTTACTATCTCTTATAGTTTAGGATATCCCCCTGAAGGCCCGTTTAAATGGTTCAACCTGTATACAGTCAATAGGTCAGTATAAAAACCGCCCTATTGAATAATACTAATTAAAAATAAACAATCCTCTCTGGTTACATAATAATGTAAGTATAGGTACCTACTTATTTTACAAAATATTTCTAACAAACAGCCCTGTAAATTAAGATGAATTAAAATTAATTACAACACCATCACACCACCTGCAATTTAGTCTATAAAGAGAACAAAATGAATATAGTCGTGTAAATGAAAACGGTTTCTAGAATGAACGTCAATTTAGCCCTCGTTGTTTGTATAGGAAATTGCTTTATGAATCTTTAAAGCGCTCCAATGCCTCACGTAAGGTATAGATTAAATACAGTCCAAGGTTTTCCACGGAGAGCAATTTGTAGGTATTATTGTAGGTTATTTCACTCTAGGGGTCGCATATTTAATTATTTTTACTTTGTTACTAGCTAGGCCTCGGGGGTTTACCCGCATATTTCTAGTTCCAGTGGGAATACCGGGATGTAAGGTGCAAATCCTGGTGTAAACAACCTTTGTGTCAAATTACAGCCAAATCGGTTTAGCCGTTCTTGAGCTGTAAATAGCATAACTAACAAGACTTTCTTTTATCCTTCTAATATTATAAAGCTGAAAGTTTATGAGTATGTATGTGTGTTTTTGTTAGGTACTCAATAACGTAAAAACAGCTGAACCGATTACCATGAAACTCGGTATGTAGGTAGCTGGAGACCTGGAATAACACATAGACTACTTTTTATCCCTATATTCAAGCGGGTGACACCGCGGGCGTAGCTAGTATATATATATCTGTTTAGAAATTTTTGAACAGGTGCATATCAGTTTCATCCTAAACAAAACTTATTGGAATGCTATCCGTATTTCTAAGTGAGAAAAATATTGTAACCACACTGTGCTATCGAGAGACAGGAATATTCCCTCTTTAAACACAACTTGATGGAAGCAGCGCGATCCCCGTGGGAAGCGACACCTGTAGGTTGGAATATTAATTATTACGTGTACCTACCACCGTGTATTGCAATGTATACTATCTTACTATAGCTGTGTGCCCTGCGGTTTTGAACGCGTTCGTAACTGGCACTGAAATGAAACTATACAAGTACGCTGGAATTGCTGTACCATACAAAATGACATTAGATCTTTGTGCCGATTCAGTAAGGACAAAAAATTCAGTACCCTATGTCCTGTCCGTCCAGCGACTTGTACCATGGAGGTCAGTGGTAACTGGTGAGAAAAAAAAAGTAAGTAAATTATACGACGTTACACAAAGCGCAATCTAGCCCCAAATTAAGCACTAGGCTTGTACTATGGGACAACGGATATACTACACATTACACCTACTTTTTTATGTAAATACGTATGTACATACATAGCAAAAAACCCAGACCAGAAACCAATATTTATTTATTAGCATTAATACTTGCACCCGGCGGGAATCGAACCCGCAACCTTCTGCATTGCAGTCGGGCCTTTGCCAGACGCGTCACATAGGCCGTCAACCTCTTGACGTTAAAATCTTGATTAAGAGATGTTCTAGCTTAACTAACGAGTTTCTTTGTAATCGATTCAGTTGGTAGTAGGTTATAGACATGTTAGGATTCTTGTGCGACTAATCTATACTAATATTATAAAGAGGTAACGTTGGTAACATGTATGTATGTATATTGGGGGTGATCTCCGAAACTACTGGACCTATTTCAAAAATTCTTTTACTATTAGAAAGCTACATTAACCCTGAGTAACATAGGCTACTTTTGATCCTGATATTCCCACGGGATCGGGACTTATGCCCAATAAAATCGAATGTCAAAATATATGTCCCTTTATCCCCATAAAGGATCGCCGAAGATTCACTTGTCTTGTGACTTGTTGGTCTTAAATAAATAGGTATCTTATAGGTAGGTATCTAATCGTGTTACACCTTAGACCACTTCGTCATGCACTTACCATAAATGAGGTAGTAAGGTGTGAGCATCTAACACATAAATAAAAATACTCTAAAAATGAGATAATAAAACTTTGCAACCCTAAACGTCGATTGTAAAATGATCAAAGACAAAATTGTTTGCCGATATGGAAGAGAGGAGAAGGTTTCTAAATTAATGTTGCCAATTTATAAATAGGCACAATGACACAATTCCGCTGCCGATGCCGTAACAAAGGGTTAGTATCAATACAATTCGTTCGGATTAGGTGGGGCATAGTATTTTCTACAAGACGAAACTCAAAACTGGTCCAAACGGCCTAGTTTTTTAAAAGCCGATGTAAACCTACTATATATATTTAACAAAAAATCCCGGACTTTCGGGATACTGTGTCCTTTTCCAAGGTCTTAGCCGTGTAGCCCCGGCATATAATAGGGTTACCCCATCTCTTGCCGTGGGTCAAAATTATTTTTTTTTCAAAATTGAAAAATTAAGTTCTCCCTGCGCGTTGGCGGATAAACTGCTTGGACCCTAGAAGGGTTGGTGTCGGGCAGGCGGCCGGCCGTAAAAATATTGCAAAATGTATTAGCAGAAGGCCAATGATGATGACTTAATTACCTACTGCGCCAACCTCAAATATTTGGGGTTTAGCGGATCCCGGGCTCCCGAGAGGGATACAACCGGGAACATCGCTCGGATGAGATTGTCCTTCTCCAAGATCTCATCTATCTCCTATATAACCTATACCAAAATTTATCAAAATCAGTTAATAGGTATAGGCGGAAAAGTTCAACAGACAGACAGGCCGAGATACTTTCAGATTTATAATAAACTATGTTACTCAGGGTGAATGTAGCTTTCTAATGGTGAAATAATTTTTGAAATCGGTCTAGTAGTTTCGGAGATTACCCCCAGTATACATACATACATGTTACCAACGTTACCTCTTTATAATATTAGTAATAAATAAATTCTCTGAACAACATACAGCGCCATCTAGCCCCGTGGTAAGCGAGTAAGCTTGTGTTACGGTGACTAGGCAACGGATATAATACTTATACATAGCCCTCTATGTATAATATGTATGTGTTTACAAAAGAAAAATAAATATACCCAGACCAGACACAAATATTTATTTTTTAAGCATAAATACTTGCACCCAGCGGGAATCGAACCCGCAACCTACAAATATAGTAAGAAGTAATATAGATAGTGATGTTGGATGTCGCAATGTTTACTAACCTATTTAACTCTATCGTGGGAGGTATTCGATGTGTAGGCAGAACAGCAAGAACGAATTCTCTTGGGGGTTTACGTTGCCTCTGTAGCAAAATAAAGTGCATTTCAGACTTATTGGAGTTGAAGAAGAATTTAATATTGTTTCGCTTTGAAGCAAAGTAAACCCTTTTATTGAATTCAATTTTATTTATTTAATCGTCCGTATTTTATTATATTTATACTAGAAGCGTCTCGCGGTGTTACCCGCGTAAGTCCCGATCCCGGGGGATTTCGGAAAATCCCTATCTTGGTGTTTTTAGTTCATTTGACAAATAATAAATAAATTCTATTAATTTAAATTGATATATAGGTCAGTCAGGACTCAGGACATTGAATTATAGATATAGATATACATTATACATACATACAACATACAATTGGACACACAAGCTTTCAATATTGGTAAGATACGACCGAATTTAGGTCAAAGATTGGCTATCTATGTCTATAAAACAATTTGTCCTGATTAATGGATCAACGCACAGCCTTAACGTCTGATAGTAGAGGCATTTGATAAGAAAGGAATGTCGAAATTACCATGGGATCTGGACTTACGCGGGTGTAACCGCAGCACATAACTAGTTATAAAATAAAACTGTGTGTTACGTGTCCAATAAGATATAGAATCTTGGACCTTTGGGAAGCATATTTGCGACGAAGTTAACACGTAGAGACCCTTTCAGTAACAAATTTAATATTGATATGATGTGGACACCGCGACCGGACCGAGCGATTATCCCTCTCTCAACTATAAAACTCAACGAAGGACAAACTCCAGTTCTAGAAAGAAATTGACAAACGACAGAAGTATCTACTACAAGTAGACAGGTAGTTTTTTAGGGTTCCGTGTCCAAAACATAAAAACAGGACCATTTTACTAAGACTCTGCTGTTCGTCTGACTGTCTATATGTCAGTCTGTCACAAGGCTGTATCTCATGAACCGTGATAGCTGAACTAGCTTCTTGTACTTATCAAATCAATTTTGCAGTAGGCTATATTTGGCATTTTTTTTCCCTTAGTCGCCATTTACGGCATCCACGGGAAGTATACCGGGGCTACACGGTATAGAAGTTGACAGAGGTATGTAGTTATAAAAGTTTAAATTTAAAGTTTTTACTCAGTGTTTCCGCAACTAGCCCTATAACCGGGTCGTTTTGCGGGACTTCATGGCGTGGATGTCCTCACAATGTTCTCCTTTACCGTAAGAACGATGTTAATAGCGCACACAGTTTACAGGTATGTTTGAAAGCAAAACCGTCCGTATCCTAAACAGAGTTACCGTTTAATGTGTAAATCGATCGGTCACTGTCCAGCGTCCTCCCCTAACTCATGTGACCGTCTTATTTCGTGGTCCGATTACTGGGTGACGGTCTAACTATTAATCACACGTCTCTCTGGAGGACTAATCAAGTTCAACGTGTTTTTATTATTAAATTACTGGCAGCGTTCCACGACTTTACCCACAAAAAATACGAAAATGTATTTAAAAGTATGTAGGAATATACATACAATGTGGTGCTCCGAGAAGGGTATTTTGCCGAGTAGGTATTTAGCCGAAAGGGGGTTGTCCTTGACGTCTAGGCGAACAACTTTTGTTCTACGACTTTTGGAAATTCGAACTTTTTTTCGTCACAGCGGATTTTCATGTAAAATTGAAACTCAAAATTTTCGAAATCTAACCTGAATTTTGTAAAACAAAACCAAAGTCGTAAAACAAAAGTTGTTCGCGTAGACCTCTAGAACAACCCACTTTCGGCTTAATACCCCTTCGGAACACCCGGTATAGTCTTCCTCATCGATTTCGATGACGGCGACCCTGGATATATTATAGTACTAGCTGTGTCTCGCGGTTCCATCCGCGTAAGTCCCAATCCCGTGGGAATTTAAAAAAATCCTTACTTATTGAATGCCCACATCACATAAAAAACACACTCTCCAAATTTCAGCTCTCTACTATTAGCGGTTTAAGCTGTGCATTGATCCATCAGTCAGTTATAGATCCTGATAGCCCTATTCATAAACGTGAAGTAAGGTCGGAATAATTTTAGGACTTTTTGTTTCTGTCTGTCACTTTTGAAAGTTCTTTTCACGGAAAATTACAAAACATGTTTTTAGTACTCACTACTCACCGACCGATACCTACGTATACTATACATTAAACTTTCATAGCCTAATTAATATACCAATTAGGCTATGAAAGTTTAATGTATAGTTTTTGGGTAGCTAGTAATAATATAAATAAATAATCACTTTTACCTCTCTATCCAAAAATATACCAAGCCACCTTCAATTTATTAAGTTTCGGCAGCTAACAAACCTGTCTCGAACTAAACTTGCCGTTGTCAACAAAAGAAAGACCTTTTCTACAGTTACTGTTATCTACGAGTGTCGCAGTACGTGCTCACTTCAATTTGTCTTTGCCAATCTCAATTTAGTACCCACTATTGGGTTTGAAACCTTACCAACACGATATATAGTCTCTTATTGAACAGTAATGAAAAGCAGTGCAGCTTTCGTTATTCAGGATATTGCTGTACGTCTCGATTCAAGTTGGATCGAGTACGGTTCGCAAAACCGAACGATTCGAATGCAATTGAATTATAAATCAATTAAATTATTCCGCTGTAAGTTGAGCGAAGATCGTTATAAACAAGTCGGTTGATTGGATTAGTTAATTACCTAAATATTGTCTTGATTGGTAAAATGTCACTGTAAATAATTCTGATAGGTTATAGTCGATAACTATACTTTGCTAAATATTTGTTTGTTTGTAACAAATAGGCTTCGAAACTGCTAGACCGATTTTAAATATTCTTTTTACAATAGAAAGCTACATTATCGAGGAGTAATATAAGCTACCTTTGCTCCCGATATGAGGTCAAAGGTAGCTGAGATGCAGCTAGTATTTCATAGTTTGAGGGTCCGGTTCTTTCGAATCTGCTACCTTCTGCATTGCAGCCGGGTCTGCAACACAGGGTTGCAGGTTCAATTCGTACGACGGGGACAAATATTTATGCTGACCATTAATGCTTGATTCTTGTTCTGGCTGTTTTCTATATGTAGTAGCAAAGTTGGCAAATTCTGGCAGTTGATTGTTTAACCCAGCTTGGTGCAAGCGTCTGGGTTCAATGATCTCGGTGAGATATGAACTGTGAACTTCACTTTACAATAGCGATCGACGCACTATGCTACAGGGATCTCATACTTAAACATTGTTTGTTTCAGCATGGGGCGAATCACTCCTATCGTTGCCGAAAAGATGGCTCAGCACCCAGGTCTACGGAACAGAGGACGAAGAATTCCAGGTAAATTTCACTCCCATTTTAGTAACAGTTTTTTTGTAAGCCCATTAATCTGTCCGACCACCGACCGTACGGCAAGGGCCTCCTCTTAGAGGGGTTAGGTAGTAAGACGCCACGGGAGCATACTCCGGATTGACAGTTGTTTTTTTTTGATAATTTTGGCGCCTCAAGACAAGAAGGACCGACCTTACTTAAAAGTAGGATTAGGCACGGAAGGTTTTTTTTTGTAAATTTCTGGCGCAGTTAGGTACTTATTAGGAACACTATGGACGTTGAAATTGTTAAAACGAATCGTTTAATCTATTTCAGTATAGAAATTAGTTCTAGTAATAAATGTTATACAGGATGAACCATTAAAAACCGCTTTTTTTTAAATTAAGACCGCTTCGCCACGGGTAGCCCTCCAGCCAGGTCGAATTTAAAAAGCCTGACACCTGATGTGTCATCTTATATTGTAATCATTTCCATGTAATATGGGAAGTTACAAGCCGAGTTGAACTGCAAAGTTCGCCGGTAGATGTCACTACGAGGCCTTACTCGCAAGAGTCGCAATAACACACGAAGAGGTTCTTTCTTAAATTCGACCTGGCTGGAGGGCTACCCGTAGCGAAGCGGTTAACGCGTTGGTTCGGATTACCACTAGTCGCGGGTTCGAATCTCGCCGGGTACCTACTAAAGTTTTTGAAAGCATTTTTTCAAAAAGCAGTATTTCCTAAGTTTGGATTAACACTAAGAAATAATGTTTACATGTCAATTTCTCTTATAAAATATGAAACAATGAAGTATTCTGTACATGTACTCGTGTGTTACCCGTACCCATTAACTCGATTGCACTAGCATTTATCATCATTACAGATCATATTCCAGTTTCAAAATTCTCGCACACAGTCCAAAGCATGAGCGTTGATGCTTGATGAAAGTAGTGACTAGTAGGTAAGTAGTGATGGATACCATTTTTGGTGAAAATATTTTTTTATTAAAAATAAGGCAAAACTCTTGATTTACCATACTTTTTTGGTTTCCAAGATTTGATCTCTATCAAGAGCAACTATATCCATTAATACAATATTAAAGGATGATTATTTTTTTTCAAAAAGACCAGGTACGCTTTATGGCTAGGGTAGGTAATGATTTTTTCTAAAACATAAATATACGCCATTTTAGTTTTTGTCAAAATCAGGGACGCGGCGAGTATTTTTTGTCATTAAATCTCCTATAGCTTAGGATATCCCCCTGAAGGTCGGTTTAAATGGTTCAACCTGTACATGAAAAATTATTTTAAGTTGGTCAAAACATTCGACATTTCATTTTAGTTTTGACCATGGACACATTGGAAGTGGGTCCTTTAATTAATCATTTTTTTAACAGACTTCAAAAAAAATGAGGAGGTTCCCAATTCGGTTTTGGCTATTTTTATTTATGGATGTTCGCTGATTACTCGATGCTAGTTGATTCTACTTTGTTGGAAAGAGGATAGTGCAAGAGAGATTCCATAATTTTTTTATGAGGGTTGGACAAGGATCTTCGGAGTGATGAGCAGAATAGTTCCACATAAAGCAGTTAATTGCGTACTTCTGGACTTCTACCAGTAGAATCAGACCTTGTGCTACTTGTCAGGGATTGATGGAGCACCTGGAACCACTTGCTCATCACAGAACTCCACAATTTGTAACTTTATGGGTCTTAGACATTTATTCAATTAAACACGACATTCAAATAAAAATAAAAACAACAAAAAAGGTGAGAAAAAAATACAAACGTTTTTTTTTCTTTTTGATCAAACAAAACAAATTTTTTTGATCGATTGTCATAATTTTTAGCAACAATTTAAAAAAGCATTTAAAAGTTAAGATTTTTTCTTGTTTAATTACGACATCGTGTGAGGTATCGTTAGATAGACAGGCTTTCAAAAACTGATTCTCATTTTAGGGTTCCGTTTTCGAAATAAACTTTAAAGAGTGTATGTGTGTGTACACCCCTTTTAACAGCCAAATCGAATTTACCAATTTTTTATTCATAAACATCAGCTTAAAGTTTACTATTCTTTCAGAACGTCCAATTACCGAAGTTACCAGTACCAGATCTGCAAGCTACCATGGATACCTACTTGGAATTTGCAGCCGTGGTAGCGAGCCCGCAGCAGGTGGAACAGACCAAGGGCCTGGTGAGAGGCTTTATGGAGGAGCTTGGCCCGCAGTTGCAGGAGTTACTGCTGGAGAGGCAAAAGGAAATGGATAATTGGGTATGTAGAATGTGACTGGCGAGCCTGCGATGCTGAAGGTTGGAGGTTCAATACTCGCGTCAAGAAAATATTCATGACTAAACCTAATTATTGGTTCTGGTCTCGGTGTTTCTATATGTAAACCAATTCACCCTGACCAATTTTTTTTACCAAAAAATAAAAGTAAGATCAATAAATAGGTATTCGTCTGAGACAGCATCGTCACTTATTTTATCAGGGGTGTTAGTGGTTAAACGATGACTTATGTACAAAACAGTAAGTAAGTACTAAATAAGGTAGAGTACGACGTAAATTATATAAGTAGTAGAGAGAGTGAAATCCAGTCGAATTGTGTAGAGGTACAAGCTAACAACTTGTTTTAAACCTGATGTAAGAAAAAACCTTATCAGCATCGTAGCGTAAAACTCAAAACATAACAGCGGTACATGGTGTTATGGTATTACGGAGAAACCATTGTTTTACCTTAAATTGGCCTTTTCCTATACTCGAGTCGATCAACAAACATGTTGCCTGTTTACCTTCCGACTTAAAATGAAAACTGAAAATGTCGTATTTCTACTATTTTTGCTACAAATTTTATTTCGAGAAGTGTCTTCAAGTGAAAGTCCTATATTAATGAAAATATTGCAATCTGTGGATGGAGCCGACAGTAACAAACATTTGTTCGAAGTGACGCTGCAGTTATTGAAAGGTTTATGTATTTGTATGCGAGAAACATTGAAAGTAAAGGAAGATAAATTAATCCACAATGTAATAAATTCTGTTTCTGAAGGTGAGAACTACGGAAAAGTTGTTGATCTATTTAAAAAGATTTACAATAAAACATGCTTCAACTTGCGGCAAGAAATTTCGGATAAATTAAACAAACCAAAGGCAACAGAAAACGAATACGTTGGAAAGAAGAATATATCAGCTGAAACGTTAACAAATGTAAGTGTAAATAACAAAAAATCAGAAATAGAAAGCATTTTAAGCAAAATTCTCATCCAAAACCAAGATGCTTACAATTACAAAATTCATCGGAATAATTTATTTCGAAGACCTTTTATTTCTCAAACAAATAGATTTTCAAAAAGCCAAATTATAATAATTACATTAAAAGTTGGCAAGAATGAAACAAAAGGATACAAAATACCAACCGATATCGATATTTTTAGTGCAGAATATATAAATGACTATGAAACCATGCCGATAAAAAATGTATTACCATGTATGATAAATTCAATCTATAAATATTTGTTAAAAAAGATAATAAATGACAATATAAAAAAGTTCAAAGTTCTGAAGAGAGAGCATAATATAAAATTATATGTTGACGTTATGAACCACAAAAATTACTATGATGTTATTAATATATGTTGTGATACTAATAATGAAACTACGACTGAATGTCTATACAACACAAATAAACAATATGGTAACATAACAGAGAAAGGTATGGCTGGTTTCAAAGAAACCGTAGTTACAATAAAGAATTTGATAAAACTTTACGAAACAGCGAAATATGTCAATAGTGATAGAAATCGAAAAACTGATAAAATTGATCTTTGTATTTTACCAGACCTTAATCATTTCAACATAACAATATCAAGTAATACTTTAAAAAATACAAAGGAAACTGAAAACTCCTATAAAGAGACGACAAACACGATAAAAAAATCTAAAAATCAGATTGGTTATAGTCCTATAAGAATTATACCTAATTCCTTGGATGATGATATTCAAGAAAAGTTAAAATTTAATAAAGATGATAAAGAGTTCGTGTCTAATAATGACAAACTAAAAGCACCGCTGAATAATAGTATCGAAACTATGAAATTTGAAGGCAGAATCATAAACAAAGACATTTTCGAAAATGAAGAATCACGCACCGGACAAAATAAAGTAAACGAAGACGTTATAAATATAGATAAACCCAATACTAACAATATGTTTTACAAGACTTCGGTTGAGACAAACACAGAAATAGCTGCAACATTCATACCGAATACTTTTTTGCCTAATAAAATTGAAAACTTACTCAAGAATATAAAAGGTAATACAATCTCTAAAATGAACTCTATGACCCAAAACGGCTTTTTAAATACCCAGTCTTCAAGCATACTATCGAACAATAATCTAATCACAAAAAAATACAATTTAGACAGTAAATATATAATCGAAAATGTGGCGTTAAACAACACGAGTCACGAACCAAATCAAACAAATATGTCACAAACTACTTTTACAACATCAGCTAGAAAGATGTTTTGGAGTTCTAGAGTTCCTATAAAAAAATACACAACTCTCTCGGTCAAAGAAATAGTTGCAACTACATCTAAGCCTGAATTAAATGAAATATCATCCGAATCTATAAATATAAATCGAAATACGCAGTTAATGGCGCAGTTTTCTACAGTACCTTTGTCTCCAGAAATTACGCAAAATTCTACAGCAGTAACAACAAAACCCGTAATAAAATCTAAAAATAGAACAATTAGTGCTAAATCAGTATTGTACGAACAACTACAAAATGACTCAAACGATGCTGATGATGATCTTATACATGTTATATTGAGACAAAGAGGTAGATCAGTAAGGACTCTAGCAGAATCTATTGAAGTGAAGGGCAATGATATCCCACATATATTCACAGTAACAAAACCATTTGGAAACAATGCTATGAAAAGTTTAAGTAGTCAAAATAAACAAGAACGTGGTTTCGGTGATATTATTAGAAGTAAGAATGAAAATGCAATTGACAAAAATCATGCAGATAATGGTAAAATGATTAGCGTAAATAAAAAACTTACCAAGTTCGTTATATTTGAAAAAAATATTGAAGTTAATAAATCGACTTTGGTTAACATTTCACAAGATATAGTGGACTTTTATCCTACGAAATATAATTTCAACATGGATCTAAATTACAACAAATCAGTTGACATCAGAACTGAAAGTTATACGAACGAATCCACACCCGATATTCATTCTGATTCTAAAAGTAAACAACAAATTATATTAACAACAGATAAGAGTATAACTAAAAATTATTTAACAAAGGATTTAACAAAAGTAACTCCTACAATAATAATTGAAGGTGATATCTTTAGATCGGAATCGATTAAACAACATTTTTCCAACACTAGCAAAATCAAAACTTCAAATCATACGACTTCTGCCATAAACTCTACAACGTTTATTACATCGGAGCCAACTAACAATTTTGCACATTTAAATCATAAACTGCAGAAAAAACTTAATGAAAATCAGAAAATAAGGAAAGCAATAAGGCGAACAGAAGCTTCAATAAAAAATGTGCTTACAACAATTATACGGAATGCCCAAATCGAAATCGCAAACACGACAACTTCACATGATTTAATAATGCAAACCACTCAAAAAAATCTAATTAAAACTACAATGGATAGCAAAAATGTTAAAAACTCGAATGAAATAAATGGCAAAACTGTGATAACGAGTCAACCAAATAATTTAAAAATTAATATAGGAAATAAGAAAGTTAATTTAAGTTTAATAAATAACACAGTTACGAATGAAGGCAACCAATATCAAAAAATAAGATTAACGAGAAAAAAACAAATACACCTGAAAGTGTTAACTGGCAAGACATCTACGGAAGACAGTACGATAGAGAATTCACAAACACTAAGTAAAAAACAATATCGACTAAAAGTCGCGACTGACAAAACATCAATGGAAGACAGCACGGTAGATAATTTACAAACTCCAAGAAAAAACCAACAACAAAGCAATACATCTACGGAAAACAGTACGATAGAGAGTTTACAACCTCTACGAAAAAATCAAATTCGTCTTAAAGTTTTGACTGGTGATACATCAACGGAAAACAGCACGGTAGAGAATATACAAACTCCAAGAAAACAACAACAACAAAACAACACATCAACGGAAGACAGCACTGTAGAGAATTTACATCTTCCAAGAAAAAAACAACAACAAAGCAACACATCTACGGAAAACAGCATGAAAGAAAATTTACAACCACCAAGAAAAGATCAAATTCGCCTTAAAGTTTTGACTTGTAACACATCAACGGAAGACAGCACGGTAGAGAATTTACATCCTTCAAGAAAAAAACAACAACAAAGCAACACATCTACGGAAAAAAACATGCCTGAGAATTTACAACCTCCAATTTTCCTTAAAGTGTTGAATGGAAACACTTTTACGGAAGACAGCACGGTAGAGAATATACAAACTCCAAGAAAAAACCAACAACAAAGCAACACATCTACGGAAAACAGCACGATAGAGGATTTCCAACGTCCAAGAAAAAATCAAATTCGCCTTAAAGTTTTGACTGATAATACATCAACGGAAGATAGCACAGCAGCGAATTTAAAAATTCCAAGAAAAAAACAACTACAAAGCAACACGTCTACGGAAAACAGCATGACAGAGAATTTACAACCTCCAAGAACAAAACAACAACAAATCAACACAACCACGGAAAACAGCATGACAGAGAATTTACAACCTCCAAGAACAAAACAACAACAAATCAACACAACAACGGAAAACAGCATGACAGAGAATTTACAACCTCCAAGAACAAAACAACAACAAATCAACACAACAACGGAAAACAGCATGACAGATAATTTACAACCTCCAAGAACAAAACAACAACAAATCAACACAACAACGGAAAACAGCATGACAGAGAATTTACAACCTCCAAGAAAAAATGAAATTCGCCATAAAGTTTTGACTGGTAACACATATACGGAAGACAGCACGGTTGACAACTTACTACCTCCAAGAAAAAAACAACAACAACAGAGCAACACATCTGCGGAAAACAGCATAACAGCGAATTTACAACCACGAAGAAAAAATCAAACTCGCCAAAAAGACTTGACTGGCAACACATCTAGGGAGGACGGCACTTTATACAATTTAAAACCTTCAGGAAACAAACAATTTCGTTTTGTCGTCTCGACTGACAATTCCAGTGAAATACTAATAAAAACTAAGAATTATGAAGGAAATAAAAATGAAAATTCAGAAAGTACCAACATGTCGGCATCATTTTTTGACAGAATAGACATAACCGATGGCGCTCCTATAGAAAGAGCAAAAAAAACAACCAACAGTATAACAATAAGAGTATTAAGCGCGATAGAACGCAAACATAAAGCTACGGAAAGAACAGACGTCGTTAACTATAAACTGAATATCATGGACAGCGGAAACGTTTCCACTATAAATCCACTTAGCAGCAATAAATATCATTTACCAGCTAAAGAAGACAATATAATTTCAAATAGTGTTAACTCGTCAATAAACGTCAGTAGTGTTATAAATTCAACAGCAAAAAGGATCGATACCACGAAAGTAACAAAACCTATGAGTATAACTACGGATGAAAGTATTCTTGAGAGCACACAGTCGTCTAAAACAAAATTTAAATTAGATCCATTTACTAACAAATCCGGTAGTTTATCCGCAAAAACTAGAGGCTTAAACGGAATACTTAGCAAAAATAGCGCCGTTGAGTTCAATGCTAAAGACGGCATAGAAAATATTTTAGAAAGTAACACACACAGTGCATCACAAGCAAATAATAGTATTCCAGTAAATAGAGCAAAATTAGACACAAAATTATCACATAATATGAATGGTGTAATTGGAATTCTAAATACGACAAAAGAAACGACAATGACAATCATTTCAAGCAATTTAATACTTAATACTACAACCTTCTCAAGTTCTTCATTAAAAAACAGTGATAATATTGCAACTATACAAAGTACCATGTACCTTTCACCAGAAGTTACTTACAGAATCCCAGTAGAAAGCAAAACAAATATTAGTATTGATAATACAACAACAAAACTGTCAAGCAATTTACAACATGTAACTGAAATTATAAATAAAACTACTATGAAGAACATTGTAGACAGTTCAACTTCCAAATCTACCACATATAAAGTTGGACTAACGAATGTAACAGAAATATTTGAACTGACAACGCAGAAAAATCTTAATAAATACGAACTTGGTGTTTTATTAACAGCCACCAATATAGTCTCAAGAGGGTTAGGAGAAAATACAACAAACGCTGGTGTAACTGAAGTTGTTTCAGAAAGACCAATCATCAACGAAGAAAGGGTAAATACATCTACTTGGTTTTTGGATACATCAGCCCCTAATTATATTGAACTAGTTAATAGCACAGAACTGGTAAGTAGTTCGATAGCCAAATCTACTAAAAATACAGTTGGATCATTAAATCTAACAAAAACCAAAACATTAGACTCAGTAGGGTCGGAAACTTTCAATGAATCAACAACGCAAAGTATTGGAAATAAAAATGAACAAGACGTTTTGCTCACAACGGCAGACTTAATGTTTACAGGGTTACGAAAAAAGAAAACATATACTGTTGTCACTGAAGCTGTAAGGTCATTTGGAGATATTAATAATAAAATTATAAAAACCTTATCAACTACAATGAACCTCAATTTTTCGGATACAACAACTCCCCAAGAGCTTAAACTGGTTATGAAAAACAAAACGGAAACTAGTATGTTTTATAATAATACTACAGCAGATATAAGATATACAGATATCAATGCCACCGATATAGTATCAGACCACCAATCGAAAATATTAAAAACAATCGTCAATAATAAAATATATGGGCGTGTGACTGTAAAAAAAAGAAATGATACTACAAAGCTCCTCAATTCTAATAAACCGGAAAATCAGGAAAGAAACGGAATTGAATCCGTAAAAAATAAACCCCTTCCCAACTCGTTTTTTAGTAATAATCAGAGTGCACAATCAATAGTGAAAAATAACTCTCGAACAGTCGATGCTTATATAACTCTAAAAAAATCTCTATCGGATTCTATCAATTCATTACAAACTGCAAGGACACTACAAAACCCAACTTCAGAAATCTTGGACATAACAACAAATCCAGAAGTCAAAGTGAATCCTCAGATTCATTCCGTCGGTCGTTACTCTAGCTCACATATGAAAGCAACTACTATGACGGACTCCTTTACTCTTGACAGAAAATTTACGGACTTTGAGGAGAAGGACAAGATTAGAAGTTTTGAGTCTGCCATTAAAAGAGTCGACGGTAGTGGTAATACATCAACAGAGCACAGCCACAAAAAATTTGAAGCTTATAAACAGGGCTCATTCAAATCGACTACTGCTGTGTATGTGATAAATAATAATAATAGCATACAAATCATTTCTGAAGAAAACAAAGTCAACTACACTAAAAATGAATTGTATGTACCAAGGTTATCTACCAAAAAAGTAAACACGTCTCTGAATGATGCTAAAAGTGAATATAACGAATTTTCTCAAATATCAAGGACGGATATTAAAAGTATTTCAACGACAAAGAGGACAACACCCAATCATACTTCAGATGATGCTCCTTCAAAAATCATTGATAAAAGTTTTAGCAAAGTTTCAACGCAAAGAAAAGGTGACACAGATCAGCAATATCAAGGTTTGACTTCAGCTATGGCAACAACTATAACAATAGAAAAAGTCCGAAGTATAACAACAACTTCATCTGCAAAAAATGTGTCTCTGACCGACACTAACAACCTATTAAATCCATTTTCTCAAATGCACACCACAAGTGCAAGTATTGTAACAAAAAGTAAACCGGCGTTACATGCCGAAATAAATGAAAAGACCAAACCAACTGTGAATAAATTTTATTCAGATTCCATTAATTCAGCGACAAAGGTTATCATTAATAAAAGTAGAGAACACATAGACGAAATATTGCAACAACAACCACAAATCAGTAATAAACTGTATGATACAATTACGTTTAGCAATAAGTCCAAAATAATTAATGACTTGAAATGGATGACCTGTAATTATTCCGAATCAAATCAGACCGATAATATGAAATACAGGTTAGACACAGATAGCAAGTTTTTAACCTACAATTATTTAAAACATGTATTAGCTATAACGAGTACCACGTTAAAAGAAGACATCATTCTCGGAAATCATTCCCACAATAACAACGTAGCAAATTTTAATATTTATAATATTTTTAAACAAAATACATATTTACCCGATAATAATGGTCACGATGAAAACTCTTCACCACCGAACCTTTCGAGCGCTACAATGATGCATGTAAATGGCACCAATGTCATGTTTGGTCAAAATGGGAATATGGTAACAGTAACTCCTTCGAAAACCAAGCCATACAAAGGAACAGTAAAAACAGTATTTAATCGAAAAACACGTCCGACTAAACAATCATTATATTATCCTTTAATAATGTACATCACTAGGGCCTTTATTTATAATAGTAGCAGTATAGAGAGACTACATACAACTACGGACTACAACCCTACTGTTGCAAAAATTGAAAGAACTAGCATTAATCTTCCATACATCAAAGATATTACATACCAACCTATTAATCAAAATAATCTAAGCTCGATTTACAACATCACAATACTGGAAAATAATAATTCTATAAAAAAAGCTGAAGAATTCAGAAATATTAGATATAGTACAAGAGTGCCCAGTAAAGGAAAAACATATCGAATGAAGACGGGGAAACATTCCCGAGAAAACTTATTAAGGAATTTAACAAATTCATCGAGCAGCACTAAAATTCCAACAGTTCCAAACTTGACATATCAGTATTATAATTCTAAATCAACGTTAATTTCTTCTAATATGGAGAACGATAAAATTATCAACTCAAAAATCAACAACACGATCAATATAACTACAGGAGAAGAAAAAATACAGTCTTATTCAGAATTAACTACAAGATCATGGAAAAATAATTATTATGATATAGGAAAATTAAAGAAAATTGGAACAACACATTTAAATTATATAAAAAGGAATGGAAGTACGACTATCTCAACATCCACTAAAGTTCACGAAATCATATATAATACCTTTAAACCTGCTTCCGAAGAAGATGTCACGACAACTAAGATTGAAAAGAAAACCGCAACCTCTCGAATTAAGCCAGCCAAAGGTTACTTAAACAAATATGTTGATTTACCCAAACCATTACCTTCTACCACCACTACCACAAGCACTCTCAGAACAACAAGAGCAATTAAAACACAAGCTACTAAAAGAACGGTAAAACCGAATAGGATTGACTTTTATCCCATTACAGCCAGGTCTGTTCAAAAATATTATCCAAGCGTAAAAAGAAATAATATACGTTCTCGAATAGTCTCTAAGAATTTCCGAGTCTTAAAAGAGTCCGACGTAAACCTAGCGCGTCCATTCGAAAAACAAACAGTGTTTCCGGTTAAGAGGAAACTACTTAAAAGTATGAACTATGATAATAACGAGCTTAGAGGAAGAAACATGCATAATTTCCAGTATCACAGAAAACCGAATCCAAAGGATAAGACTGTTATTTTAAGACCGAAATTTGATGATATCAATATAAAAATACCTAAACAAACATACTTTAAAGCGCATGTGGTACAAAATAATGACGATTTCTACAGGAGAGATTTTTCAATTCATCATAAACCTACTGGTTTGACTTACAAAGATAAAATCAGTTATTTACATGACGCTTTGAAAAATCAATTTATAGACGAAGATAAAATACTGGAGACGGTGGTAGAGAAGCCTTCGTATTTTCCTTTACAGGACCAACCCAGGTTGTTGAGGGACAGAATTGATTCGATAAGAAACTACATATCTACAAACGCAAAATTAACAACAAAATTACCCACCGCCTCTAATAACTTCTTTACAGAGGACATTGATGATGATGATCTGGGGGAATACTTTACTAGGCCGATTCTTTACTACAACAGACGTAATTTTGAACAACAATCTACTACTATGACTCCAAAACGGACGAAGGCAAGACGGAAAGGAATTACTTTATTTTTCTATAGCCCAACTGTACCATATAATCGTTACTTCTAAGTAAACCAAATAACTGTAATGAATGTAGGCTGCGCTGCGCTGTTTTAAGTGTGTGGATTTTTCTATGTATAATTACCTAATAAAGTATTTTTAATGAATTCGTTTTTTTTTATTTTATTCTCCGATAAAACGATTCAAAAACAAATGTTATAATTTGTTAATATAATGAGTATATTCAAATCGTCACCTGCTTTACTTAGTTCATTCCTCTAGGTAACAAATTGGTGGCTCGACGACATGTATCTGAAAGTGCGAGTGCCATTGCCCATAAATTCCAATCCTGGCATGGTTTTTCCTCGCCGACACTTCGCTAAGATGGAGGAGGTCGCCGACCTGGGAGCACTTTTCGTAGATGACCTGCTGGATTACAAAGAAATGTTAGACAGGTAAGGACTTAAAACATATGTTTGCTTAGGCACTAAAAACACAAATTGTAAATATCAACGCAAATAAGTCTACTTAAATCAATCTCGAGCCTAAATAAAATGTCCCGAGTTTTTTACTATTCTAAAGATTTTATTATTATTCTAGAGGGGAACTACCGTTAGAACGAGCGACGAGTCGAGAGAAAGGTCAACCATTGTGTATGGAGCAATTTTATCGATTGTTGGGAGTATGTCGAGTACCTGAAGTAGGAAAAGATAGGCTAGAACTGCCAGAAATGAAAGCAGACCCTGAAGAAGTGGAGGAACTCATTGTTGTCGCTTGTAGGAATTATGTAAGTAATAAAACGCATTATTTCTTCGAAAGTAACACTAAAAAATGGGTACCAAAAAGCAAAGGTCACGCTGTTAACCTTTTACAGTACTTCTAAAGGTCGATTTACTTTACCTTTTCCATCGTGTACCATAATAAGGAAAAACGATACAATTTTCTCAATCCCAAATAAATGGTCCTAAATAACTTAACTGAGTCGTTGTTTTAGTGTCTATTTTCTCCCCTTCGGATTTTAAGATGTCGCCACAAATCACTTAACTTAATTTTAGTTCCCTCTCTGAAATAACTTACTTAGCGTTGTATTGCTTAAGCTGCGTTTGGCAACAGATACGGTTCGAGTTATTATTTCGTCGAAATTTTGGGACGTCAATTTGTGGTGTTTACATGTCTTGTTATGAACTATGAGAAACAAAACTTGAGTTTTGTCGTAGTAATTTTTATTAATGCATAAATATTATTAAATATGTCCCATTTATGTTTTGTAGTTTTACCCCATTCCGGTGAAAGCAGCGGATCGAGGAAGATTGACACCTGGAGAAATACAAGCCCAGTTACTACATTGTGTGGTAGACGCTGCAGGGGCCCCACCAGCACCTAGGATTGGACTGCTCACTTCAATGAATAGAGACCATTGGGCACGAGCTAGGGAAGCATTAATACGTGGTAAACAAAATGGCTCTTATTTATTTCATAATTAGCAAATCAAGGAGCAATTTTTAAACTGTTTCAAATTATACAGATGATAATAACCGCACTAATTTGGAGCTTATATCCCGGGCGCTATGCATTCTATGCCTTGATGAATCCGGCGGAGATCGAGCTGATGCAGACCCTGATACGAACGCCATGCTTCGTGCTATGCATGGAGCAGGCTCGAGGTACCACTCAGCGAACAGATGGTTCGATAAAACTGTTCAGGTTAGTCAAGACTTCCAGTTTTCTTCAAATTATCACCCTACTTTTTAAATTAGGAAATGAAATGAGTCAGGACTTTCATTGACTATCGTGTTCTCACTTTGATTAATAATAAAGTTTGTCTTAATTGAGTCCTTAAACTGAGAATCTAGTAAAACATTTTACGTCGGTGTTTAATAAACGGGATTTTGTAGAAGTTTCCATAGGGTAGGGGATTATGATACCTACGCGCTAGATTTAGAAACTACACACATAATTCAGTTTGATAGACATATAAATTTTAATGGTGTAGTTAAAACTAAGGTGAGAAATTGTAAAGTCAGGGTCTTAATGTTGCCCGCTCACTTGTCACAGCTAATAAGGTTTTTTGTTTCTCAGCTGATAATTTCTCAAGATGGTACAGTGGGGATGTGTTACGAGCACAGCGCAGCCGAAGGTGTCGCAGTAGTTCGACTCGCAGAGAGAGCGCTTGCTAGAGCAGAAGTGGCTGATAGGCCGGCACCTCCACCAGTGTTGCTTCCAGCCCCACAAGCCATGAAATGGAACATTCCGCTTGAAGTAAACCGCACTATTGAACAGGCTGCTAGAGATTTAGATCGGTGAGCGTCGCAAACCAACATCAAATTATTAAAAAAAAACAGTCAGAAATATCGAACTTTGTTACATTTTCAGAGCCATAACAGATTTGGACTTCAAAGTATACACTTACCGTGGTTACGGCAGAGAGTTTATGAAGTCATGCCGAACCAGTCCTGACGTTTACATCCAGTTGGCTCTTCAGTATGCTTATTACAAGTTCGTATTCATTGACACACTGTATTTTTCTTCCTTTGGTATGACGAATAATAATGCTTTATTTTGTTGTCATACAGGATGTATGGGTATCTCGTCACTACATACGAGTCAGCGTCCCTTCGGCGATTCCGAAATGGCCGAGTAGATAATATCAGATCAGCTCACGCCGCGGCTAATGCATGGGCAGCAGCTATGTGCACTGCTGAAACTCCTCCCCTAAACGATGTCAATGATGATGGACAGAAGAAGGTCTCTTTCAATTTGTATGGGGTAAGATCTTTAAATTTCACCTTTGACTCATCATCACCTCGTCTTAATTCCATTCTAAAACACACTTATATCATAGGAGCAGAGGAAATTAGAACTTTTCGAGGAAGCAGCCCGTAAGCAAACAGAAATAATGGAGTCAAACATAGTGGGGCGAGGTATCGACAATCATTTGATAGGTCTGAGAGAAACTGCACGAGAGACCTTGGGAGAACTGCCGCCGATCTTCAAGGATAGCACTTACAAACAAATGTTTGAGTTTAAGCTTAGCACAAGCCAGGTATGATTTAGATTCACCAAACTTTTGTTCTGCGATATATCATTCGAGGGATTATAAAGCCTAAGTATATTGAAATTTCCAGGTGGCCACAACAACAGATGGTACGTCCATGGGCTATGGGGCAGTCATTCCAGATGGGTACGGTTGCAGTTACAATCCTAAGAAAGATAACGTCATATTTTGTATTTCTTCGTTTGCTTCGTCCAGTGTCACCAATACGGATGCCTTCAAAATGTCCCTCGAAGAAGCGCTTGAGTCCATGAAACTGATGTTTCAAGCCAAAAAACCAGACGCTTAGTTTAACTAACATTATGTATGATCTCGTTAAATGCATTTACAAATAATATTTTAATTTACAAAAAAGCTAAAAGCACCATTTTAGGTAACTGAGAAAAGAAAATTATACATGATATTATATATTTATAATCGTAATCGAATGCTTTAAGAATTCGTTCAAGAACTTATATATACATAAATTTAAATTATTTACAAAATTTATTGCACATGTTATAATTATAAGGCAACAAAAACATATCAATTTGACTAAATTTCTCACGAAAATTATATCTTCTACGTGTTCAGGGAATATAATATTTCATTCCCAACCATTTAGGGAGTTACAGTTTATTAAGCTAAGGCGTTTCTTTAGTTATTATGGTAATAAAATTATTCTATTGGCTAGGATAATCCTTATATTAATTATCCCAATTTCATTTAAAAAAAAAATTACTATCAAGTTAAAATCCTAAGGAATATTGTAAAAGTAATCGTGATTACTTATAATTTAAATTAATGCCGTGATTTTCCAGTCTTATGCTCTCTAGACTAGAATTATTTTGACTCAAGTATCTGAAAGACGAGTATCATGACGAAAAACGAATCAGCTTAATTATTTTAATACAGAAAGGTCAAAGTAAAACTGCTACCGAAGGAAATTTCAATTAAATCAAATATCCCGGAGATTGTTCACAGGGAATTCTAAAAGAGCGATTTTTGCTTAGCAAATTGTTTGGTGTTGACACTTAGTTTACTTTAGAAGTAAATTAGGACCTTAGATACCTTAGGTATCTTTAGCCGCAGTTGCCTAGTCCTCTACGCCAATATTAAATGTTGATGTTAGTAAATCTATTTATACATATGTTGAACTGTTTTTATATAATTTTGTTATTTATTTGTAGCTAGTTATTCCCAGTTATTGTTAAACTTGGCTTCATTTATGAAATGTAATTCCCAAGTTTCCTTTTAACTTAACTTTTATGGCATATTTTGAAGCTGTCTTTTATTATGATGTCATTATTAAATGTATAGATAGGTCAAAATCACCAAGGTCGCAATTTCAGGACTCAGTTTGATGTATTTTTTTACCAGCTAACTGTTATCGATCATGGGATAGCTGATTAATTATTCGTAAGTAGGTATGGAT
Organism: Idaea biselata; assembly: GCA_958496205.1. NCBI lineage: Eukaryota > Metazoa > Arthropoda > Insecta > Lepidoptera > Geometridae > Idaea > Idaea biselata. The sequence continues at coordinate 4,585,056 of OY292400.1, read as the reverse complement.
TATATATTTTTTGTATATAGTTATACTTCCGATGCTGTAACTGAAAATAGAGAACTAAGTTTGTATAGATGTCAATATACATAACTTCAAATATTTCTCTAACTATAGTACTATTCAGCTGATCTTGTGTATAGAATACAATTGTCTTTTTAGATCCTAAGTATATAATCACTACGTAAGTTAACGCACTATATAAATAACATAATATCTTGATGCTTCGTTCAAAAATCCATTTTTTTGAGCAACCGAACCGCGTTCACTCAAATGACGCTGTCGGACACCATATTAGCACAGTTTACCTAGTAATTGGGGCTTCGGCGCTTCTTAATATTTTGAATTGACTTCTTTGATTTCTTTCTTTCATTAATATTTTTTATAACTTCTCGATATTGGATAACATTATATGCCAGTAAGTCAGAGAAACCATTAAATTTACTGCTTTTTTGAAAAATGCTTTCAAAAACTTTAGTACCCGGCGGGATTCAACATCTTAAATTAATTTATTATCCATAAAATTTATCATATTTTTTGTAAATTTCGGCCTTCATATCTTTAGGACGCGTTTTTGAAATGATTATTTGTAGTTGAAATAACATTGCAATGTTTTACTTTACGCTAATAAGTATACCTTTTGGTAAAGTTCATCCGAACACAGATAAGTATTACCAAATGATAATTTGTTCAGAAATAAGCTGAATTCCGGCATTTATTTACGAAGGAAGCTCATTTCCCACCTTAGTGATTTTGACCCAGATGTTCTAGAAACAACGCTTATGGTGTTAGTTAATAGTATTAGTGATTAAGTTAATAAGAATAAGAATTGCGATGAAAAAAGTCAATGCTGTGGTGATATCATAAAATGTAGATTTGTATAATATAAGTAACGGTTATGTTTTTTATTATTATAACTACTACTTTTAATTATCTTACTAAAAAGTGTTAATGTGAATTTGTTGATAGAAAAACTAAATAACATCTAAATTATTATTTTTTACCTACTTAGGTTGTATTAGCAAAGGTTTTAAATTAATAGTGCCTACATCATGATGATACATGTTTGTAATGTTGATGATCAGGGCTCTCAAGAGAAAGGAGAAATGTAATTATCAATACTCATGTGTATCAACACGACATTTTTCAACACACTTGTATAGAAAAACTAGTGAAAATTTCGTTTCATTAGGGATCAATTTTTCAAATCTCTAGCTAGATAAAGATACTTGTCAAATAAAATGTAACAGCACCGAAGAAAAACGTAACTATCTTTAATTAATGAGATACAGCTTGGAGACAGACGGACGGACAGACGGACAGACATACAGCGAAGTCTCAGTAATAGGGTCCCGTTTTTACCCTTTGGGTACGGAATCCTAAAAAGGAATCAAACTTTCGAATGTTTTTAAATTTGGCAAAGGTTTGATTTTATTAGACATATATCTTCTATCTGTAGATTGAAAAATCAACCCTAAGTAAATTAAAAGAATATTTAGAGAAACAATTAGAAAATGCGCAATGGCTCAACAAAAAGGTTATGCTACGCAGCACTAGAGCGTGATGGTATATTCAAAATGTCAGTTTGGTTACAAGTGCTATTATAAATACCCAAGTGAATACCCGGTGCGGTGAATTCGAGTATTTTTTGAGCAAGTGTGTTAAAAAATAATCTATTTCTTTTTTATTGTATGTAAAAAATGCTTTCTGAAATTTGAATTTGGCAGGGTTTGAACCCGCGACTATTGTCAATCCAACCCAGTGCGTTAAGATTTATAGAAAAATCTCTAAAACATATTATATACCTACTGGATGCTTTTTTTCCTCAATAACATATTAATATACATCAATGTAGTTATACCACTTTTACGAAAAAAAAAAAGTTTGTATATCATTCTGGTTAACTTTTAAGGTGTTAAGTATTAAGTTTTTAGGGTAAGGGCAACTTAATGCATATCATGGTCAATAAAGACTTCATGCTTTTATGCCAAGAATATCGAAAACATATCAAACTAGGTTTAAGGAACGCGAACATATCAATGTCGTTGTTATTTAGCTAATAGGTATTCATTAATTAATTCTTGAAATAAGTAGTAACTAAGCAAATTATCTTTAATGATATATTTATCATTATTTATTATACCTTATATATTATACATTATTTATTATATCTATTTATACTTAGCTGTTTAATATTTATACCTAGTGACTTAGTGGTTGTATACAAATGATCATTTTAGTATAGTTTTTGGACGTAGGATACCTATGTATTTATTATAAAGTTGAACAATTAATTTTGCTTCCTAACTCGGCACAATGTTATAGTCAAACGTTTAATGAAAATAAATTACTTATAATAAGTTATGTTTAGGGTTCCGCACTGTCACCAGGCTGTATCTCATGAATTGACGGGGAGGAGAGGAGAACTTTTTAAAACTGCATTTGAAACGTGTCACTTTTGAATAAAATGTTTATCACTTGTCTATCCATGTATACAGGTCCCGTAGTCGGACAAGTGATCTAAAAAAAAATCAAGATGGCCGATATGACTATGCCAAAGCATCAAAAATTTAACTAAAATAAAATTATCTAACATTTATTTAAGTTTGATTTTTGATGTCAAAGATGGCCATTTTTTTTTCGCTTCATCATCATCCGAGCGTTGTTCCCGGTTGCATCTCTCTCGAGAGCCCGGGGTCCGCTTTCCTACTTTTACGTCTCCACTTCGCACGATCTTCGGCATCCCGTGTAGTGAGGCCATTAGCACGCATATCCGATCTTACAACGTCAAGCCAGCACTTCTTGGGTCTTCCCAATCTGCCGCGGCCGGGCGGAGGCGCCATAGCAAGACATTTGTTTCCCACGTAACTAGCCGGTTTCCGTAGAACGTGGCCGTACCACCGTAAGCGGCATTCTTGCAGTTTGTCTGCAATGTCTCGGACATGAAGGCTGCCCCTGATGCGGGAGTTTCTGACGCGGTCTTTTCGCGTCACTCCACACATCCAGCGCAGCATCTTCATCTCCGTGACACGCAGCTCCTGCTTATGTCGCTCAAGCAATGGCCACGCCTCACTACCATACAAAAGGACAGGTCTAATGATCGTTTTATAGACCTGTCCCTTCAGTTTAACCGGCATTTTCGGGTCACAGATGACACCAGTTACCTCTCGCCACTTGGCCCAAGCTGCCGAAATGCGGGACTTGACGTCACAATCGATGTCGCCGGACTCGTGAAGCACAGATCCCAAGTACTTAAACTGGTCTGTCCGCTCGACCATGTGACCGTCTACGCAGACAGGTGTGGGATCTGTGGTATTGCTAGCCAAGTATTCGGTCTTCGCTACGTTGAGTTGCAAACCGCCGTTCTCAAGTGACTCTTTCCACGCATTTACACGCCTTCCAAGCCGCCCCTTATCCGAGTCCGCTAGCGCAATATCATCAGCATACATGAGCATCCACGGGGGCTGCTCGTGTGCGTCTCGGATGATTACGGACAGTGCGTCCAGTATTACGCTAAACAGAAACGGACTTAGGACGGATCCTTGGTGGACTCCGACTGTAATGGGGAAAGATTTAGTGTCACCAACAGCAGTTCGCACCACTGAATCGGAATTTCGGTACATGTCCCTGATGGTTTCAATATAAGTTTCAGGCACCCCTTTGGACCGCAGCGCCCACCAGATCATCACGCGAGGAACACAGTCGAAGGCCTTCTGCAAGTCCAGGAACAGAAAATGCAGAGGCGTATTCTTCGATTTGTATTTCTCAATAACGATCCTTAGGGCGAAAACAGGGTCCATGGTACCATGACCGGGGCGGAAACCATACTGCCCCTCCGAGACAGTGCACTCCTGCCGGATCCGAGAGTCAACTATACGCTCGTAGAGCTTCATGGTGTGGGACATGACCTTTATACCACGATAACTTCCACACTCCTGCACAGATCCCTTGCCCTTGAACACTGGAGTGATAACACTCAGTCTCCATTGGGCGGGGATTCTGCCGGTCTCGAGTATACGGTTAAAAAGGTTGGTTAAGATGCCCACACCACGAGAACCCATAGCCTTCCATACTTCGATGGGGACTCCATCGGCGCCGACAGCTTTCCGATTCTTCATGCAGCGAAGAGCCTTGCGCACCTCATCAGGCGTTATCAGTGGCACAAGTCCTAGATTCGGAGGGAGTTCCGGTGGCTGCACCTCTTTATACTGCTTATTGAGCAGCTCGTGGAAATAAGAGCGCCACCTCTCCTTCACCGCGAGGTCCTCGCATAGCAGGTTACCATTAGGATCTTTTACACAGCGGCACTTGGATATGTCCTGTGCCGCTTTGATCCTAGAACGTGCCAACTTATAAATAAGCTTCTGCCCCTCAGACGTTTCCAACTTATCGTACAATGGCTGTAAGTGGTCCCGTCTGGCTCTGGCTACTGCTCTCTTTGTGGCACGTTTGGCAGACCTGTACGCGTCGCGATCTTCAGGAGAGTTGGACGCTTGCCACTTTTTAAAGAGGGCTTTCTTTACCCTAGTCTCCCTCTGGACTGTGTCGTTCCACCACCAAGTTTCCTTGTCACACTTGCGTCCTCCCTTAGACATACCGAGGACCGACCGCGCCGAATCAGCGATAGACACCTGAATCCGGTCCCAGTGTTCCTGCACCGATTCACCTTCAGCATTGGCACATTTGTCGCCGATTGCTGAGGCGAGCATCTGGGACTTGACTTCATCAAGCATCCACCATCTGATTCGGCGCTGACATGGTTCCGGTCGTTTGTCTTTGGTCTTTATTTTTTTTTTCGCTTAATTGAGTTTAAAATAAACCCTATTCCATGCCCAGTGGTTGAGTAAACTTTTACCTTATTACACTATACATTCTATGTACCCGTATTCGCAATAAAATATAGTTCATAGGTAAAGGAAAGAGGTTGAATGTGTCGTCGTATCTACTTTAATTAGATTATCCTACTAATATTATAAAGGTGAAAGTTTGTGTGTACGTAAGAAAGTAAGTAAAAGAGTATCTTTGTTACTCCTTCACGCAAAAACGATTAGATAGCTGGAGATCTGGATTAACACATAGGCTACTTTCATTCCGATATTCCCATAGGATCGGGACTTATGCGGGTGAAACAGTGGGGTGCAGATAGTAAGATTAAGTATAAATATGATATCTATATAGAGATGTAACTTATTCAATTACTTGTTTATCAAATTTTGTAATTTTAAAGAAAAGACAGTCATAACTTAGTAAGTATAGTTCAGTGTCCGAATCGTGTCACAATGTAGAAGTAAGTAAATAACCCCCTTACTTATAAACGATAATTAACTTATGACTAAGTAATGTAGTGTTTGTCTCTGTCTATCAACTTTAAAACATCATGTGACAGCAAAAGACAAACGATACATAGTTTATGCAGATTTTAATCATCGTTTATAACGGGGTAAATGGTTAAAATGGCCGTTGTCGCTACATCGCACATAGCTGTTTGATGTTTTTCCACAATGTTGATACCACTATGTACTGTGTATAGGATGTGTAAGTTATATTATAGTTAACTATATAGTAGGTAACCTGTATTGTGTATAATAGGGTTAGGTGCGTTTCGTCATCAGCTAGCTGATTATGTAACATTGTTGAACATTTTTTTTGTTTTAACAATCGCTAGTTCCAATTGCAATGGCAATTTGTTACCAACTGGAACTGTCTTAAATTGTATATCCATAAACGCAACAGTAATGTAAAAACAACAATTCATTACATTAGGACGTCGATCAACCCAACCCCCTACGGTGCGCGCAGAGGCCGTAAGGTATGTAATTTTATTTATTACACTAAGTATTATCAGTGTAATAAAAATATGATTTTAAACTTTTTAAATTCACACGATTTGCTAACATAGTTACATTTTCCCGGGTCTTGTCCCCTCCCAACTATTGTAACATGGTTGAAACGTCGGGGTAAGAAGGTACATTGTGATTTAATTGGCATATCCGTACATAATAGTAGGAATACACCGCACCGCCTGCAATTATTTTTTATACTGAATATTCTCTATCATTGTAATAAATAAAAGAGATTTCTATTAGAAATGTGTTTATTGGTATACTCATACAGAGAGATGACAAAGTAGCATACACCCATGTCTCCCAATGGGGTGCCACGCGCAAAGCTGTTTGCAGAGGCGCTGGCATCGGATGATCTTTTTTTTTTTTAGATGATGGTCCTCCACCAATGGAAACGCCGAGTTTTTTTTTTATTCTTTCGGTCTCAGACCGATATGGCCAATTTGGCGCCGAGAGTTGTAAAAAACACATGTTTGACAGTTCTTAATTCAAACCTAAGATTAATCGACTCGAGCCCTCTGCCGGGATAAAAAGTTAGTGTTCCTCCTAATTAGTGCGGATAATCGGCGCTCTACTGTAGTTTCAATAGAGACTTGTTAGCAACAGGGACACATAATCAGTTAGCTGATCAGCTGCCTTATTCTGTAGAGACTAGTTGCTGTTCAATAGTTAAAATTCAAATTATATTTATTCAATAAGATTTTACATTACCGTTTTAAATTGACAGCAATCTAATGTATCTTCGGAACGACCTCTAGACCTCGAGAAGAAGACACAATAAACTATGTTATTTTGCTATGATGTGATTTATATTGTCGCAACCAAGTTTCGGGAAAGTACAATTAACCAAAAAAATCGTGTAAGTAAGTTTAAAAAGTTATTTGTACAATTGTTGATCACAAACATTTAGAAAATTAACAAATATTGAACAGAATTTGTCACGAATAAAAAATAGTGGACGTATATCGCTACACTTTTTTCTCCAGGTCGGCTGGTAATTTATAACAAAAATTAGAAATTGTTTTTATGTACGAAGCGGGTGACATATGTAAAGCCCTATACAAATAATTATAATTAACAGTAAGTAGGTCCGTCGTCATTATCGGAGTATCCAATCGTCATAATTCAAGCCCACATTAAATAAAAAAAAAACACTTTCTGATGCCAATATTTGCATTTTTCTACATACATGCGTAGCACAGAAAACTGCCGTGACATAGAACTCGCGATGTACAAGAAAATATCCTGGTGAACATGCGTAGAGTGCTTTTCACAAAAGAATTCCCTTAGACGGACGCGGACGCAGCGCTGTATTCGCCATACAAAGACTTCTTAAAATGCCATTAAATTATTTTTTATTTATCTAATAATAGAATCAGACTTAGTTTCCAAAACAAAGTTGAACATCTATACAGAATTATAATACGAAATGCCGTTTTCCTACCAAAAGGAGCAACAACACATAACTGTACATATTGAGAAAAACTAACTTTCGTTCCTATTTGATCCGTGGGACTCCTTTCACGAAAGGCACTCTAGTGATGATGGAGATAATGCATTTTTAGTACTCTTACGACAAATCGAGTTGTCGTCTTTCTGTCCAGTGTATTTGTATTAGCTAGTCGCCAAAGACGTTTTCTCTAGCCCGTAGTTCTGTGCTAAGCGTGCTGATGGTCAATTTATTAGGCGTATATAAGATGTCAATATGAGGTATTAAGTGGAGAATTGTAACCTTATCTATGTGATTAGAAACCTATACATATCAGTAGTTTAAGTGTCTATCTATCTATGTCAATTCAATGTTGCTATCAATAAAAAATACAAAACTAAACTTTTGTTGTTTTCTTTGTCAGCAATTCATCATCCGAGTGATGTTCTCGGTTGCAGTGCTGGGTTTTCGGTATTAAATATTGCTCGACTGTCATTGAAATCGGCGTCTCTTGGGCTGCTGGTTTAAATGATAGTTAACAGCACGTTTACAAATCGGTGCATCGGGTTCAAGCTTGGCTGTTAATTGTCAAAAAACTCGCGCGCAAATCATTCCTTTGCGCGGTGCCATTTCTTGACACCGCAAGTCGACGTCAGCTTGAACTTGCGCGGTAGGTCGCTGTCCTGTTTGTCCTCCATTTTGCAAGATTTTCGGTATCTTGTGTAGTGAGGACATTTGCAAGTAAGTCTATCATTCTTTACGACGTCGAGCGAACACTTTTTGGGTGTTCCAAATCTGCCGTGGCCGGGCGGAGCGGCCGGGCGGATATGCAAGAAATTTGTAACGATCACAGAAATGACACATACCTACACTAGAAACCCCAATTCGTCGAAAAAACAGTTCTGCTTGATACTAGGGAAAATAGACTCTGTCTCATTTGCACTTTAGATGGTTAGTTAGACAAGGGCACAGACATAGATATAGGTAGACGTCACATGTACCTCGATTTGTATTGAAACCGCGCGTGCTGACTTTTTTAACACCAACTGTGACGTCACAGCCACAAAAAATAAGCCTTTAGGTGTTTGAATTTTTTGGGATTTTGCAGTTACTAATTATTAGTTTTTACGTTCGTCTGGCAACTATAGACGCGCGCGGACTGCCAGTTGGCGCCGACTACCGCGACGTTTTGTCAGGGTTTTTCTGACACGCGAAGAATATTAATTCGGGTGGTCTAGCTACATCTATGTCTGTGGTCAGGGAACATGATTGAAATATATTTTTTAAAATTGTCGAGTGAACGGTCTTCTATGAGCCGAAGGCGGCGACGTAACTTTTGTCTCTGGTTACGGTACGGTATATTTCTGTTTTTTTTTTCTAATTATGGAAAAGGGAAGGGTACTTACTGATCGCGGTAAGCTATTGAGCTATAGTACTAAATATAAAGACTCTTTTCTAATTTAAATTTATTGTATCTTTATTCGTATACGAATATTATAAATATTTCACTTATTTTATAAGTTGAATTCATTCTGTAAGATTTTTAAATATTTTTTTTTTCAACACGCACGATCGCATTCAGACACATTCGTTAAGTGAAAATAAATGTTTTGTCTTGCTCTTTTAAGCGACCTTTTAATACAGCTAAAAAGAGACAAAGTAGTTCCTTGACCATTTCTGAATGCCACCGCAAGTGTAGTTCACATAATTTTACTCTTAAAAAGAAAACTTTAAAACACTTAGCTGTCTTAGTAGCTATATTTCATTATTTTATCGTTTTTAAAACGTTTATTTTACTTAAAAACCATAATAAATTGAAAAGAATATTAATTTCATTACTGCAATACCTAAATTATAAGTAAAATGCCTTAATAAATTCTCTAAAATGTTCGAACCGGCACATTATTTATCACAATCTAAGAAATTTAAGGCTCAGATTAAGAACTCCACACTGAAGAAACGGGCCCAGTGATTTTAGTAGAATATAGGAATAAATGAATAGTCCATCTATACTGTACCATGTAATTATTATCAACCGGATCGGAACTTAAGCGGGTAAACTCGCGGAGCGCTGCTAGTGCTCTCATAAAACCACATTAGTGCCTAGGAAAACGATAGGTACAAGTACTTTTATATCTACTATGTTTTCCACTCAAGTTACAATGTCTCTAACTACTGCAATTACATAACAAGAACGTATTTCATAAAACATAATTAAGGTGATACATCGAGTTTAAAATAAGACTTTTATCTGTACATTTACACTGTTAACAGTCAATTTCGCTATTCACAAGGCTGTTACAAAAATTTACAAAAGCATTTTGGATTTCATTGTAACAGATGTAAAAAGTCAGTCACGTAAGACCGTCAGGTTCTAACGGGTCAGGGTCTATAAAAAGTAATAAAAATTGATTTATAGAGTCATATGTAACAATTTACTTTTATCATCTAATTCTTAGATGATTTTTACAGCAACTTTAATCCCTGCTATTTACAGTTTTGTTGTGCCCGGGACATTGTCAGGTGGAGTGGGCTTGCCCAGCACCTTCCAAGCCTAGGTAGCTTTGCCCAGAGGAAGACCAGGTCAATTCGTCTGGAGGTAATTAAGCCGTAGATTTAGAGGTAATCTCATTAAACTCATTTTTCGGTTTTAATCGCGTAATGTTTATTACTTTTAGCTTTGTTTCAATGCTTAAAGTTTCGAGACCTTTATATGTCTCTTCTGAAGGATAAATTCAAGAATGGTTTAATTTCAGTTCACCATGGCGAAAGCAGAATAAAAATCTAAATAATAAATGTTATATGTATCACCTTAAATATGACTAATGCTTATTAAAATCAATATACATATTATACATAACATTATAATTAATCTATCTATCTACATACAATATTAGAAAATGCAATTCTATAAATGACACAGTACGGAGGGAACGATATTGTTATCAAATACCTGTTTATATAAGCCGCCTATATTTGTTTATAATAAATAAATTATCGCCTTCAATTTTATTTAGTTCTATGTAAGGAGATAGGCAGGTTCACATTTGCAGTCGTCATCTGATTTTACCTGAAAGGCAAGAAAATATTGATGTATTCAGTGTCATTTTCTAGGCAATATCGGTGGTCAACTGATGTAAATATTATATGTCCTGGCCAGATCACAAAATTGAATTCATGATTTAGCGGACCATTAAAATTTGATGAATAAATAGACAATATCTGTTAACAAGTTTCACCCGAGCGATATTCCCCGTTGCATCCCTCTCGTGAGCTCGGGGTCCTCTAAAATTCTTTAAAAATGTTCTTTCATCTGTCAGTATGTTTCTTCTCCGCTACAGTTCGTATTTCTCAACCGATCATTACGAAACTTGGTAAATATGTAGTTACTTTCTATTTATTTATCTTTTTCGTCGTGGGGTATTTTATTTTCTAACCAATCATCACGAAACTTGGTATATAGGCACTTCGTTTTTTATTTGTCGTTGGGATTATTGATTGGTGGGGTATTCCGCCCACTAAGGGGGTTAAGTGTTTACGAAACACGAATCAATACAAAAACTCACCAATAAGAAAGAATGCAGCATCAGTTCGTGTGCCCTCGGGCGCTTGTCGGGATCGTGCGTGAGACAGAGATCGCAGAACTCCTTTCCTTCCTCCGAGAGCGAGTTAGCAATAGTCGGCCGGTGTCCCATACCGACCATGAACATTATTTGGTAGTTGCTGTCGTATTCTATGAACGGACGCTGGAATAAAACAGTTTTAAATAATAAAAAAAATATATATATAAATTCTGCCAATATTAGACAGTGCCGTCTAGCCCCCGTAGCCCAGTAGCTAAGCTTCTAGCTTGTGTTATGGTGACGCGTATATTCTGAAAAAGGTACTATCAGAAAAGTAGTCTATGTACTTTTCCCATTCATGCTCCCATTCATTAAGGCGTGTAAACGTAACAGACAGACAGAGTTATAGTGACCGGCACGAAATCTAAAAAGTTTTGCCGTGGAACGGGAAAGTTCGCGCAGTACATTTTACATGCGCTTTCTATGAAAAATCGACTTTTGCGCATCCGCCATTTTGTTTCAACTAATCTGGCGCCTACTATACTTTCGCTTTCAGAATACTAGTAGACATTTCTTTGTAAATACATTTATGTATATCACACATAGACACCTAGACCACAATTAAATATTTATTAATTTAAGCATAAATATTTTAGCACATTTTTGTTTTATTACGTTTTACGGCATTTGAATATTTTTGTATGTGTGTATATTAGCTTGAATTGAATGATTTTTAATTTAATTAAATTATATTTACCTTGCCAGAAGCCATTTCAGTGATGACGCATCCGACCGACCAAATGTCAGCCGCACGGCCGTGACCCGATGACTTCATAAACACTTCTGGTGCCATGTACGCTGAAATACAAAGGCAAATTTTATTGTAAAATATTGCAGGATGTTGGGCACAGTGCGATCTAGATGTTTGAATAACTCGCTACGCTCGTGATTCAGTCGTTAGAATCCTTCACTTGCTCGTGATTCATATATGGCCCATGCTTTAAATCCGTCTTTTATTCACTAACACATAATATACTACATTCATTACGATACTTTTATTTGAACGCGACCTGCAATGAGAAGACGATACAAGAAATGCATGTGGTATTTTTGCAGTGATCATTTATTCACATTGAAGCATTGATTAAGATAATGCATAGACCTTGCCTTTCATGGGCTTACCTTGCGTCCCAACGAAACCTTGCAGTTCGTTCGGCGCGGTAGTGTTTGCTCTTATCTTGACAGCACAGCCGAAGTCGCCAAGCTTGAGGCAATGCCCGTCGTTTGTTAGGAATATATTGCCACCTGAAAACATCGCACACACTTTAACTTCTCACTTCTTTGACTTTTAAGTTTATTTGATTTTCGAAAATCACTTATATCGTCTAAATATGACCATGAACTGGATCAAAATTTAACGAAAAAAGGCGATAAATCCATAAAACTTGTCCTTTTAACAATACGGATTGAGAATAAACTATAAAGATCTCACTTGGAAGTCGTTCCACTGAACTTCACTAATGACCAAAAGTTTCTAAATGACATTTCATCATTTATTCCGTTGACATCTGCGACCAACTGCTTAACATGTCTTTCGAAGCATGAAGGAGGTCGAGTAAATGATTTTTTTACCACACATATTATCGACTAATAATGTGTGAGCGCCAGGCGTTGCTTAACCGAACGAAAATACAAGATTAGTGACCGCAACTAGGCCAGTGACAACCGAATACAGAAACGCCACTTAAAATTTGAAACGCCACTTAAAATTTGACTTTTAGAGCTGCTTGAGTTAGTAGAACTTCAATTTGTAGTAGCGTTTCTGTATTCGGCCGTGAGATCCTCAAAACTTGTCATACTGGTTTTTGACCACTACTATCTCACAATATAGAAAAATAAAATACGCTTAAAATCCCTTACAGTAATTAGAACTTACTCTTTATATCCCGATGCGCGATACTCCGTGAGTGCAACGCATTGACCGCACTGAGCAGCTGCTTGGTGTACCTCCGCACCGTGATCTCTTGCAGCGCTCCGGACGTAGCGATCAGAGCCTCGAGGGACCCTTCCACGCAAAGCTCCATGAAGATAAGCATTTCCTCCTGGAAGATAGGCGGTAGTTAGAGAGGTTGCATGAAAGAAGCAAGCCTAAGTTTAATTCATTTCTCAGACACCGACTATGGATCGATATCTAATAGTTTAAACTTGAAAATCTGCTGGAAAAAGGCAAATAAACAAATTAGGATTTTTTTATTCTGAATGAGGTCCGCCGCGCCGATCCTCAGCTCCTTCATAGCCAGTAGCTGCATTCACTCACCCTATGCAGCTCACAGCCATAATACCGCACTAGATGCGGATGTATGACCCCCTCCAACACCTGCAGCTCGTTGGCTGCCCGCTGGAGCGCGCTGGTCCGCCGCGCCGATACTCAGCTCCTTCATAGCCAGTAGCTGCATTCACTCACCCTATGCAGCTCACAGCCATAATACCGCACTAGATGCGGATGTATGACCCCCTCCAACACCTGCAGCTCGTTGGCTGCCCGCTGGAACGCGTGCCGGTCCGCCGCGCCGATACTCAGCTCCTTCATAGCCAGTAGCTGCATTCACTCACCCTATGCAGCTCACAGCCATAATACCGCACTAGATGCGGATGTATGACCCCCTCCAACACCTGCAGCTCGTTGGCTGCCCGCTGGAACGCGTGCCGGTCCGCCGCGCCGATACTCAGCTCCTTCATAGCCAGTAGCTGCATTCACTCACCCTATGCAGCTCACAGCCATAATAGCGCACTAGATGCGGATGACCCCCTTCAACACCTGCAGCTCGTTGGCTGCCCGCTGGAGCGCGCTGGTCCGCCGCGCCGATACTCAGCTCCTTCATAGCCAGTAGCTGCATTCACTCACCCTATGCAGCTCACAGCCATAATACCGCACTAGATGCGGATGTATGACCCCCTCCAACACCTGCAGCTCGTTGGCTGCCCGCTGGAGCGCGCTGGTCCGCCGCGCCGATACTCAGCTCCTTCATAGCCAGTAGCTGCATTCACTCACCCTATGCAGCTCACAGCCATAATACCGCACTAGATGCGGATGTATGACCCCCTTCAACACCTGCAGCTCGTTGGCTGCCCGCTGGAGCGCGCTGGTCCGCCGCGCCGATACTCAGCTCCTTCATAGCCAGTAGCTGCATTCACTCACCCTATGCAGCTCACAGCCATAATACCGCACTAGATGCGGATGTATGACCCCCTCCAACACCTGCAGCTCGTTGGCTGCCCGCTGGAACGCGCGCCGGTCCGCCGCGCCGATACTCAGCTCCTTCATAGCCAGTAGCTGCCCGCTTTCCGTGTTCACTATTGTGTACACCTGGAAAGGAAACGAAGTTACGTTTAGTTATAAATAATCCAGCTGCATTCCTTTCTTGTGGGAAAGCCGTTTTGTTGTTATTTAGATCTTCAGCTATCTGTATACCAAGTTTTATCGCAATCGGTTCAGTTGTTTTTGCGTAGAGGAGTGACAAACATTTTCGTTTACTTACTTACACCACAGAATACATAAATAGTACACACAAACTTCAACATGTACCTATAATGTTAGTAGAATTATTAAAAGCAAATTGTTACAGTGACATCCTCGGCCATAGTTTTGCCTTAACCATTGCCACGCAATTAAAATGGTTCAAAATTAGCATATAGGTAGATTAGGTAGGTTAAAATAGATCCATGTGGCAAACTTCTTCAAAACTTTCCATAAAGATTTGGATAATTTCAACTTTGAAGAGCCTCCCAACCCCGAAAGGAAAGTCTGCGCCAGAGCCTCATCCGTTGTTCAGCAGGTGCAACAAACTAGCAGACTAGCCGGTGAGATTGGCTTGGGCGCAAAGATCTTAGCGGGCCATGTTTTATAGTAGATTACATTTATTAATTATTCCGAGGGAATTTAGACAATAGGATTACCAATTTCACATACCTCAAAATGAGGTTAAATAGCAAAGGACTTTCACAATTTCTATCATCCAATATGTACTACTCTATTTAAAGTGAATAAATGATTTATGATTTTTATTACCTTGCCAAAGGAGCCAGCTCCGATCTTGAGTCCGCGCTGCCACTTGAAGGTGAGATGCCTCAGTTTCTGCGTGTAGGTGGGGGTGCGCGCGGCCTGCACGCGGCCCACGCGGCTCGCCGCGCGCAGCTGCTCCTCGCGAGCCTCGTCCAACTGCTGGATGGCTTGGAGGACACGCCTACTTCGGTCTGGAAATACAAGTGTTTTTAATGAACGAGGTTCAGACTTGTCATTCACGTAAGGGATTTATACTATCACGCGTTTATATCCACCCATCCCCTTCTACGATTCTTGTCCATCCCAAGGCCTAATTCTTATTCCTAATTCTTTATTAGGGGGGAGTTTTTGTTTAAGTAATGTGTTTAAAATTAAAGACATTTTTCGGTTTGAATCGCGTGGTTGATGAGGATTGTCAAGTAGTGTCTCGTACATTTCTGTTCCTCCCTCTACGCCGTAACTAACAATATACCTACCTACATTGCAAAAAAGTGCTACAAGATAATTTTCCGCTATAAAGTTTCAATGGCAAAAATTCAGTACAGTTTGACACTTTTTACAGTTGTTTAGACCAGACACCGGCCGCATTCCGAATTACGCTATAATCGATTTGAGCGCCCATGAACCCGTTCCGAATTACCGTGAGCGCGATATCGATGTCCCTTGAATCGTCATAGATGACGTCATGACATGCGCCATCTTGCGATTACAGCGACCATGCCCCAAAGAAATATCACCGTAAGCGCTGTCAAAAATGACAGTTGTGTAGTTGTGTGTACAGGCCGGAGTCGCACAAATACATTCAAAATATTTTTTTGAAATCTCTTTGGAGTCGCATAACCATGAGTATTCAAGTAAATATACAAGACGAGCATAACGGGCGACGAATTTCTCTTATGCTCACATCACATCACGCTAAAATAAATACTTCGACGTCATCCTCTTCATCACTGGACGAATCGTCGTTCTCTATCTCAAAATCTGAGTTATCAGAGTCGATAGAGTCAACCAATATAATTAACTTCCATTTCAAAAATAGGTCTTGGTCTTGGTTGGTTTAGATTTTGGGGTTATGTTTTTGTTATCAAGCGAGCAGCGAGCACTGTAAACGCGTTCACGAGCGTTCCGAATTGATGACAGCTCTTAGCTGTCATAATCGTGATATCTAAATCGGAACGCGGAAATAGACGTGAGCGCTGTGAGCGATTATTTTGTAATTCGGAATGCGGCCACCTACGTAGTTAAATATAGAATACCCTCATTGTAAGAAGGAGTTGGTGTGGTAATGCGTAAAATTAACAGAAAAACGTTATAAGTACGCACTTTATTAATTTATTAATGTCGCTAACTACATACTGACCGGTACATGCGGACAGGAGATCGTTTTGCACAAATCGTCTCTATCAAATTTCTCAAGCACAGAGTAAAACTAGAAATAAAATAAGAAAATCAATGGTAACTGAGAGAAAATATTAGTATCGGAAAAATAATAAGTAGGTGAATAAAATAATGAATTTGATGAATCCTGAAGAAGAGACCTGGAAAGGTCTCGAAACGTTGAGCGTTGTAACAATGCTAAAAGTAATAAAAACCACGCGATTCAAATCGAAAAATATCTTTAATTTCAATACAACATCGCGAAAACAGAAGAAGAATCTATGTAATGTGTTTAGTAAATTTTAGGTACAATAAACTTTTTATTTATCTATTTTTCTAGACTGGGCTGTGTCCGAGTCGAACTATTTTTTTAAGAAGACTGCTTTTGTTTAACACGGACACGGCATAGATAACATGCAATAGAAAGCATACAAAAGTGACGTCTAGTGCACGTGCGTTTACATCTACCTGACCTGATCTTCATAATCTTACTTCAATTTCGAGATAAATGTACCCTGTGTTTAATTAGGAAGTACTAGAATTCGTCGATATTAATTTAAATAACAATTTATATAAAAGGATTTATCCTGACTGAATGGTGGATCAACGCACAGTCTAACTAAGCCCCTGATAGTAGAAAGTCTTAGAAGAACTTACTGTTGGGATCCAAAGATTCTAACGACTGCATCGGATCAGTTTCTGAATACAAGGAAGACGGCGGCGGCGATTCTTTGTTCACACTGGTCGTCGATGGGAACGGACTCTGTGAATTAACACACAACATTTCAATAGCCAGGACTGCGGAGGGACATAAGGTTGAATTTTAGAGTTAAGTACTGCATTTGAAATAAAAAAAAAAGCTTTAAGACGTAAATAGCAAAGAATGTATGATGACAAAGGTTACTTACCTGATAATTTTACACTAATCATGTATATGTATACATACATATTTTTATCAAATACAAATAATTTAGTATTGCGTCCCCGATTGTATCTTTCTCAGGAGCCCAGGGTCTACTAAATCACACATGGTAAGTCCTATTGATCATGACTACTGCTAATAGATTTGGCAACGTTTTTTCGGCAGGTCGGCTGTCTGGCAGCAAACTTCCTTGGGATATTACCCTCCTTGATACTTACATGTAATCTGTGCCTCGGGCGCGGCGACGGCGTGCACTCGGCGGACGGTCGTGAGCCAATCACGTGAGATATACAACCGTCCATTAGTTGCTTTAATTCCTGAAGCAAACAGTATACAATATAAATTCATTCATGTGCATGTTTTCTCGTTTATAATGTTCCTATGTATTTGTGGTGTGTACATTAAAGAATAAAAGACTACAATATAAATTAATTTTTTAGGTCGCGAAATCAAAACTAAGTAAATCAGAGACCTCGTATCTTTAACTACCATTCCTCTATCTCTTTGCATTGCCGCCGAGTTATCAAATTCAGATGTACTAAAGAGCGACTTATAAAAAATCGTGAGTTCGTCCTCTACAGATAACTTTTTCAGTTATCACCTACTCGTTTACTAAGTTATGATGATCAGAGCAACGTACTAGAAATTATCGTCAAACAAGCATAAAAACGCTTCAGATCTTTCAGAGCTTTATGCTTGGTCAAAAAGGGAAAGAAAAGATGTACTTACTTCAAATTCTTCATCTGTAAGATGCTTCGTATTGCAAGGGTCGCACGCAAGCATTAGGAACTCTAAACCTTGACTAGCCCATCTGTCAAAGAAATTCAAATTGTTATTGATGTACTTTTGTAATCATTTTCGCTAGTATTCCCGTTGCAATCTTTATAATCCCAATATTTCCAGTCTTGAAGTCAAGAGTGAATAGGTATCTTCTAGTGAAGCATGCTACACCGTCGTCGTTTTGGTCGCTTTTTATCAAGTGAAGAGGGATCAGTGTGTGCCTATCTTGCTTAAAAAAATGTCTTAGAGCTTCTACAAATCTACACACTAGGCTTTTGACTTCCGGGTGCTCCGGCCGGTCAATCTTAGTACACCGCCGTCATTATCAATTATAAAATAGGGATCAAAAGCCTTAAATATTCAATATAAACAACTAAACCGCTTTATTTATAAATGTTTCTCAGAAGAATATTCTTGGCAGACATACAGACAATCACAATGTTTAAGGGTGCCTTTTTGCCTTACGGAATTTTAAAAATCATTATTACATACTGCGCCCCGCGGTAACGATCTAGATCTAAAGTAGCCTCTATGTCCTTCTCCAAGGTCCCATCTATCTCTATACCAAAATTCATCAAATACGGTTCAGCGGTTATGCTTTCACGCCTAAACAGTTACTTTCGCATTTATAATGTTAATCTTACTTATCAAGTATAAATAATATCTCACCTAGGTCTCAATCCACGCCCTCTATCGCACCTTTCCAGTACGAATCTCATCCACGTCTTAGCGAACTCAATGACCGCGCGCGCGACTCGCGACGCCCATTCTTGTTCCTGCGTGTTCGCGAGGCGGAAGTCTTCGCGCCGGAGTTCCACTTTCTCGTCCGACGGTTGACCGGAGAGGAGGAGTTCGAAGCTTGTGTGGGTCTGTGAAGAGGACAATCACTGAAAACAACTGATCTACATATATGTGTCATAGTGTCTCCAACTTTAGCCCATGTATGGATATAAATGGAGGAGCTAGCATCCTGGATCAGTTATAGACTGATCGTTTTGTAAAGGGAAGGGGGAGGGATTAAACTGTGTTTATTACTTTGTACAATGTTATATGCAGTAGAGATCCAGTTTTGTGTGACAAAAGTGACTTTTGGAATAATATACACAAGTATCGTCATAATTTTCGACAACATTTCCAAAATCGATTTATACTGTATAGCAGTGGTTCCCTAGGTGGGGGGCGCGCCCCCCTATGGGGGCGTAGAGACCTTTCCAGGGGGGCGCGGGCCACCTGTACAGAAAAACCTGCGATTGCTGAGAGAATGCATTCCAGACTGCTCGATATGACAGACAATGAGCAATAAGAATACTTATTTTGTTAATCAATCTTTTTTTATTCAGACTTGATAATCTGGACTGGAGGACGGATTTTTTTCTATGGTCTAAAGGGGGCGCGTCGCAAATAAGTTAGGGAACCCCTGCTGTATAGTGTACGGCAGTGTCCTTTAACTTAATGTATACGGTACAGGGTTATTTCTTAAGCCGTAGACAGCACCAAACCTATATAATAGGAAACAATATATACGACGGACCCATATCACACACTTACCGTACTATCACCTAAATGCGTTTCCCCATCGAGCAGCTTGTCATCAAAGACGTGGGCTTCAGCGTCTTCAATAACACTATCCCCCCGGAGGAAGAGGCGGGAGCGGGGCGGCGCGCGGGGCGGACAGCGGGGAGGGGAGCCGCCGACGCACGGCGCGCGAGTTGACGAGCTCTCGTGGACGAACTGGTGGAGCTCCTTGGTTATCTGGTGGGGGGTATGAACGTACTGGGTAAATTGGGGTAATATGAACATAATCTGCGCGTGATTTAAGCTTAGTCGCCGTAACCCAAATTGGTTAGGAGCTGATGATGATGAACTACGGTGTTAAGAGGACAGTCAACGTACTCTTTCTCCATAAAACGTAGTCGACTGTTTCCTCCCTGGATAAAGACATTAGAGCAAATATGTTTAGGCCATGAAACCTATGGGTCCATATTGGGTTGCATAAATTTAAGAGGCATAATGTAAGGTTGCATAACGTTTTTTGGCATACTCTTCTTTTCGCATAACGTTCATTTAGAATAAATCATTAGGCATAATTTAATTTCGCATAACTTCGTTTATAATAATGATATATTAGCATAAAATGTTCTTGCATAAATGTTTTTAGAACAACGATTACTAATCATAACATTTATTGGCATCTCACCTTATGGCACAAAGATTACAAGTCATAAGCATAAAAAACCATAATGTTAACAAATGTAAAATGAGTTAAAATTAATATCATATTAAAATTTACAATATCATTTCATATTATGTAGTAGTTCACAAACTTTGCTATGAATTGCATATAAAATTCAATTTTGATACACCACACCTTGTTTATTTATAATATTAGGCGCTTTGGCGACCGCTGCCGCGGCACGCTCGCTTCGCTCGCTCGCCAAAGCGCTGTGCGTAATCATGTTCTAATATGAACCTAACCTATCCTAGTCGGGGTGCTCTGTATAGTTTTCTGCGTACTCCTAGTTTGGGTAAAACGCCCGTTAATATGACAGAATTCAGTGAATAAAGCTCTTTAAAACTTTTACTCTTCATTGATTGTTACAGACGATATAGCGACGTGGTTTGGTCAGTATTACGTATGGGGAAACGTAACTTTAGGTTCGCCACCAATCTTCTCACCTAAAGTTTGATTAAAGATGACTATTACCATTGTGTCTTTTCATTTGTTAAATAGACTTAGTCCAATTTATTATCATGTATGTTTATGACTTTAGCGGTTATGGATACCTCCATTATGCGTTTTGTGTTTTATGATAAATCATCTTTATGCGTATTAGAATTATGTCCTATACATTTATGCTGTTCAAAATTATGATAAAGAAGATTAGAGAAAGTTAACGTTATGCCAATGAAACCATTCTGCGATTATAACATTATGCCGATCACTATTTATGCGAGAAAACTTTATGCTGAAACTTTTATGCCAAACAACATTATGAAAAAAAAATTATGCGATCGAAAGGGCACCCGAAACCTATATCTGCCATGACTATGCCCCTAAGTTTTGTTTTTTTTTTTTCATTTTCTAATTAGATTAGAGATAGAATTACGAAAAAATATAAAATGAAAAAAATCTAAACCCTGGTCATGGCTGATATGGGACTTATGGCATAAACATATTTTTTCTAAAAAAAAATTCCAAGGTGGAAACAGTCGACTACGTTTGTAAAGTTTGTTTGCAGAAAAGGGTAGGTAGACTGTCCCCTTAAGAGTGGATGACCTGGCGGCGTAATGGGGGATATCCACTTGTCATGAAGTTGCGCTTTCGACTCTCACCGAGAGACAAATTTATTTTTGTCCTAAAAATAGTTAAGCAAACGGCGTTATCTTAGACTATCGTTAACTGTGTTATTTGTAGAGGCCACGCTACAAGATACTTTAATCAACAATAATTATACAGTTGTGGTCATATAATTAAAAACGATTTGAATTACTAGAAGTTTTTATATAAATCGTGCCACCCACAGAGATGTGTACCTTCTGAGAAGCATCTAGTTATGTTATAAAATAGCCACATTAATAGAGCAACGTGGCTTAGGAACATTATAATGAAATCGCTAACTATTTTTTTCACATTATATTGATTTTACCAAAGTAACACATTCAAACAGTACTGAAGCTGGACAAATAATTAAGAACGATTTATTAAACTGCTCGGGAAATGTTTTGTATGACACTTACATTTAAAAAATTACAATATAATATGTAGCGCAGAAAATTTAAAAATCAATTTAATACGTTTTTGACTAACATTTATAGTTAATAGCATATCCACAGCTTTTAATTACTGCTTTACACCGGCGAGGTATTAACTATATTAATTTTTGATATTTCGCAAGCGAAATAGAGTTCCATTCTTCTACGAAAACGTCATACAGCTCGATAGCTCTCATAAATTTTCACACTTTGTATTGAAAACCTCTGTCTTTACTTCGAGCCACAGATTCTCTATTGGATTAAGATCTGGGCTGTTGGCTGGCCAATTTAAGACAGAAACTGATTTCGCTGTAAGAAATTCCTTTATGGTGCGTGCAGTGTGCTTTGGATCATTGTGATGCTGGAATGTTCAAATAACCGGTAGAACGTCTTCAGCGTAAGATAACATTATTTCTTCCAGTATATTTTTGTATTAGAACTGATCCATGTTACCTCTATCAACTTTACAGGTCCAACACCATGTCCAAAAAACCATCCCCAAATTTTCACATTCCAACACCGCGCTTTAATGTAACTTTCGTGTACTTAGGTACGAATGCTGTATTCGTGGGACGTCGAACATATCATTTTCCATCGAAACATACTCTGTTTATTTTCGTCTCGTCAGAAAAAAGTACATTTTACCAATGTCGCACAGTCCAGTTTTCATACTTTCTCGCTAACGTCAGCTGGACTTGCCTGTGGCAAAGTTTCAACATGGGTACCTTTCTTGCTATCATTCCGTGCAATATTTCTTCTATCAAACGTCTTCTAATAGTGCGTGCTGAGATTGCTGAAGGGTTGTTTTCACCTAAATATTATTTTCTCAGCTCATTGGACCCTTCAGATGGATTTTGTTTTGCCATGCGAACGATGTTTCGGTCATCTCGAGGAGTTGTTTTTCACTGTTTAGGTACACGCGGAACCTTCGAAGTAGTTTGATACGTAGCAAAATGGTATACATTGTGGAAAACCATCGTTTTTGCACATTGCAGATGGTCGGCTATCTTTTTGTTTGACCAAATTCTTCTGGCGAACTTTTATTATTACTTCCCTTGTAAATTTATCACAACTTTTATTTTTTCCATTGTCTTTTCATAAGAAGCAATAACTTTTACCTTTTACAGCACTAAATGGCTCCAAAATTATACAAACAGTAACAAATCGACTGATTTTTCTCTAATTAAATTTGAATAAACGTATAAACTATTGAGCGTTCTTAATTACGTGGCCAGCCAGTAAATAGGAGTACTATGTTTAGAAGTAGTGTAAAAAGTTTGTGTACTTATTTTTAGCTAATCATGTGTATCAATGAATACAGTGGTATTATGGAAAAGTTTTACGATACCGAGAACAATAAAAAATAATGCCTGCAATTAGTTTTGCGTCTTAGTTAAAAAAAATCTTCCCTTTATATCAGCGTTCTTAATTATATGACCACCACTGTATAAGATGAAATATCTGTAGTTCGAGATACAGTGGTTTTATGTAACTGTAAGTTCTGGATGTTGCGCGTACAATAAGTATGTATTTACAGAAGAAAAGTATTTAGTATGTTTTCTATTCGTTTCTCAGTTTGGAAATGATTATGAGTCTGTGTTGTGGAAAACATAAAAAAGTAATGTATCTACATACTTTTTCCAGTGCAGAAACAATAAAAAAAAGCTACAATGTAATCAGCGAAAAGAAATTGGCTTGAACTTTGTAATATAATAAACAGAACGTACCTAACCCTAATAAGCACCATGTCCCAAATAAACTGTACAAAATTAAGCAAGCATCCCCAAACCTAACCCGAGTTGCAAATTGTTCAAGACAGGGTTATGGGCCAGTATGAACACGGTGTTCAACAATTATTGGGACTAAGCATTCCTCATTGTAGAATTTCAGTAAATATCTCTTCTGCATCGACCCAACGTGATTCCACACCAAAAAAGCACTGTACAACATTAAGCAAACACTCCAAACCTACCCCGAGTTGCAAATTCTTCAAGACAGGGTTATGTGGCTGTATTAACACGGTGTTCAAAAATTGGGACTAAGCATTCCTCATTGTAGAATTTCTGTAAATCTCTCTTCTGCGTTGATCCAACGTGATTCCACACCAAGAAAAGCACTGTACAACATTAAGCAAGCACTCCAAACCTACCCCGAGTTGCAAATTGTTCAACACAGGGTTATGCGCCTGGATAAACACGGTATTCAACAATTATTGGGACTAAGCATTCTTCATTGTAGAATAATGAAGCATTGAGTGCAACAAGGGCGTTGAGTGCCTTGATGCCCAAAGAGCCAAACGCCCTTGTTGCTCCAAATGCTTTAATTTCTGTAAATCTCTCTTCTGCATTGACCCAACGTGATCCACACCAAAAAAAAACACAACATTAAGCAAGCACCCCCAAACCTACCCCGAGTTGCAAATTGTTCAAGACAGGGTTATGGGCCTGTATGAACACGGTGCCGGGGCGGGGACGCGGCAGACGGGCGCGGCGGCGCGGCGGCGGCTGCAGCGAGGCGGGGCGTGCCTGTCGCTCGGCGGTGAGGCGGAGGGGCCCGCAACCGAACTGGTACAGTTCGCGGTGCAACTACGTGTACGGTCAAGTACGGGCGTGCGGTTAGTTTTACAATATAGGCTGGGGTTAAAGGACCTAAGGGTTACTAGTTGTGGAATAAGGTCTCTAAGTAGGATTTAAAAAGGTTTTAGGTTTTTTATTGGTTGTTAGATAAACACTTTAAAATAAACTAGGAACAAGCATTTATTTCGTTTATTTTTCTCTTAATTGCGCTAGGCAGATTTACTGGAAATATTTTAATGGAAAAATACATCTTTAAAAAATCACTCGCGGGGAGGCTTGAACTCGTGTCTTTGGGTCTGTACCCCAACGACCTTGCCAACTAGACCTCACCAGTTTCATGGGAGCTCCTGTGGTATTATGAAGATGTATTTTTGCTTTAAAATATTTATTGTCAGCATGCTTGTTCCCGACGGGATTCGAACCCGCAATCTTTTGTTTTGCTGTCGGGACGTTTTTGAAATATTCCACAACTAGTAGGTAAGTTTAGGTTCTTTAAAACTATGGTAGATTTTTATATATACATGCAAGTGCAAATGTATGTGACATGCATGCTATATTGCTTCATTTGTGTGTGCTAATTTAACTTTTATGTATTTTGGAGTTAAAAATGTAATTTTATTCTCTACTAAAACTTTAAAGAGAAAAGTGGTTTTGTAACATAAGAATACGTTTGAAACTGCTACACCAATTTCGATGAAACTTGGTTAAAAGTAGAGATGAAAGGACTTGAGGTTTTTAAGCTCTTTAACAGGAACTCGACTCAATTCATACGGTTAACAACTCAATGAGTCTTTAAACCCTGAACCTTAACCCTTATTTGAGTCCAAGACTGGGGCCTCTTAGTCTGCTTTATGACTTGAGTCATTTTGAAATGACTCCAAATTTCAAACGACTCGAGTCTTAACGAAAAGGTTCGAACCTTTTTAAAACGACTCGGTTCGCGGGAGTCTTAAGTCATGAGGCGCGCTCATACATCGTATTACTAGAATAAATGTGGATATGGGATATCGTATTCCTACGCTAATAATTATTACGGGTAAAAGAGATATAAGTAATGTATGCAGATTTAGTTTCTTTTTTATTTTTATATTTTAAATAAGTAGTTATGGTTACGGGTGGACAATCAATAAAGGTCAATATTAAATGGAATGATGTGGTATTCTAATGGTAAAAAATTATATAAATAAAATCGGTCCAGTAGTTTTTGAGTTTATTCTTATGAAACAAGGAATAAAAATCTTTAATCTTTATAATAATGAATATAGATGAATTACCGTTATTTATTTATTTATTTATTATTTACTAGCTGACCCGACAGACGTTGTCCTGTCGTTTAGTATAAAAAAATAAAATTCATCAAAATCGGTTTAGCATTTTTTCTTTCATAAGAACCTTCTCCTGACAATAGCAAACACAACAAAAAAAGAATTATCGAAATCGGTCCAGCCGTTCACGCGTGATGTCGTGACAACGGAAAACGTTTCATTTTTATATATAAGAAGAAGAAGAAGAAGATAGATAGATTATAATACAATGATCAAGCACTGAAGTTTATTATTTTATAATCCCACGTTAAACAACTCATCTTATATTAAACGACTCGAGTCCTTTACTAAAAGGTTCGCGACTAAGTCGTTATAACTGTTATTAAAAGACTCGAGTCGTTTTATTTCAGAGTTCAACTCTAAATTGAATGAAGTCTCCTACATTAGTAAAAAGCCTCAAGTCGTATTTTTGAGTCGAGTCCTAAAAATTGAGGCGAGTTTCGATTGAAAAGGTTTAAAAACCTCGAGTCCTTTCATCACTAGTTAAAAGATGCATTGAATCTATAATAATTATTATTTAATAACATAGGCTACTTTTTACCCCGACTTAGTACTGTGAAGCGCAGTTAGTCTTTTATCTTTGAATTAACAGAAATTCCATTCGGAGCGACTTAGAAAGTTGAAAGTAATGAAGCTGGTAGCAGGATTTACAATTACGAAACTAGAACCATGCATTATAAAGACATTTTCACAAAAAAAGTTGCGTAGACACAGCGATACTATTTACTTCTACACTAATATTATAAAGAGGAAAGATTTGTATTTTGTGTGTTGTATGTTTGTAATGAATAAACTCGAAAACTTTTGGACCGATAACAAAAAATCTTCCACCATTAGAAAGCTATATTCACCCTGAGTAACATAAGTTACTTTTGATTTCGGTATTCCCTCGGGATCAGAACTTACGCGGGTAAAACCGTGGGACGCAGCTAGTGCATTATAAAGACATTTTCACAAAAAAGTTGCGTAGACACAACGGTACTATTTACCTATTTGATAAAGTTGTAACTGCTGCGAGACTGCTTTTGTGAAATTGACTCTATAACGTATGCCACTAGTTTCGTAATGTAAATCTTGCTGTAAATATAAAGTACACTGACCTCGAATCCAAGTTTGCTGACTTGCAGTAGTAATTCTCTGACCCGCGCGTGTATCGGCTCGAGGTAATCGATCTCGTTTGTTTTCTGCATGATCATTTCGATGTGTACCATTATTGTGTCACGGAGACCCATTAATGCTTCCTGGAAATAGAAAAAAGGCATAAGACTTTGTGGACTTGAAAGAAAGAAGAAAGAAAGAAAATTGATTTATTCAGACAAGCACACAACTACATGACAATAAAAAAAAATTATAAAAGTAAATAACTGGATACAATAAAGGTAAATAACAAAACATAGGTACGTAGAGAGTAGTGCGCTGCCCGAATAGGCGCAGCCTCAGCATAATGCTGCTGCTAGTATAAAATAACATAGCAGCAGCGCTGGTCTTCCGACTGCACCCACCTTTCTTCTCGGCCCTCCTAACAAACAAAAACAAAACCAAAAAAAAAGAACTTAATATCAAATAAAACAAAAAAAAAGAAATAAAATATAGGAATAAGGACGAAAAACAACAGAACTCAAAGGATACTTATACACACACACAATAAATATACCCACCTATACATAAATTACTAATTGAACCAAAAAATAATAAAAAGAGATAATATTACTAAAAAATAATAAGGACACACACGACACAACCACATCACAGTTTATAATTTTTGTGACCTGACACTGGCTACTTTGCAACCGGCAAAAGAAATTAAAAAAATTAAAAAAGAGAAAACTGTGACGTGAAGGTGACGTGTCACACAGTCAGACCATGCTCGCATTGCTCGATAAGTTTGAGGTTATAATGGGGAAAAGTGCATTTTATTGTGAATAGAAGGATGATAAATGACGAAAAAAGCGATCCAACCAGCCATCGAAGCTACGCCCCACCATCCCTGCAGCAAACTACCATATTTAAGCCAGTCGTGCACAGCCTAACGGTATGTATTTTCCGTATCGACCTTTTGTTTTTCAAGAAGGAAACATTTAAATTGTTTCCTAAATTGCACGACTGTTTTAAGAGCACGCATAGGCGGTGGAAGGTCGTTCCAGCAGCGGGTGGCGGCGAATCTAAAACAGCCCCGAAAAGCTGCCGAATGATGACGTGGCCATTTACATACC
Organism: Idaea biselata; assembly: GCA_958496205.1. Lineage (NCBI taxonomy): Eukaryota > Metazoa > Arthropoda > Insecta > Lepidoptera > Geometridae > Idaea > Idaea biselata. The sequence goes on along the minus strand of OY292400.1, from coordinate 4,557,221 downwards.
GCTGTGAAGGAGCGCCCCGAAAACAACCTGCAGTCATCCGACCACACAAGTTTATCGTGTAGGTATGTAGGTCTATTGTATTTGATAACTCCAAAAAGTAAGCAGGCCAGATGTAATTGCCGACGTCCCTCCATCTTAAGTACATTATTTTCACTAAGATAAGGCGTGACATGAGCACGGGTAGGCACAAAGAAACAATACCTAGCGCAAGCATTCTGTACACGTTGCACCAGATCCTTAGTACGTTGCAAAAGGCAGGGCCCCCATACGGTGTCACAATAATTTAGTTTTGATAAAACCAAAGACTCACATACCAGTATCCTCAGCTCAGTGTTAAGATATGGCCTGATTTTATATAAGACCTTTAGTCGATAGAAACAGTTTCTCACACATTCATTAATGTGAGATTCAAATTTTAAATTACTGTCCATTTTCAAACCCAAGTTTCTGGCCTCAGTAACTCTCTCGATTGGAATGTGGTTAATTTTAAGGTTGCAATGTGATTCACTAATTTTTTGTACAGCTACTCGTGAACCGATAACCAAATACTTGGATTTTTTTGGGTTAAGTACCAGGCCATTAGCCATGCACCACCGATAGATGGAGGTCAAATCACTGTTGATCTTTTCAGCTGCCATGGGAGTCTCAGAAGGCCTGAAGGAGTAGTAGAGCTGTAGATCATCAGCATAAGTATGATAGCTGCAGTGAGTTAACACATTTGTGAGGTCGGCACAATACAAGATGAAGAGGAGAGGTCCCAAAATGGAGCCCTGTGGTACACCGCGAGACACTACCTGTGGAGCTGATTTAACCTTGGAGCCATCCAATCCGGTGAGTTCAACATATTGCTGCCTGCAACTCAAATAGCTATGAAACCACCTCAGTGCTATATCATTCAAACCATAATATGCCAACTTGGATAAAAGCAATGTAGTGTTTATGCAGTCGAATGCTCGGGAGAAGTCCAATAGGACCAGAAAACTAACCTGCCCCTGGTCCTGTGCACCAAGCAAGTTATCAACAACATCCGCCAGAGCTGTGGCTGTACTGTGCCACTTACGGAAACCCGATTGCAATCTTGGCAGCATGAGGTTATCTTCAACAAACTTTGTCAACTGCATACAAACTATACGCTCCAGAATCTTCGATAAGCATGGTAATAGACTAATGGGTCGAAGGTCTTGCACCGATGCAGGCTGCCCAATCTTGGGAATTGGCTTGACCACTGCTGTCCTCCAAATAAGAGGAAAGACTCCACAAGACATAGACCTATTTATAACCTCAGTTAGACTTGCTCTTATTGGCTTTCTGTTTTATATATTTTTTTATTTTATTTTGTGTATGTAGCTGTGATATCTAATGATATCCATTAAATAAATAAATACGTTAATCAATTACAACCTTGGAGTTTCCAAGTATTGTGTCATCTAGATTTAACAAAGGAATAATGTATCTACCTTGAACGCAGTCAAAGAACTTTAAAAAAGAAACTTACGAATATCCCTTGTCGTTGAGTGAGGTAGGAAGGCGGCGGAGCGCGCGCCAGTCTCGCGGCCAAAACCCGCGCCCACGCCGACGCGCCGAGCACAGCGCTACGGTTTCGCGCATAAATGCCTTGAAGCGCGCGAAGTACTGCGTATATTGTGTGCCTGAGAATATTAATATTAAGTACTTGTACTATTATGTGTATAACATTAATGTATATTCTATTTCTTGAAATAGCAACAATGAGTCCGTGAGAATATAGTCCGTGGACGTAAAGAACACTTTTTCACTTTTTACACACACCGGGTCGTAAAACGTGGAAGCTTTTCTTGTGTAATTAATTATAGACAAATGAACTCCCAGAACCAGAAACAAGAATCAATTTAGAAATACTTGTCCCCAGTGGGAATCAAACCCACAACCATCTGCATTGCAGTCACGTGTTCGCCTGATGCACCACAGCGGCACAGAGGCCGTCATATTTGAAATTCGGTTAGCGGCCGGCATCGAATCACAACCTACTGCATCGAAGCAATGTGTTCGCGGAATGCGTTGCAGAGTTAAGTCATTTCACTAAAAATATTGAATGTTTACTCACTTATCAGGATCAATTCCTTCTGTTTCTGCGTATTCTTGTTCCCCTTTAATAGTTTTCATCTCAGTATTGAATTGTTTAACAAGTCGTTTTAATTGATTGCTCGCCATTATTCTGAAATACAAAACGTTATTGTAACTTTCGGCTTGAATTTGAAACAAACATGACGTGTTTTGTTTTAATTACGCTCTATTAGTTTGTACCATTGATCTCAACCTTAAGAGTAGATATGTCTGTTCTTTATATATATTACTAGCCGCGTCTCGCGGTTTCACCCGCGTAAGTCCCGATCCCGTGAGAATATCGGGATCAAATGTAGCCTCAGGGTGAATGTAGTTTTCTAATGGCGAAATAATATTTGAAATTGGTCCAGTAATAAATACAAATCTTTACTCTTTCAATATTAGTGTAGATAAAGTGAGCATTCAATAATAAAGGGTTTTTTGAAATGCCCACGGAAAAATAACCTATGTTCTATACTAATATTATAAAAAGGAAAGATCTGTTTGTTTGTAACGAATAGGCTGAGAAACTACTAGACCGATTTCAAAAATTCTTTCACCAATGGAAAGCTACATTATCGAGGAGGAACATATTCACATAACATATCCCGATATTTCTACTGGATCGGGAAACCGCTGGTGAAGCCGCGGTACGCAGCTTGTCCTGTGTAAAACAACTTAAATAGTGCTTACAAATAACTTACGAAAAAGCAGGCGGTGCGAGGTTATGAGCGCAACGGACGCGTCTCGCCAACTTCGCCGTGAAACCCCACTCGGCTTGCAGCATGCCGCGCCGTAGCGGTTCTTTCTCAGACATTTTAGTCAAAAATGATAAGTATAACTGGAAGAAGAAACGAATAAATTACATACAAAGATAGGGCGACAAACATTTAATAATTTCTCTCGCGCTCGTATCCTACATTTAGTGGTAGCACACAAGCACGAGATAAATTTTTACGATCGATAAATAATTCCGTCTCCTTTTCTCAAACGACCAGAAAAAATATGCCTTCATATGAATAGGTACTTAGGCATAAGGAATATCGCGCGTTGCGAAAGGGGGCTAGACACAAAAAAAAATAAGACCAAAAGTTGTAACGGATCCATTTTTTTTTTGCTTGGAACTGTGTTCCATCCGGGTGTCCCTTGACACCTCTCAAGTTTTTTTATTTTTTTGTAAATCGTACTAATGTTATAAAGCTGGAAGTTTGTGAGTATGTGAACTGAACCGATTACCATGAAACTCGGTACGTAGATAGCTGGAGACCTGGAATAACACATAGGCTACTTTTTACCTCGATATTCCCTCGGGATCGAGACTTACGTGGGTGAAAGCTAGGTGCAGCTAGTAATTAAAATAATAAGTACCTTAAGAACAGTCTCGATGGTGTCGTCAAAGGTGTGTATAATCCGCAATAAATGCGGCGCGGGCACGGCTTGCCCCGCCAGCGCAGAGTTCGCGCTACGAACGAATTCCACTCGCATCTCCGTCGCTATATCCAGACCTTCTTTTAACTCTGTCATTAGCTACAATTTAAAAAAAAACTTAAGTTAGTGAAACATTTATTTAAAACCTGCCATGTGAGTGTCGGACTCACGCACGAAAAGTTTCGTATCATTAGGGTTGTGATAAGAAAAAAAAAACATGTTTGCTGTATGGGAGTCTCACCTAAATATTTAATTTATTCTGTTTTAAGTATTCGTTGTTATAGTGATGCTCCCATTGTTTTTGGCACAATAATATCACATTTAGTCTTGCAACCGTATTCACAAACAACCCTATGCGTAGCCTAATGTTTTCTCTTGTGAGTAATAAATAATCAACGTTAGCGAAAATCTGACAAAAGCTGAACCCACGCTTTGGGTCGTCCGTGAATATGTCTGTTATAATTTTATATTATCCCGGGACTTAATCGCGTGATTTTTACTTTTTAATTCTCTTACCTCGACGTTTTGACCATGTTATAGCGGTCTTGGTCGCGAGGGGACCCTCGCTCGGGGGTCCCCTTATATTTTTCCGGGTCTCAATCACGCGATTAAGACCCGGTAAAATATAAAATTATGAGTTTCAACCGTGTTAGTTTAAAAATGTAATATGTTTGTTAGTCTATTTTGTTTACCTGTTTAATAGTCAGACAGGAAGGCTCATCAGGTGCGGCGTCGAGTCTCAATGAGAGGTAGTCGTGCAACGCTTCCAAGCATATCGCGTTTAGGAGGAGGAAATGAGCGCGGTACGATGGCAACCCCATGTCTAGACATTCCGTTGACCAACAACCATATCTGAAACGTGTTTATTCATAATAATATATTGAGGAATAAATAGTTGTACATACAACGAAGAAGTATTAAGCCTCTGCACTCTGCAGTAGGCCAGAACTGATTTTTATTGGATATCTATGAAATTTATTTGAAACAAAAGTTTAGGAAACGAGTCGAGGATATTTACAAAGTATGTAAAAACACGAAGGTAGGGGCATAGTCATGACAGATATAGGTTTTATGGCATAAACATATTTGCTCTAATGTCTTTATCCAGGGAGGAAACAGTCGACTACGTTTGTATGGAGAAAGAGTATGGAGACTGTCCTCTTAAGGGTTTGTTATCTTGTAATAGGGTGGCACACGCAAAGCTGTGAGCAGATGGCGCTGGGGTCGGATTGATGGTCCCCCAATAATGAAAACGCCGAGTTTTTTTTTCTTTCGATCTGAGACCGATATGGCCAATTTGGCGCCGAGAGTTGTAAAAAACATCTGTTTGACAGTTCTTAATTCAAACCTAAGATCAGTCGACCAACGCCCTCTGCCGGGATAAAAAGTTAGTGTTCCTCCTCATTACCAATTGTTTGATTTTACACTCTAAAATTTTGCATAGTAGCGTCTAACGTCCTTTATTTAAACATCTGAAATTCGCTAGTGCTATACCTGTCATGCTATTGGGGTTATATGGGCCCTTAAGTATCCGGTGTAATAACTTTCAAACTATATTTCTTTACCCAAGGTAACAACGTCCACTATAAAACTAGGTGCATGTGCTAGGTACTTAAACTACAAAAAGCCGTCTAAAAATTGTGCCGAAATCCTTTACCAATGTTAGTTGTTCGAGTCTATTTAATACAAATAAACATAAATTAAACAAACCATTTTGATGGTTCACATAAAACATATACGGGGACAATAACAGGGACAAAATACGAGTAATATTTATCATTTGGTTTGTCGAATCACAAAGTACAAATCACAAATACCAACCGCAACGAGAATATCCTTCTTTTTTCGTAGTCGGTAAATTCAACACTCGATCTAAAAGCAAAGTTTTCATTGGCTTGGGAAATAGGTTCTATCCAATCAAAATACTAGAATGTCTAGTATTAGAAAATAAAACTTAAAAATTATATTTTGAAATTCAATTAGAGATGTTAAAATACAGAAGAGAGAGAGAGAGATAGCGAGAAAGAAAGAGACTAAGAGATATAGCGAGAGAGGAGAGTGAGAGGGAGATAGATAATGTTAAATAAGTTTTTAAGAGTTAAAATCAATCATCACATTTAACTTGATTAGACATTTTAATCGAAAAAGAGTTAGTGCTAGAGAGAGGAAGACAGGAAGAAGAGAGATAGAGAGAGAGAGAGAGAGAGAGAGAAAAGAAAAAGAGAGAGAATAAGAAGAAGGAAGAGAGAAAAGCAATGAAACAGAAACAGACAGAATAAGAAATTAAATGAGTGCATCCCAAGAAGTAAATGTGACGAGAACTAACCTTCTCAATTCGAACATTCTCGTCAAGTCACCATTTTCTTGCTCTTGGTTTTCCTCTTTATGTTCTTGGAAAACTTCCGCCGGCTCATTGATTTCTGTTTCCGGAGTTTTAGACTGCATACGCAAATAAATTAAGACACGTTAATAAAAGGTAAGACCCCTTGATCATTGAATTAAAGATGAAATTAAGATAACTTACATCAGGTTTTTCTAATGTCAAAGCCACTTTCGAAAGTAGATATTTTCTTAATTTGATGATGAACATCATACATCGTCGCACACCTTGCGTCTTCAACATTTCTTGATGGTAATTTCTTAAAAAGAAAGGAAAATTAGTAATACTCAGCTAATTGTGAGCAGGTTCCGAACGCCAACCTGACATGGTGCCGTTCGGGCATTCCATACGTAGATCATAATTGGGTCATTGTACGTGATTTTAGGACAGATTTATCATCATCCTCACGATGTTCCCGGTTGCATCTCTCTCGAGAGCCCGGGGTCCGCTTTCCTACTTTTACGTCTCCACTTCGCACGATCTTCGGCATCCCGTGTAGTGAGGCCATTAGCACGCATATCCGATCTTACAACGTCAAGCCAGCACTTCCCAATCTGCCGCGGCCGGGCGGAGGCGCCATAGCAAGACATTTGTTACCCACGTAACTAGCCGGTTTCGAACCGGTTCACTACGTACAATTTTTTTTACATCCAAAGTCCGTTTCATGCTTTTCCCAATTCATCCAATTGTCAATACGTACAATTCTTTTTATATCCAAAGTCCGTTTCATGCTTTCCCCGATTCATCCAATTGTCACTACATACATTTCATTATTGATTTGTCTCATCAATTGTTTTAAGTTGAGGGGAAATTGACCGTACCACCGTAAGCGGATGTATTAGTTAATTTACCTATATAAAGACACCGGACACTTCCCCAAGAGCCGTAGCCGAGTGAGTTCATCGTCTACTCCGACATTGAACACGTCGGTGTCTAGCGTGTGGCCCGGAGTACCGTTCATAACGTTAGGTGACTCGGGGCTCGACATGTAACCACTTTCATTGGTTTCTGCCGTATTCGCTGACGAATATCGACTGTCGATTACGATTTCTGGCGTTTCGTGGTTGGTATTTCCTGAAAAAAGGGACGTTTTAAGATTTATAAGCTATTTTCATAATTTTTCGTCTTAGTGTTATCGGTTAAAGGGACCATGAAAACGCTGGTCAGGGGCGGTAGTTGTTATTGAAATGGCTACCGTATCCCCTGTCCGCCGTGAAAGGTGACCAAAAGGGGTTTCTTGGTTGGAGGCATCAGCCGCGGCTTTACCACCCGCCAACAGTCTAAGTTGTAGCGCCAAGCGGACTGAAGGACGTGTTCAGGTAGAGCCACTATGGAAATCGGGTCGGATCTTGTTCCACTGCCGTCTTCCTATCTTCAAGATGAGCGTGCTTCATATGAGACGATATCATCACTTGCATGATGGTAGTGGTCAAACGCTCATTTATCGTTTAAAAAAATTATGTATATTTTTTAAACGATAAATGAGCGTTTATCATTAAAAAATATATGTATATTTTTCAAACGATAAATGAGCGTTTATCATTAAAAAATATGTAAGGGCAATAATTGTTTTTGGTATGGTTGAGAACTACTTCGTATAACGCCATCGAGACGTTGACAGTCTTAACAATATTGACACTGATGTTTTCTCTGAGTTAGTTGTTCGGTCAGTCGGAGAGAGGGGCTGAAGTTTTTGGTGCACTCTCGCAGCCTTCTGGTCTTCCGGCTACCGACCGCGCCGGGTGTGCGCACTGATTCTTTAAAATTACAAGATGGCCGGTGAATTCAGCTGTGAAAATCAAACGAATCTAGATCCATCCGCGAAAGCAGCGGTGGGATCGGAACGACATTCTTCCGATTCATTTTCCCAACCCCCTGCTAGCACGAGCGAGGCATATTTCTGAGATTCAACGGTCCGTTCTACCGAAAACAACGGGATATGGTACAGTACACGAGCGACGAGGAATATTCTACTAACAAGCTGGCGATGATCGACCGGTTGCAGATAAAACTAGTTGCGATAATGTAAGGTACAGGGTAGAACCGATATCTGGGAGCCGTGTGCAGTACGTCTGCCATGAAAAGCTGCGTCAATTTCCCGTAGGTCTACCGGACATTTCAAATCAACTTGATGACGAGGACAGTATCTATTACTGTGAGTGAGTAATTGTGTTAATTTTACTAAGCTTTTTGTTTTTGGTTGCTACGATCTGAAGTCATAAGTTCGCAAAATAATTATTTCATTGAGCCCATTTCTAATTTTTCATGATCAATTTTATATTCTAAAATTACAATGCTTTACAGACCCTATGATGCTTTATGTTAGACGTGTTAAATTGGTAAGATGCAGCTTTATTGCTAAGTTTACGTTTACCTTAATTTTGAGTACTTACCTGGAATACCCAGATTGCTAATAATTGAATGGTACATACTTTGATTACTTTTTATGTCTAATACCTTAATTTTGAGTACCTACCTCGAATACCCAGATTGCTAATAATTGAATGGTACATACTTTGATTACTTTTTATGTCTAATAAATGGTTGCGATCGAGCACAAAATTGTTTTCGTGATTAGGTGGATAAATTTCAAGGCAGCTCCGCGCTTCATGTGGTCAGTAGTGCATTGGAAACTCCGCGCTTCATGCGAATGTTTGCACATTGGAAGCTCCGCGCTTCGTATGGACAGTTGAGCATTGGAAGCTCCGCGCTTCATGCGAGTGTTTGCACATTGGAAGCTCCGCGCTTCATATGGACAGTTGAGCATTGGAAGCTCCGCGCTTCATGCGAGTGTTTGCACATTGGAAGCTCCGCGCTTCATATGGACAGTTGAGCATTGGAAGCTCCGCGCTTCATGCGAGTGTTTGCACATTGGAAGCTCCGCGCTTCATATGGACAGTTGAGCATTGGAAGCTCCGCGCTTCATGCGAGTGTTTGCACATTGGAAGCTCCGCGCTTCATATGGACAGTTGAGCATTGGAAGCTCCGCGCTTCATGCGAGTGTTTGCACATTGGAAGCTCCGCGCTTCATATGGACAGTTGAGCATTGGAAGCTCCGCGCTTCATGCGAGTGTTTGCACATTGGAAGCTCCGCGCTTCATGTGGACAGTTGAGCATTGGAAGCTCCGCGCTTCATGCTAGTGTTTGCACATCGGAAGCTCCGCGCTTCATGTGGACAGTTGTGCATTGGAAGCTCTGCGCTTCATGCAAATGTTTGCGCATCGGAAGCTCCGCATCCGTGTGTCGTCGACCTGCAGAAATAGCGCGAGAACGCGCTACTGTCAGAATGGCCGTGTAAGGGCAATAATTGTTTTTGGTATGGTTGAGAACTACTTCGTATAACGCCATCGAGACGTTGACAGTCTTAACAATATTGACACTGATGTTTTCTCTGAGTTAGTTGTTCGGTCAGTCGGAGAGAGGGGCTGAAGTTTTTGGTGCACTCTCGCAGCCTTCTGGTCTTCCGGCTACCGACCGCGCCGGGTGTGCGCACTGATTCTTTAAAATTACAAGATGGCCGGTGAATTCAGCTGTGAAAATCAAACGAATCTAGATCCATCCGCGAAAAATATATGTATATTTTTCAAACGATAAATGAGCGTTTATCATTAAAAAATATATGTATATTTTTTAAACGATAAATGGGCGTTTGACCACTATCATCATGCAAGTGATGATATCGTCTCATATGAAGCACGCTCATCTTGAAGATAGGAAGACGGCAGTGGAACAAGATCCGACCCGATTTCCATGGTGGCTCTACCTGAACACGTCCTTCAGTCCGCTTGGCGCTACAACTTAGACTGTTGGCGGGTGATAAAGCCGCGGCTGATGCCTCTAACCAAGAAACCCCTTTTGGTGGCCTTCCACGGCGATCAGGGGATACGGTAGCCATGTTCTTTTGGACCCGGGCTACAGGGTTAGAAATTCAAAATAGGCTAGGCAAGATACTTTGTAATCTATTCTGTCGTTGAACTACCTTATCCAAAACTGTAAGAAAATATATAGTAAGCTATATATAGTCAGCGCCCCGCGGATTCACCCGCGTATGAACCAACTCCATGGGAATATCTGGTTAAAAAGTAGCCAATGTGTTTATTTAGAACTCCCTGCATAACAAGTTTCAACGCAAAAGATTCAGTAGTTTTTGCGTGATTGAAACACAAACATTAAAACTTACGCATTTATAAAATTACTGGGATAAGATAAAGAAGAAACTTCAGAGCAACTTACTTTGACTATCGACCCCGCTATCGTGGTCTTCTTGTCTGGTTTCCCCTTCGGATTCGGGTTTGTCCTCGGTTTCCTTAGTGCTGGCGTCGCTATTGTGCGACCCGGTCGGGGAAGGATCTCCCGTTGACGACGAGTTACCGGAACAGTTGAAACGTACTTGGCACACTCTTGGATTTTCCGTACATGGGTTGTCTCTGAACAAAAAACATACATTTTTTAAATTAAACTCATTTTCCCGGTTTGCGAATTATTGATTAAGCATTTCATCAATGCCCTACGTGTCGAGATTGTACAGACCGCTTCAGGGATAGGGGATAGACATCCATACAATAGGGGATCAGGGGATAGCCATACATAAATTATACTTTTTTTAAATTATGATCATAGGGATAGGATAACTTAAGCCTATGTAATTCTGTTGGTAAGAGCGGCTTTGGATAATGAGAGCATACTAATGCATTCGACCAATCATGCATTCAGTTGCTTCCAAACCTTGTAATATAGCGATATTGACCTTTAAGTCTCGTTAAATAAGACAGAAACTCACTTGGGTGCTTCCGAATCCTTCGATGGTCTTTGTCTATCGGTCACATTCGTCATTTTCATAGATCGCAGCAAACGGCGGACGGCTAACATCTTGAGGCGCATACTTAGAGCAGTATTAAACCAGAGACACATTGCCTGTAAATTCCAATGTTATAATTTGAATGTATACAATCTATCTATATACATATATGTAAAATTCAATGCCCTGACTGATTGATTCAACTATATATCAATGGAGAGCCCAAACTGCTGGTCCTAGGAACATTAAATTTGTAGAGTGTGATCTTTGTACGATGTAGACATCTGATAAGAAATTATTTTTGAAAATTTCTACGAAATCGGGACTTATGTGGGTAAAACCGCGGGCACAGCTAGTAAATAATAATTTGCACACTTACTATGTGTATAATTTAATAATTTAAGTAATCGACATTAGTCTCTGCAATGCCTGAGCAAGGCGCATGTCAAATAGAGATTTATTATTAAATGGTTTGTATACTTAGCTCTAAGTAATATGTATGCTATTATAAGAAATAAATAAATAAATAAAAATGCTTTGATTTCTAAAGCGACAAACCTATCGAAAAGTTATCGGACTAATGAAAAAACAGAAACATATCAATTTCGCGCCTTTATCATGAACTCAAGACATACAAAACTTGATAGGTACATACTAACCTTAAACCTATTCTTAAACACAGGGGTAGCAACTAGAGGGTGGTCAACTGTCATCGCTTTAGTAGACGGATACAGCGACACTGCATCGTAGTAAGCCTCCAGCAAACCGAACACTTCCTTCATAGCGCGCCCGACCACGTCCGAACACGTCTGGCAGTCGAAGCTGAGGCAGTTATGTTGGATACCTGAGGAGAATTGTTAAAATAATCAACTAATATTAAGACTAGATGTTTTTTGGACAATGTAAGTTTCATAATCCTCATAGTTTCCGAGTACCCGATCTAATACCATCAAATTCACATTATCATAGCCCAAGTAATTTTCATCCGTAGATTTCTCAATAGTTCTATCTGATCTGGTTGATCACTTCATAGTTTGCGAGTAAAATTGTTTTTGAAAAGGGCCTCTACGTGTTTGCTGCGGCTCCACGCACACATTCCAAAGGTCCGAGGCTTCATAGCTCCGTGAATATAAACATACCTAATTGATACAGAACGTGGTATTTAAGTCATGACTTAAAGAGGAGATCGACCGTAGGCCAGTAAAGGTCATAGCCCACTTACACGACTCCGCTCCCACCCGGCAAAAATAATATAATTCAAATATGGGCTTTAAATATTGCTCTTTAGATATATTTTACATTGGCATCATAAATTAGCAGACAGCTCGCTTTCAGCGAGCTTACCGCCGTCAGACTGCTCGGGAGTTGACGCCTCGCTGGCCGCACGCTTACTGCTAGCAGTCGCCGCGCGCGTCGTCGCGGAGTGTTGCCAACCGTACGATTTAAATCGTACGGTACGGTAAAGGCGGATGGACAGCTGGCCGTCTGCTAGCTGTCGCCGCGTGGACTGCTGGTTGCCTGCTAGCTGTCGCCGCTTAGACTGCGAGCAGTCGTCTTAGTTTAGGCCGTATACAGAAAGAAAGCTGGAAACTTATAAGCGCTGACAAGCGCTTGTCAGCGCTTATAAGTTTCCAGCTTTCTTTCTGTATACGCACTTAGGGCAGTGTTGGATGGGAGCGGTGTTGGAGCAGAGTCGTTTAAGTGTGCTATGACCTTAAAAGTCACTATGGGTGGGTTGGGCGTGATTTTCTTATGATTTGTATTTAGAAAAAATGATTATTGTTCCAAAATTCATGTTGCCCCTTGCGGAACTTGAACCACGACCTTGTTTTCTCTAGCGGGGTGCACGTACTAACTGCGCCAAGTGAGCTCAAGTGACGGGGTTGACTAAAAGGACTATTCTTATTTTCCCAGTTGGGATAGTGGTGGCTTGTGATGTCGTTGTAGTTTCTTAAACGTTTTACCCAAGATGAGTTTCCTTTCATTTTAGGTGGGCGAAGTTCCATAACATAACACTTTCCATAATCAAACTTAAGAGTGTGTAATCTACTGGTTACTTACCATTTTGTTGCGGTATCGATGTTTCATCTTTCCCTACATAATCCTCTTGTGAGTTCTTTCCTTCGTCATCTGATCTATCTGGCCCGCTACATGGACTGTCATTGACAAATCTAGAAGCGAAGAAATAGGTTATTGTCAAGAACAATTTACGGACGATTACAGAAACGACACATTAAATTTGAAGGGGTACTTGAGTAGCATCTTAATTCATAGAATGCTAATTTTTGAGTTAACTACTGCTTAATTGTTTAAGTGGCTCTCAAATTTTGAGAAGCGTTACAGTTTTCAGTTGGTATCTTATTTTAAAGTACAAAAAAAACACTGATAGAGTTTGAAGATTGCTATTATTTAAATGTCTTGTGTAACGGGACTTAAGGGAAACAGCATTGGAACGAGTTCCACCGGCCCGTCTTCCATAGTGGCTGCACTGGCCTTTCAAATCACGGTTAAAAGCGAAGTTAATATTGAACGTGTACGTCAGTTTTTATGTAATAAATAACTATACTCGCAGCATACTCTTATCTTTATCTCAGGATATAAATAAATCATATTATCTGAACAATGTACTACGCATTTAGAAAATACTATAAAACACTATTTTGATTGTAAAATTGATAATAGTTTCCTAGGATATTAAAGAAAAACGCGATACTTGTTCATAGGACCTTGGGGCAAATGTCAAAATTGTATCATAGTTTTTTTGTAGGATCATATGAAGACGATATTCAAATAAAAATAAAAAACCGGCCAATTGCAAGCCGGACTTGCGTATGAAGGGTTCCGTAACCATTATCACACAAAAAACATATTTGTTGTAGTTGCCCCACTTCAATATTTATTTTATTCTGTTTTAAAATTTCATCAAGTTCATGAGACAGCCTGGTTACAGAGAGACAACGGAGAATGGAGTCTTAGTAAAAAGGGTACCGAACCACGAACATTTAATATAATTATGGCAACAAAGTATAACAAGTACGGTTTTAAGTATAAAATACTAACATGAACTTTGTACTCACTTATATTCTAATATATTATTGATGACTGTCGGTACTATTTTCCTTTGCGTGCACAGATAACAATCTTGTTGGGCGAGCGTTCGGCCAGCAATTTTAGCTTGTAGTTCGAGCCATATTAGATCTTTCAGTTCATTTTGCCATACCTGTTCTTCGCGGCTTATCTGCAATTCACCAACCTATTATAAATAAATTATTTTAACATCTTATCGGCTGCTGTTTCCGAATTCACGACATAATATTTACAGAAATTTAGAGATAAGAAAATAAAATTTTATTATCTATGATAATTAGAACGATCTGATAAAATTGAGAACTTTCCTTGAATATTTTGTGTAATGTTACAAATTAAACCCACCAATAAAGATGAATATTACGAAATACTATTAATATTCAATAAGAATTTCACGAAATTTGACAAAATCATCATTATCATTTTATTGTAAGTACAAACCTACTCTTATCGATCACACATGACAACAATAATGTGATACTGATAATAGTGCAATACGAATAAACATAAAACAGTGAAAGCATGACAAAAATAAAAACGAAACAATTTTATTTCAGGGTTTAGAAGAGAGTGTGGTTGCGTGGAGAAACTTTCCAGACAAAGGAAAGTTCTGGTAGGTACAGGAAGATAGTGTTTGTGTGAAGAAAGATTCCAGACAAAGTAAAAGTCAGGTAGGTACAGGAAGAGATAGTGTTAGTGTGAAGAAAGATTTCAAAAGTAAACATCAGGTGGGTGCAGGAAGAGATAGTGTTTGTGTGAAGAAAGATTCCAGACAAAGTTAAAGTCGGGAGGGAAAGATAGTGTTTGTGTAAAAAAAAAACCCAGACAAAGTCTGGTCAGGTAAGGTAGGTACAGGAAGAGAGTGTTTCTGGGATTCCAGACAAAGTACAATTCAGGTAAATACGGGAAGAGTGTATATGTGAGGAAAGATTCCAGACAAGGCAAAATTCTGGCAGGTCTGTGTGAAGAAAGATTTCAAGTTTCAAGAGGAAAAACGTTACAACACATCAGCAATACAAATAAAAACTAATTTACTTACAGTTCTTCTGCATCCCTTCTCAACATTTCCCATATTGATGAGCATAGAGAACGTCTTATGGAACGTCACTCTGCTAGCTGGTATTTCAGTCTGGTCGTTGAAAGTAGGCTCCACAGGATCTGCTTCTTCGACTTCTATAGTTTGCCGACATTTTGGACGGGATGTCAGTGACATGAATCGACTGCAGGATTCTACCTGATGGGAATACTGAACAGATCAGTTGATTTTCTGATCATTACACTACACGGGATTACAGCCCCACAAGATACCTCGCGGCTTGGTTTCCCTTGGTAAGATGTCAAAGACCCGACCCGCACCCCTTGCCATAAATAAATAAATTCTGTGAACAACACACAGCGCCATCTAGCCCCGTGGTAAGCGACTAAGCTTGTGTTACGGTGACTAGACAACGGATATAATACTTATATTTATTTTTCTTTTGTAAATACATACATATTATACATAGAAAGACACCCAGACCAGACACAAATATTTATTTTTAAGCATAAATACTTGCACCCGGCGGGAATCGAACCCGCAACCTTCTGCATTGCAGTCGCGCTCTCGCACGACGCGCCACAGAGGTCGTCCTAGGCAATACCTAGGATACCTAGACAATATCACGAGGTATCTTGTCGGGCTATCAGCTTTGAGTTGCTAAATTGACTTCCAGCTCATTGTAAGAGGAAAAAGCATCAGTGATATTGAATGCTGTAGTGCTGTAGTGTTTATTGAAAAAAGGCTTGCTTAACTTTTACAGCAACCTCTCAACTCACATTCGGTTATATCCAGAAGAATGTACTAGACTTTACGGCCGGAACTAATTATAATTAATTAAACTAACACTTCTGCAACTGAGTAGTATCATGTATATGATGATTAAAGTATTTTCTTACCAATGGCGGTACAGCGGCCACAGGATTCGGTGAGGGTAGAGAATCAGCCTTGTTTTGTTGACTCATGTCGAGTTTCCAGTCTCTTTCTTTGGATCGGATCAGCTTTTGGCTTCCCCGCTTGCGGTATCGATCTGAAAGAACCATATCAATAAATAATTACATTAACAAACATAACAATAAATTAAGAAGCTTGTTGACTTATGAACAAGTTATGAAATTGTCCGAATTACATATTTACTCAAGTGAACATCTTGTTATCAAAGTAAAGAATGTAAAAAGAGATGTCATCATGACACGGGGGTCATCGATTGTTTCGTAAACAGATAAAGATACAGATATTTCTACGGAAAAAACATCTGCGTGATTATTAATGAAATGTCCCAGCTGAAATACGTTGGCATTGAATCAAGCCAGTAGTAAAAGTAAGAGGATTTACGATCAAAAACAATGCGTTATCCGATTTATCCGAAAATACTTTAACATATTATTAACTGAGACTTTTCGCGTTTTCAAGGCCAGTTCGCCAAATACGCAACTACAGGGTGACTCTAACAAAAGACAGGAAAAAAAGACTAATAAACTACACGTGTCTGTCAAAAAACTGCCAAGGACAGTCAGACAATCAACTGTAGTTTTTCGCACGTTTACAAACTCGCTAACAAGGTACGCAAATAAAGTTAAGTTGGTACTTGAATAATTCGATAAGATCAACATAGATGATATTTTATCGGATGCAATGAATATGCACAAAAACTGATTCGTTTTTGTTATCACGTAAAAAAATAGATCTTATCCTCGGAATTTTAAGAGCCCTGAAGACCTTGATGATTGGTTAGGTAACGATTAACTTATAAATAATAAATAAATAAATATATCTAAATTACGACTGCTGGGAAGATCCAAGCAGGGTTCAGTGCGACAGTGGAGCTCCTGAGTAAACCATACAGTAATCTCCAGCCCTAGAGCTGTATGTTATCGGTTGATCTGATAACAGCCAATAAAAAGGCCATAAAACTTACAACAACAAATTGTGGGTCTAACCTCATATACACACTATTGGTGTGCCTTCGACATGAAAATTAATCTACACTAATATTATAAAGAGGAAAGATTTGTATTTGTGTGTTTGTGTGATGAATGTTTGTAATGAATCTCACAAACTACTGGACCGATTTCAATAATTCTTTCACCAAAAGAATGCTACATTATCGAGAAGTACTTTTGATCCCGATATTTCCACGGGATCGAGATTTAAGCGGGTGAACCCGCGGGATGCAGGTAGTATAAAATAAAGGTTGTAGCGATTTTTAACTCACCAGTCTCATCAACAGCAGCATCGACAACATCTCTTTTTTCTCTCGCAGCTCGCACGACAACTGTATCACCCATGTAAGTCCTGAAACAATGTTTCGTTGTCTTAGTACACATTTTCGCGGAAAAATGATTGTCCGTTTAATTTACGAAGAGTGTTCGCTCGACGAAGTGGATATCAAGACTGTAAGAAAGAATTACTTAGCATTTTTTCTGTGATATAAATTACAGCATGTTATGAAATATCTATAGGTCGTCCTAACCATTTTTAAATTATCGTAACTAGGTACATACCTATACTAGTAATATCTTCCTTGATGTACCGATAAGAGAGATGAGATTACACCATTTGCAAAGATCTGATTAACATCGGAGTATTGATAGTCCTTGGTTCAGATTACCCTGACTATGATACGGATATGGTAAAGGCTTAGAACTGCCTATCACATTACGCAAATGCGGTAAAACCAAACCCGTATTTGAAAAAAATGCGACAACTGCATAGAGATTGACGACCTCAGTGGCGCGTCGGGGGAAGGCCCGACTGCAATGCAGAAGGTTGCGGGTTCAATTCCCGTGGGGTGCAAGTATTTAAGCTTAAAAATAAATATTTGTATCTGGTCTGGGTGTATTCTATGTATCATATGTATGTATTTACAAAAAAAAAAAGGATGATATGTAGTATATCCGTTGTCTAGTACCCATAGTACAAGCCTAGTGCTTAGTTTGGGGCTAGATTGCGCTGTGTGTAACGTCGTGCAATATTTATTTATTTATTTATATTTATAAAAGTAGTTGCCAAGGATGCTACTCGAACCATCAGCTTGTGAAAAGGACAATATTTTGCAAGTAAAACTTACGTATCATACTATATTGATGCTGGAGCTAACGTCTCCCGTGTCGTGATATTTTTATGTGATTTGAGTAAGTGTAATATAAGTAAAAGCCGTAAGGCAACTGCAATTTCACCGCTAGATGGCGCCGTTCACTTGTAAATTATTATGAATGCTTTCATTAAATACTACCTTAAAGCTTTTGCTTACGTAGCTCAGTAAGTAAGAGAGATCAAGTAAATGTTTCTAAATGGTAAACATGTTTAAACAAATTTATTTGCGGCGATGAGCGGTGTTGGTCTAGTGGTAGATACCCCGGCTTTCATTCTGAGAGTCGTGGGTTCGAATCCAGCAACAATGTCTTTTTCTTTAAGAAAAAGGTATGTGCGCTAATAACATCGCTCTTACGGTGAAGTAAAAACATCGTGAGGAAACCAACATGGCCTAGGACTCACCACGGTCCGAAGACATGGGATATTCAGTGTTTTCTATGTATCTTATGTATGTATTTACAAAAAAAAAAAAAGTATAATATGTAGTATATCCGTTGTTTAGTACCCATAGTACAAGCCTAGTGCTTAGTTTGGGGCTAGATTGCGCTGTGCGTAACGTCGTGCAATATTTATTATTTTAGCTAGACTTGTAGCATATTTATCCCGGACAATTCCAGACAAACTCTTTCATCTCTCTCATCTGAGCGATGTTCCCGGTTGCATCCCTCTATAGTATAGAGGGATGCAACCGGGAACATCCTATAGGGTCGGCTAAAACGGCCGGCACAGTAGGTAAGTCATCAATGACCCTGATAATACTGCAAATAGATTGTTCATATTTTTACGGCCGGCCTGTTGACACCTCCTTGGAATCAAACAATGAGGAGGAACACTAACTTTTTATCCCGGCAGAGGGCGTTAGTCGGATGATCTTAGGTTTGAATTAAGAACTGTCAAACAGGTGTTTTTACAACTCTCGGCGCCAAATTGGCCATATCAGTCTCAGACCAAAAGAAAAAAAACTCGGCGTTACATTCGTGGCGTTTTCATTCGTTCAATTTCTAAAAAATTTTTTTTTTAGTATTATCTTATTATTGCTGTTTTCGCAATTTTTGCAAATTTTTAAAACATTATTTAGAAATTTCATTTGTTGGTGATTTAAAAATATTATATTTTACAAAATAATAAATTTAATTAAAAATAAATTTCATTACTTTATAAAGTACCTTAGTGAGAAGAGCTCCACGAAGTGAAAAATTTATAGGCCAATTATTGAAACTTTTATGCCGTAATTTATAAAAACAGAGATTGGAGAAAAATTAGTTAATTAAATTAACAATGGTCTAACTGTTTGAAAAACCGACGTAAACATTTTTTTTCCACCAAGGTTTTTTTCGTTCAAGTGTCTAGATTACACCATAATTTATTCAAATTTTTAAATTGTTATTTAATACTATAAAAAAATATTTGAAATAATATACCGATTTTTGCCTATGCCGTAACGACCTCGCGGAGCCCAATTTTCAACGGTTTTTTTTAAATATAAATAATAGAGATAGAGTTCCAGGAGTTAGGATTTTATTATTGGAAATATTCTCCTCTTTCAGGATCAAAATTCCTTAAATATCATTATTTTAGAAATTATTAACGAAAACCTAAATACCTTTTTTTTAAATCTTATTTTGTTAATAACAATCGCAATTTTTATGTGCTAATATATCCTTAAAAAACATTTTTCTAGACGTCATTCCGAATCGAATGAGCTATCGCACATATTTTTAGGAGCTTTACTTCTATTTAACACGTTTTTAGGGGGTAGCTGTATTATATGTTGGGTAGGCTACACAGTCAAACTATTTTCCCGGACAAACTATTGTTTTAAATATGAATTGTATTACTATCAAGATATCGAGATAAAACGGATTTACTAATCTGAAAGCGTATGCCGAAAATAATGTAGAGTACGGTGAATCATACAGGATCTTTCACGCTTATCAGAAGGTACAATGTTAACAAATAATAATAACTGTTCATGTTCAATTATAATTAGCGTGTATGAGTCACAGAATTTGCAGATATTATAGGGTGAATTTAGGAAATCGAAATATAATAAAATAATACAATATTAAAAAAAACATATGGAAAATGAGTTACGTATCCTAAAATCTTACTAATCTTACTAAGCTAGCTGTATCAACTCAAAATATACTATATATACTTAGTATATTTTGAGTTGATACAGTCTTGTTAAAGCAGTCCGATACCAAACAATAAATATTTCCCTTTTGTGCCATATTACATTATCGTGTAGTAGGTCGTAAAAGTATTAATTTTCAAAATCAAAGTGCTCATGGAACTCTCTATATCTGATAAAAAGACATTGGCAGTTTCATGTATCGGAGTTACGATGCAACTTACAAAAAACACAAAAGACAGTTGTCTAACAAGGTTGTATCTTTTAAGTACCTATTATATTAAACCCACATTTAGAGATTTTTTGAATTGAAAAGATAGGTACTATTCAAAAATTCAATTGAGGGATTTGAACTCGAGGCCTCTGTTCCAATTGAGCTCCAATTGAATTGAGTGGCTCGGGACCTCGAGCCACGAAAAAAGGCTTTCTTTCTCTAGTAGTATAGTTATAGGGAGGTAGCTATAGTATTACAGTAGGTAAATAAATCTACATTTTCAGTTCCGCTATTCATAGATTACGCTCCGTTGTGATATGATAAGATAACATTGTCTGAAGACTACTTAGAATAATGTAACCGGTTTTCAAGCGATTCCTTGTCATATTCTCGTATTTTTCATGACAAATGTCTTATTAAAATTGATCCAAAATATACAGAAATAAATTCAAGATACTGGTTGTCAGTGGTTAGACAAATTATCATTAGACAAATTATGGATGTGATTTCTTCTGTTAAAGAAATCACATCCAAATTTGTCTAATTTTACCTATTTATTAATACCTATTTCATATTTTTATCTTGGATTATCATGAGAATAGGCCCAAAATGTATGGAATGATTTTGATATAATTTAGTATGAAGATACATAAAATAATTTGGAATTAAACCAGATTATTTTTACCCAATATTCCCATTTAAATCGTGAGTTATGTGGGTGAAACCGTTCAGCGATGCTAGTTTTCTTGTAAACACCTAGTATCACCTTGGCAACCCTGTTTTGTTAACAGCGCGCAGTGTAACCTTCAAATTACATTGGTCAATGACCTTCGAACACTTGGATTCTTGGAAAAGCCGGTTGTTTAACTATTATAACAACATCTTTCAGTACAATGACCAAGTGTTGTAGGAGGAAAGTGCAAATAACAAATAGATTCCTTGCAACAGGCGATATCGGCGACAATGCTCTATAAGATGATGTGATGTTACCTCAGATACCGGTAGAAGGTTTTAGAGCGGTTCCACCCGCGTAAAGGTCATAGCACACTTACACGACTCCGTTCCACCCGGCAAAAATAATATAATTCAAATATGGGCTTTAAATATTGATCTTTAGATATATTTTACATTGGCATCATAAATTAGCAGACAGCTCGCTTACAGCGAGCTTACCGCCGTCAGACTGCTCGGGAGTCGACGCCTCGCTGGCCGCACGTTGTAGACGAGCGGTCTGCTAGCAGTAGCCGCGCGCGGTGTCGCGGAGTGTTGGCAACCGTACGATTTAAATCGTATTCGCGAAAAGCGAGAGCGGTAGGCGGGTGGACAGCTGGCCGTCTGCTAGCTGTCGCCGCGTGGACTGCTGGTTGCCTGCTAGCTGTCGCCGCGTAGACTGCGAGCAGTCGTCTTAGTTTTGGGCAGTGTTGGGTGGGAGCGGTGTTGGAGCAGAGTCGTTTAAGTGTGCTATGACCTTTAGTCCGCGTATATTATCTTGTCTCGATTTTCCGCCTATCGATACAGACGCCTACGCTATGCTGCGATTTTCGGGAATGTGATAATTTTGAATGTTATTTATAGTTTATTGACTACTAGCTGCGCCCGCGGTTTAACCCGCGTAACTCCCGATCGATATACGAGACCAAAAGTAGCCTATGTCCTCCTCCAAGGTCTTTCTATCTATCAATCTCTATACCAAAATTAATCATAATCGGTTCATCGGTTTAGGCGTGAAAGCGTAACAAACAGATAGCGTTACTTTTGCATTTATAATATTAAGTAAGATAGTGAGAAGCAAGATGGTGTAATGGTACCTCAGATACCGGTAGAAGGTTTAAGAGTTGGGAATTCCATTTCATCAGCCTCCACGACCTCTAAGCACGTAAATATTTAATATTCATCAATTAGCTTACATTGACCTAGAAATGAATGTACAATGTCCGCAACCATTGATTAAATCGACTGACTCATTCAAAAGAAATTTTCAAAAGGTTAGTTATCTACGATAAAAGTGTTTTTAGACGTAACATCAACAAATTTGATAAGGTTGTCATCGTTTACAAACAATTTTATAAGAAGACGATATTGAAGGCTGAATCTAGGAAAGTTGAATAAAATATGGACCAAAATACATCTCTCTGTCTTTACGAAATCTACACTAAATTATAAAGAGAAAATATTTGTATTTTGGTGTATGTGTGTATGTATGTTTGTAGTGAATAAAACTAAAAACTACTAGACCGATTTTAAAAATTCTTTCATCATTAGATAGCTACATTCACCCTACAACATAACATAGGCTACTTTTGATCCCGATATTCCCACGGGATCGGGAGTTACACCGCGGGACGCAGTAAGTATTTAATAATTGACTCCAAATATTGCGTAAACCAAGCATCTCAAAGGAGGTCTTCCATTACACAATCAATGCGGATTTATCAACAAAAGCGTTATAATATTTACATGAAATAATTAATTCTTTGTCGCATACAGACGAGATATCGATATGTTATCAAATCATCCAGACTGTGCTTTCAGATAAACCTTAATTTTAAGATTGTTGTGTGAATAAATCGTAATATTTTGAATTATATGTAGGTAATTGTTTGATAAAGGAATAAGTAAATAATATTACCTACAAAAACTTTGAGATGGAATGTGTTTTAGTTAGTTTAAATCAGTTTAGCAGTATAAATCACGAATTTGAGAGAGAATTTAAAAAAGTAGTTTAGTAAATTATTAATTTAATTACCTACTTACCTAAAACATTTTGTCACTGTTTGCGTCCGTTTTCCTTGTACGTACATCATGCCCTATGCTATCAACATCGCATATCATCGATCAAGTAACGGTATTATGCTTTGGTAAACAAAACTATAGGCCCCGTTCACATACCTTCTAACTAATTGAATTTAAATTATTTGATGTAAAAATATGCCATCAAGTTATTAGAAACAGTTTGTGGTACTTAAAATCGATAAGCTAATGATCAAAGCTGAAAATATGCGTCTCTATAGGCATAGTCTATGACTAAAAAAGGTCGTAATTTGAGTTAATAAAATATTGAAATAAATTATTGATTTCGCGTTAATTCTATCTCGATATTATTTCTAAATAGTCCGGTACTTGACGACAAGATGACTCGAGTATATTTATAAGATTCGTGTAATTTAAGTGGATATATATTTTACACACCTGCTAGTTAACCGAAAGAAGAGCGTGCATTCTAGTAATTACTAGTATGCACGCTCTTGTATGTACGCTTTAGTATGCACTCTAAATGGCATGGCTGTATCCATATACCTACTACAGACTTGCCATTTATCGTTGACAATACGCTGGCACGCTGGCACTAGGTGTTATGCAAGTGTTTGTATATTCTTGATTTTCAAGCAAGTTGTTAAATGTCAGCGCTGGATTTCATCCAAAATGAAAAAAAAAACACGATCGGTGGCTATTTTATTATATGTTGGAAAGTTCTATTTTAATTAATGACTGTGTCTCGTTGTTTTTAAATATTGGAAATGGCTTATAAGTTCTGTGACTTCTAATGTAATAATTACGCAATCGATGTAACAATATCGCTTGGTTGTCAACGAGGCCATCATCAAATCATCTCCTGACACGTGGACTCTACCACGTAGACTACCACGTATGTAGTTGATTGACCTTGTTAGGAATTTGGTTGAATGATCAAGCACTTTGAAATGTTTTGGTTTCAAATTCTAGTCCGAATAAACGATTACCTACTACTAGATGATTATCATAAATGTGAACTTTTATAATATTTGGTATAATTAAAAATAAAGAACTTTGGGGAAAGCATGGTATATGAGCGTGTACGAACTGCGATTGAACGCCTGCGTTTTTCCGTAGGTCTGAAACCGCGAAAAAATGCAACACATAGCTTTCTATGCAAGCCCACGGATTAGCGTTTTTTTAAATGACTGATTTTGCTTATTGATACGCG
This sequence comes from Idaea biselata, assembly GCA_958496205.1. Taxonomy (NCBI): domain Eukaryota; kingdom Metazoa; phylum Arthropoda; class Insecta; order Lepidoptera; family Geometridae; genus Idaea; species Idaea biselata. Next base: position 4,533,002 of record OY292400.1, on the reverse strand, counting down.
GTTCTGCGTTTTCAGCTATTCGGAAACCGCTTGCGTTTAATCGCAGTGCGTTCTAAGCCTTAGTTATCCCTGCAGCCGTCCAAATTTCAGGATCAATAATTAAACGGCTACCAGAAGCTCTTCGTATTTGGTGTGGCAAATCCCGCCCCGGAGACTATTGAGTGATGTGCCTTGGAATTTGTCTAGACATATATAGCTACAAATTCTCACTCAAAGACAGTATACGCAATGGATATACTAAGAGGAAGATTTAAAGTTGCACCCTAACCGACATCATGTCCGAATCAAGGATCAGATGGTACGGACACGCAATGTGTAGAGCTGACGATTACGTGGTAAAAAGGTGGCTTTCATGGCTGCAAGTAGAGGGGAAGACCTAAAACTACCTAAATGACAAATGTCCAAAGGGAGATGAAATGCCTCAGCATCAATGAGGCCGACGCGAACAAGCGATCAACATGGCGCCGCATGATAAGGAAAGCCAGCCCCCCCGTGTAATGAGATAGGCGAGAACAAAGAAAAGGTATCTTTATTATTCACTTTTAAATAAAAGGGTTCCAGTTTTTTGGATTCCGATAGTTCGTGTGAAAAAAGTCGCGTTTTATTATCCGTGCATTACCAACTAATTGCCAGGTAATACCTAGTCGTTTAAATATTTACATAGTGATATCGCTTAGTGTATGTAGCTAGTTAGATAGGGTACCTACGTAGGTACGCTGCACAGTTAGTATTATCTAGGAATGCATAAATCCTATCTTTCTGGTGCTTGACTTTGCGATTAATATATGGAAGTTATACCATTATATCTATATCTATAAAATGCTTTGTCCTGGCTGACTGACTGACTGAATGACTGATCAAAGCACAGCCTAAACCGCTGATAGTAGAGAGCTGAAATTTGGAGAGTGTATTATAATGTGATGTAGACATCCGATAAGAAAGGATTTTTGAAAATTCCCACGGGATCGGGATTTACGCGAGTAAAACCGCGGGAAACCGCTAGTTATACATATAGTTCGGAATGTTATGTATGGAAAACTACCTGTCCCCGCGTTTTCTCCTGCATAAGTTCAAAACTTGTAGGAAATATGGCGTAAGAAGTACCTAGTGGGTGCTTTATCAAGAACGTACCTTCCGAAACTCGAAGGGGCTCGAGAAAATGTTTTTAGTCACACACATTATCGGTCACCCATCCAAGTAATGACTGCGCCAAGCGTTGCTTAACCCGCGCCATTCTATATCAGCAGGTGCTGCTAGGCCAATGAACTTCTCTATTGTTAATGGTTTTAGGATTCATTTTATTTCCATGTTTAAAGAAACAGTAAAAAATAACACGGCAAACATTACCAATTGAAAGGTACCTAGAGCGCAATTTTAGTTAACGAATAATGACCGGAACTTGGTACTATTTTTTGGGTAATTTACTCAATTAGGTTACTACCCATGTGAATAGCCACCGACTTCACTTAATTTTTATAAATCATATAAAATGGTGCCCGCGCCGAGGGCACCATTTTACATGATTTGAATCAGTTCATAAATATAGGGGCAGCCCAACGTACAGTTCGATAAGAAATATTAACAAGTATAAAGAACTAGGTATAGGTACCTAATAGTAGATCGGCGAGAGTGTTTTTTGAATCCAGAGAGGAGCGAGGGATCATAGAGTAGAATCCCAAGCGAACCTCACTCGAGCGAAGAATAGTGTTTGCTCCCTAAGGTGAACATTCTACTTTTCATTACCCTCTATGAGAAAATGAGTAACGTACTTTGACCATTGTTCGCGTCTGACAGTAACTACCAATTTCTATCAAAACCTGCCTTCTTCTACCAAACTACCATTTTCTACCAAACCTACCATTTTTTACTACATCCTACTATTTTCTGCCAAAAACGGCCGATTCTACCAAAAACTACCATTTTCCACCAAACCTACCATTTTCCATTACCTAATACCTACCATTTTCTACTACATCCTACTATTTTCTACCAAAAACTACCATTTCTACCAAAAACTACCATTTTCTACCAATACCTACCATTTTTCACCAAACCTACCAATTTCTACCAAAGTTACCATTTCTTACCAAAAACCTACCATTTTTTACCAAAACCCTCCATTTTACCAATATTCTACCTGTACGGTCGAACACCCATCGCTCACCTATCAGACACATGTGTTGCTTAACCTGCTCGGTCTATCACCCATCACTTACCTATCAGACACGCTGTACGGTGATAGGAACGCTTTGTTAATGTGAGTGTTAATGAAACTTTAAAAAAATATCACATTCCAAATTCAAATCTCATTATCGCCCTGCTAGCAGGGAGAAAAAACGCTATGAAAATGCCTGCTAGGAACATCGGCAGCAAAGCGCCAGTTATTGCCCTGTTTACAGGGATTAGACTAGCTCTTTTCTAATAGGATGGGATGAAATAGTAGATTGTATACCAAGGGAGAAAAGACTATTTTTACGGCGAGAGTGTTTTTTGAATCCAGAGAGAAGCGAGGGATTCTTTAGTAGAATCCTGAGCGAATCGAGGGATTCAAAGTATCTCACTCGAGCGAAAAATAGTGTTTGCTCCCGAGGTGAACATTCTACTTTTCATCACCCTCTATGAGAAAATGAGTTAGTTCTACCAATAACTACCATTTCTACCAAAAACTACCATTTTCTACCAATACCTACCATTTTTCACCAAACCTACCAATTTCAACTATCAGACACATGTGTTGCTTAACCTGCTCGGTCTATCACCTATCACCTACCTATCAGACACGCAGTACGGTGATAGGAACTCTTTGTTAATTGAAACTTTTTAAAAATATTCACATTCCAAATTCAAATCTCATTATCGCCCTGCTAGCATGAAAATGCCTGCTAGGAACATCGGCAGCAAAGCGCCAGTTATTGGCCTGTTTACAGGGATTAGACTAGCTCTTTTCTAATAGGATGGGATGAAAACGAATTTTAAGCTTAGCAGGCATAGGTTTTTTATTTTTCCAGATGTCAGGCAGCGAAATATTACAACTTGTTTGGAAACTAAGTTCCAAACCGATTTTTTTTTAAATAATATGGATTTTTTACACACGTTACATGAGCATTTGACCACTATCTCACTTGATGGTAAGTGATGATATGATCTAAGATGTAACACGCTCATTTAAAAGAAGGAAGACGGCAGTGGAACAAGACCGGCCCGTCTTCCTTAGTCTTCCCCACCGGTTACGATGACGTAGACGGTGAAATGGAATAGTCTAATCATAATCCATAAGCAATTTGCCGTGTATAGAATAGGGTTTCCCCCATCTCTTCCCGTGACCAAGGGATCTGAGGGAGACTAGCAAACCTTAAGTTCTCTTCCGCGAGGTGGATAAACTGCTTGGTGCCTAGGAGTGTTGGTGTCAGGCAGATGGTCGGCCGTAAAAATATTGGCAAATCTTTTTGCAGAAGGTACGGTCAATGATGACTGATGATGACTTATCAACTGCGCAGACCTCAAACAATAAAAAAAATCAATTTGAGGTTTAGCGGACCCCGGACACCGGAGAGGGTTGCAACCGGGAACATAAATAAATAAATATAAATAAATTCTGTGAACAACACACAGCGCCATCTAGCCCCGTGGTAAGCGATTAAGCTTGAGTTACGGTGACTAGAAAACGGATATAATACTTATATTTATTTTTCTTTTGTAAATACATACATATTATCATAGAGGGACACCCAGACCAGACAAAAATATTTATTTTTTAAGCATAAATACTTGCACCCGGCGGGAATCGAACCTGCAACCTTCTGCATTGCAGTCGTGCTTTCGTACGACGCGCCACAGAGGTCGTCATCGCTCGGATGAGAAGAGAGAAGATCATCTTACTAATATTATAAATGCGATAGTCGCTTTCACGCCTAAACCGCTGAACCAATATTGATGAATTTTCGTAAAGAGATATATAGGACCTTGGACGGACATTTAGCTACTTTTCATCCCATAAATCCCGCGAGATCGGAACTTACGCGGGTTAAACCGCGACCGAAGCTAGTAGTCGGTAAACAATAAATAACATTCAAAATTATCACATTCCTGAAAACCGTAGCGTAGCGTAGGCGTCAGTATCGATAGGCGGAAATCGAGACAAGATAATGAAACATGGATTACATTTTTATGGCGTATCATCCATACATAAATCTAACTAAGCGAGTGTGGGCTGTGGGATGGATTTATGCAATGTCATTAGAATTTTATGATTTTCATCACATCTATGCGATTTTATTGTAATAATGACGTTTAAAATATGAATTTTATAGAAAACTAGCTGACCCGGCAAACGTTGTTTTGCCTTATAAATTATAGATAGTAGCCGATTCTCAGACCTACTGAATACGTATACAAAAACTCATAAAAATCGGTCAAGAAGTTTCGGAGGAGTACGGTAACTAACACTGTGACATGGAAATTTTATATATTAGAAGACTATAAATTCATCTGTAGGCCAAGCATGAGCTCTATATCAAAACTTATTATAAATGATGAATTGATGACAAATATTTGTCTAAAGGCTGTGTATATCAAAATGACGGGTGTACGTCAAAATATATTGATTCTATGCACATGAAAGCAATGTTCTAGCAATGTGAGGAATGTGCGTAAAGTTTGAAGCAATGTGCTTATAAAAAACAAGGGTTATCGCAAAAAGTTAATGAGCCGCCAGCCTGATATCAGAATGACGGGTGTATTTTTAATATCAGCAAATTACTTGATATCTAAGGATGAAAATATTGCCATAGCAATGTTCCGGCAATGTGCTCGAACATACCAAAAGTACTATCGGAAGCGATGGAAGCTTTAAAAGAAATTTCGATAATAAAGTTTTAAATATCAGCGCCGGCTAATTTCATAAAGGCAATCCGTCGAATAGTGTAAAGGAACATTTTAAACTAAGGGGTTCATGTCATCATTTATTTATGTTATACTCGTATAATTATAAACGCAATCACAGTTTACATTAGAAATTATACATTAATCATTAAATAACGTATAAATTAAATAATCCCACCACAATCATACATGATACATAAATGAATTCAGCATTCTGTAATTGAAGCCTGTATACCATAACAGTAAATGGTATAGGTACCTACTTACTACAAACGAGTTAACAATTTTTTTATTTTTATGTAGGTACTCATTAACAACTATTGCCAAGATTATCGTTATTGTAACTATTAATTGAAAGTCAGGTAACATAAATGTAATGTAAGTAACACCTGTAACTTCAGAAGTTTTTAACACTATTCCGTCGAATTGCCTTTATGAAATTAGCAGGCACTGATATTTAAAACTTTATTATCGAAATTTCTTTTAAAGCTTCCATCGCTTCCGATAGTACTTTTGGTATGTTCGAGCACATTGCCGGAACATTGCTATGGCAATATTTTCATCCTTAGATATCAAGTAATTTGCTGATATTAAAAATACACCCGTCATTCTGATATCAGGCTGGCGGCTCATTAACTTTTTGCGATAACCCTTGTTTTTTTTTAAGAACATTGCTTCAAACTTTACGCACATTCCTCACATTGCTAGAACATTGCTTTCATGTGCATAGAATCAATATATTTTGACGTACACCCGTCATTTTGATATACACTAAAGGCTGACTGACTGACTGATAGATCAACGCACAGCCTAAATCGCTGATAGAGAGCTGAAATTTGGAGAGTGTGTTCTTTTTACAATGATAAGAAAGGATTATTTGAAATTTTACACGGGACCCGATCCCGTGTTACCCGAACAACTTACGTTGTTAAAAATGCGGGACATAGCTATATCGGCTGTATTTCATGAACCGTGAAAGCTAGACAGTTAAAACTTTCACAGATGGATGATGCATTGACGTAGCCACTATACTATAACAGTGTGATTTTTAAAAGTTAAAGGCAAGTGCAACGTTACCGCGATTTATTTTAAGCACTGGCGCCACCTAGTGATACAACTAGCGTCAGTGATAAAGATAAATGCAAACGTGAGTCGTCGGATTTCGTTTGGTCGTGTTTATTTTAGGGTTCCGTACCTAACTGTGGTGGTACGGAATCCTTGGTGCGCGAGTCCGACTCGTACTTGTCTGGTTTTTTATTCTGTGAAAATGTCGGAATAAATAATAGTCTACCTATAGGTTATTTCAAGATCTTTGCGGTAGTTTTTGCGTGAAAGAGGAACATTCGTACTTCCACACTTTAACCATTATAATATTACTTAGTAGTAGGATAGTCCACCTTACCTCCGTTTCTCTTTGTCCCTGATCCTGGATCTAGGAGGAGTGGTTCCAAGGAGATCAGCTTCAGATCCATCTCCTCCGTCAGCCAGGAGATACCTGGATGAACTGGGTGGGTTTCTGAATACCACATCTTTGGTGTCACTGAAACAAAATAAAATAATAACAATATATTAGGTATTTTTTGATACCTCTACCTGATAATTTAAAACTACTAAATATTTAGGTCTATTCCTACCTGAATATTTGATATTTTAATGTCGGACATGACAATTTCAACAATAGATTCTTCTTCTGTTTTCGCGATGTTGTATTGAAATTAAAGACATTTTTCGGTTTGAATCGCGTGGTTTTTATTACTTTTAGCATTGTTACAACGCTCAACGTTTCGAGACCTTTCCAGGTCTCTTCTTCAGGATAGACTAAGATGTGATTTGTCATTCTAATGTATTAAAAAAAAAAGTTAGTGAGACTACCGTCTTATTATTAAAAACTATTAAAAAGTATTAAAATGTTATCAAAAACGTTCCTGTCTACGCAGGTTCCAAAAATTGCAATGATTATTATTTACTTTATTGTTAAATTTTATTATTAAACTTTATTATTTAATTTTAACTCTATTACTTTTATTTACTTTATTATTATTTTACTTTATTATTTACATTTTATTTAGCCCATCATTACCAACTATGCACAAATCACCTTTCAACGATTAATTTATCACTACGTGACTTCGCAAACGCGCCCCTTCATGAGAAGAAGTCACAAGAAACTCCTGGGGGTTGTTTTATGGTGACTCATGCTTACATCAAATTTATTCTAATCAAAAGCTAATATAAAATACTATATTCTACAACCGGCTAAAGTGGCTGACAGTGTCCTGTTGTCTAGCAGCAATTGTTGGCTGGGCCTGGGACTTAATCAAATGTAGTACTGGGTCCCAGACAGGCGGCACCTTCCAGCCATCCTCCCTATTGAAATTGTTGGGGTGTTTCTGAATTTCAATGGCTTCCCGAAGCATTCTAGCGTTGTAACAATGCTAAAAGTAATAAAAACCACGCGATTCAAACCGAAAAATGTCTTTAATTTCAATTTCAACAATACTCAGCATAAGCATTGTTTTATTTTTCCCGAAAATGGAGCTTTTTGCTAGAAATTACTGTGTATTTAATTTCAAATAGCCTTTCAAAATTTGCAAAAAAAATGTTTGAGAAAAATGCTGAGGCATTGTTGAGTAACATATCTCAACAAGGAAATACATGCCCTGATTGGATAAAACCTAGCAGATCAGTTTCTTTTTAACTAGTTTTTAAAGTCGACTTAGACATCATATTATAACCTAGTTATTTAAATAATAAATTATACTAACACAAACTTTGACCTTCCTGAATCATTGTGCAAAATAGATAAACAACTTAAGTTACATTTCTTTCTGGGCATGATTATTAATGACAAATATGAAATATTGTGAATTTTGCACAGTATTTAGTATATTTTTACACAATTTTAAGTGGTTATTGTTGGAGCACAAAATGTTTAATCGGTCCATCAACTCGTCACTAAATAAAAAGTCTGTAAGTAAATTACTATTGAAATAATGATAAATCAGTGACAGATAAAATTGATAAGTTGATAAGAGATCCATCAAGTCTATCATACATGTTATGTTTTGGAATGATGAAATTACTTGATTTGTGTATTATAGTCGACAAATATGCAATTCATGATTTTTTCATTGGTCTACACAGGCTGGTTGTGTTGTGCAATTTCAAAAACTTTATAACAATTTTCAGACAATTACTTAATAACTTAATGTTTTATTTGCAAGTTTTAATTAGGTTTTATGAAGAAATGTGTTATGAAGAAAATTTGTCCTGAACTCAACTTAAACCTTTACTTTCTGTGGACCTTCTACGCTAGCTAAATTTTTATTTGCTAGACGCACTGACGTATAGAACTAGACACCGTAAATTAGATCTCTCTCGTTCACAACTCGTACTCCGACTCAAGACTATATCAAAGGGCCATATCGATTACAACTTCAGTGTAAGCCAAGGAGTGGTGCAGTCGGGGGCTCACAGCTTTTTCTTTGTTTTATGCGTTTTTTTCACTGTAATTGGCATAGAAACTATGACCTGCTCAATTAAATGGTGTGGGAAGAACAAAAATACATCAAGCTACCAGAAAGACGGGATAACTTTCCACCGGTAAGTGATTTTAATTTTCATTTTGACTATCCCAACTACACAAGATATCTTGGTAGAAAATGTTCCTCACGAAAAAAAGGGCACGCGTTGAAGTCTTTTTGCAATAAACCAAGATTTTTTTGCGTGTACCAAAACAAAAATTACTTAATTGCAGTACGGAAGTGTTATGTCCCTAAATGTGGGTAGTTGATGGAAAATCCAGTCTGGTGATTATCTCTACGCAGCAACGTGTGCTCCCGTATTTTCCCAGTCAAAGTGCGTATATAATAGTGGCGACGAGTGAAAATCGTGGAAAAGTGTTGGTGATTTGTGAAAATTGTGATAGAAAGTGAAAAAAAAAGCTATGGGTATTAAATTTAACGAGTTTGATGTGGCACATGGGTGTTGGCGAAATTACGTCGAAAGATTCTCATATTGCTTAGAAGCAAGTGAAATAGTGGAAGATTCCAAGAAAAAGGCTAATTTCCTTGCTGTTTGTGGTGGCGAGTTGTATGATTTAATCATATCATTGATTTCTCCAAATAAAATTGCTGAGGTGACGTTTTCGAGTGTGGTAGCCATTTTGAACGCTCATTTCCATCCAAAACCTAATGAAATTGTGGAGTCATTTAAATTTCACTCGAGAAATCAAGAGAATGCCGAGAAAATTAGAGATTATGTGGCTCAACTGCGGAAATTGAGTATTCATTGCAATTTCACTGATTTGGATCGGACACTGAGGGACAGATTGGTATGTGGAATTAAAGATAAGGAAGTGCAAAAGAAACTTCTACAACAAAGTGCATTAACATTTGAACAAGCTTCTTCTATGGCCCTGTCACATGAAACAGCAGGGTTAGATGTTGATTTAATTATGCAGGCGGGACCACACGCCACCGGCACCGCTGCCATACCTTCGGCGCAGGAGTTGGAAGTGCCTATGGACATTAATAAGGTTATTGACAAGTCACAAAGGAGAGGAAAGGAGGGACACATGACTAACTGTTTCCGTTGTGGAAGACAACATGGAGAGGAGTGCAGATTTCGTTGGAGTAAGTGCCGGCGTTGTGGTCGAGTAGGTCATATTGAAGCGGCATGTATGATGAAAGCGAAGGATACAAAGCACAATTTTCAATGCAATGGACTGTATGAGGTAGGTCTAAATAGTATTAGACAAGAGAAGGTGGACCCATTCCAAATAAAAGTGTTGCTGAATGGAGCAGAACTACTGATGGAAGTGGATTCAGGGTGTCCATATACGATAATCAATGAGAACACAGCCAGACTCATATGGAAGGGCAAATTACCTCTTTTGGAAACAACCAATATAGGTTTACGGTCTTACACAGATGGCAAGTTGAAATTGTTGGGACAAGTTCCAGTTGAGGTAAATTATAAGGATATTAAAAAACTTTTGAAGATATTAATAACAAAAGGAGCAGGAAGCAGTTTGATTGGTCGTAACTGGTTCTCGGAGCTGGGAATCAGCATACTCGGCATACATCAGGTTAAGACAGTTGTGCAGGGACATGGTGAGATAGCCCATGTGCTCAGTAAATACAAACAAGTTTTTGAACCCGGGTTAGGGAAATATAAAGGTCCAATAGTAAAGATTACACCAAGGGAAGGGGCAGTTCCAAAATTTCTGAAAAGTAGGCCTGTGGCATTCGCTAGGAGGAAAGAAGTGTTCAAAGAGATTGACCGGTTGGTTACTGAAGGTGTCCTTGAACCGACAACACACTCAGAATGGGCTACACCTATAGTAGTGGTGCCAAAACCGAATGGCAAAGTAAGGTTGTGTGGTGATTATAGGTCCACAGTAAATGAAGCAACAAATACTGACACTTACCCTCTACCTACATTAAATGAAGCTTTTGTAGAACTACAAGGAGGGGTGATATTTTCAAAAATTGATTTAGAGCAAGCGTATACACAGGTATTGGTTGACGAAGAGACCTCTAAGCTACTTACATTAAACACTCCGAAAGGTTTATATAAAGTAAAAAGATTGGCATTTGGTGTAAAAGCTTGTCCTGGAATTTTCCAGAGATTAATGAGTTCCTTGCTTGCCGGGATCCCAGGAACCGCAGTGCTGTTGGATGATATAGTTTTATGTGGGAGTGATTTACAGTTGCACAATGAAAGGTTGGAAATGGTATTACAAAAGCTACAGGTGGCTGGTCTCAGAGTGAACAAGACTAAATGTATGTTTGGTGTACCAAAAGTGCAATTTCTGGGTTTTGTTATTGACGCTACAGGGATACACCCAACAAAAGATAAAGTAGAAGCTATTGAAAAGACACCTGCACCCAGAAATGTGAAGGAGCTTCAAGCTTTCTTGGGTCTTTTAAACTTCTATGATAGATTTTTGCCTCACAAAGCCTCAGTAGCCGAGCCATTGTATCGGCTGTTGGAAAAAGGTTCAAATTGGAAATGGACTAAAAGTTGTCAAGAAGCCTTGGTAAAGTTAAAAGGAATGCTTTCTAGTGATGATACTTTGGTGCATTATGATGGGCAAAAGAAGTTGATAATGTCATGTGATGCTTCTGAATATGGTTTGGGAGCGGTTTTGGAACACGAAATGGTTGATGGAACAGTAAGGCCTATAATGTTTGCATCTAGGACTATGAACACTCATGAGAGGAATTATGGACAAATTGACAAAGAAGCAGCTTCAATAATATTTGGTTTAAAAAAATTTCATCAATTCATTAGTGGACGGAAAGTGATCATAAAGACTGATCACCGTCCATTGTTAGGTTTGTTGGGACCAGGGAAGCCTATACCTAATATTATATCACCAAGAATGCTGCGGTGGGCTTTGTTACTGAATTCCTACGATTATGAAATCCAATATGTAGAAGGCAAGAAGTTGGGAAATGCAGATGCATTAAGTCGCTGGCCTGCTAAGTTACCAGCAGACAATAAAATAGAAGAAGAGTATGTAGGAGTTCTGTTAATAGAAGAAACACCAGTTGAACTAGATTTTACTGCTGAGGAAGTAGCAAAACAAACCAGAAAGGATCAGACATTATGCAAAATTGTGTATTGGATCAGGAACGGGTGGCCATCTAAGGTAGATAAAAGTTACCAAGTATTCTGGAGAAAAAGAGATGAGCTGTCTGTTCACAATAATTGCATATTATGGGGCAGTAGGGTTGTTATACCCGAGGTAATGAGATCATACATTTTAGAAGAACTACACAGGAATCATGATGGAATAGTGATTACCAAAGCTTTAGCTCGGAGCTATTTTTGGTGGCCTTCCATGGATAAGAAAATAGAAGAAGTAGTGAAAGATTGCAGCATTTGTGCCGAGCATAGGAACATGCCAGCACAGGTTACTCATAACTGGATTAAGCCAGACAGAGCATGGTCAAAGCTGCACATAGATTATGCTGGTCCATTTTATGGGAAAACTTTTTTAATTCTCATAGACTCATACTCAAAATGGCCTGAGGTTAAGATTGTTAGTGATATGAGCAGTGCAACATTAATTAGAACTCTTCGTGATATATTTGCAGAACAGGGGTTACCTGACTCTATAGTGAGTGATAATGGAAAAAGCTTTGTATCAGAGGAATTCAGAAGATATCTAGAAGAACTTGCCATAAGACAGATTCTAGTAGCACCATACCATCCAGCTTCAAACGGCCAGGCTGAACGAACAGTACAGACAGTAAAGAATAAATTAAAGAAACGTTCAATGGAACCCTGGCATATACGGTTACCCAACATGTTGTATGGACTACGGTCCACACCAAACACAGTCAATGACAAGACTCCAGCAGAACTTTTAAATAACCGGTGTTTCAGAACTAAATTTGATGGGCTAAACCCATTGTCATATTATAGTAATAGAAAAGAGATGATAAAGAATGAGAATGTAAAGATTCGGTCTTTCAAAATAGGAGAGACTGTGTACTTCAGAAACTACGGGAAGGGACCCCGTTGGTTACAGGGTGTAGTAGAGAAACGTGTGGGGGTGTGCAGATACTTGGTGGAATGGAATGGAAGGTTGTTAATCAGACACATCAACCAAATGCATGCGGCAGGTGCTGGAGTTGTCGAGGTGGAACGGTCACCAGAGAGTAAAAAAGAAACCGAAGAGAAAAATAATGAGCATGATATGGTCACAATTCCATCACCACGCAAATGGGCTAACATTATTGGAGTGACAGGCCCACAAGACCTAGTCTTACCAAGTAGATCTGGAGAGATAATGAGAAATAAGAGAGGATTATCAATGTCACCTCCTACATCTACAAGCAAAAAAGTAAGATCCAGCAGACAGGATAGTACAGAATCAGAGGGAGAATTGTTCCTAGACACGGAACATTCTGATGAGGAATAATCACCCATGTGCCCCATAAAAAACCCATAGTGATAAGTGTAAATAATATGATAGACAATAGCAAGGACTAGTGATTTAGTTTTAATAGTAATTATAGACAATAATAGCCTAATAGTGTGTGAACTATCCCGAGGGAAAGGCATGTTATGTCCCTAAATGTGGGTAGTTGATGGAAAATCCAGTCTGGTGATTATCTCTACGCAGCAACGTGTGCTCCCGTATTTTCCCAGTCAAAGTGCGTATATAATAGGAAGTTCGGTTTTTGTATAGACACTAGCGCCTTCACTCAACTGTACAAATAAGTTGGTTATCGTTGGTATCAAAACAATCTTACTTTTATCTTGTGGTAGACAGAGGAACTAATTGCTCAGGAACAAATTTGGTTGAAATGTCGATACTAACGCCCTCACTGGATGGAAAAATAATTGTGTTATTTTCTTAAAGACATTGAAATTATGAAGCACGTGTAAGTAGGGACTGGAAATTAATTGAAAAATATTGATTCGATAAAATGTAGAACTGACATGTTTTTACATTTTATATTAATTTTATTGTTCAAACTTGTTGTGAATTTAAAAACTATTTTAACCGACTTAAAAGAGAAAGTGTTTCGATTAGTTGCGTATTTTGCTTATGGGCCCAGATTGAGTGAGGCCAAGTTGGGGCCATAAATAAATTATATAAGTCGGTTCAGTGGTTAATTATTTATTTGACTGCCCGTAAAAACTCAAACATTTTTCGTTTTTTTTTTCAATAATTTTATAACACAAAACATCGATAAAATATATGGTATCGATATTTAGTAATTATATGTGACCATCACTATGACCACTGTCGTTACGCTACCCGCTACCCGGCCCTACTTCCAAATTTGGTGAAGCCTGTTGTGCGGGATAATGAAGGAATGCTCCATCTCTGGGTTACTTGATCGGTGGCTAGACTTATGATTATTTTTTACCCTTAATAAGCATGGAGATGGCATATGCGTTTGGGGTGAGAGATGTATGATTGTGTGTGTGTGTGTCTGTCCTCATTTTTCTCAGTAACGGCTGAGCTGATTTTGAAATACTTTTTTTGAGTTCTATGGGTCTTATTCCAGAGTATGGTATATGATTTATTATTTATTTATTTTTATTTATTTATGTTTTTAGGTTAAGTTTTAAAGTTTCAGACCATTAGGGGATACTACAGTAGACATGTTTTAACTAAAATACTAGACTGAAATTGAGACAGTGGTTTATGTTGGATAGGACCCACCAGTTTCATAAGTGGATCTAAGCAAGCATGTCACCTTTTTACATTGCAGATTTGGTTAACGCCACCACACCGCAGAGTAGAGGTTCTCAAATGTCATATTTTTAGATTCTGCAATTTTAGAGCTGCGCATCATAGCTTTCTATGTTCGCCATGCTTTGTGGTTTTGTAGATGTCATTTATCCTTAATTAATATTCCTATAGATTCTCCTAGTTTAAAAGCGGATTTTAAGATGACCTTTGTAAGATCCGCAAAATGATAAAAAAAAACAAAAATAAACACTTAAAATATAATAGACTCAGACAGAAACATACCTATTGGAATTGGAATCACAATTATCGAACATATAAGGTATAAATTACTTTGTAAATGGCTGTGTAGGTAAATAGATAAGAGCAATTGGCATTGATAACACAATCTGTGGATTACGAGCATTTTATGAGGACTCTCCACATGCTAATGGGATGTGATATCGTTATTAAAATACATTACCGTTGGAAATTTTTAAGTGATCCTTCAAATCACGTCCTAACTGGTTCACAACCAACTAATTTAATCTGTTAGTTGTGAACCAGTGAGGATGAAGGTGCCAATTCTCGTTGGAAAAGAATAGCTGATCTATGGTCAAATCAACTTATTTTAGATTCATATTTGACAGTTTAGCCTTAAAAACCTATTACAAATATTAATTTGAACTACAAGCAAATACTTCTTCCTGCCTTAACAACTGCTATCAGAGTGTGGTTCTCCTTGTTCCCGTGGAAAAACCGGGATATAAAGAATCCTATGTTTGCCAGACAAACATCTACCTACTTCTACATGTAAAATTAAGTTTTGATCTGTTTGTTAGTAAGGCCTTTTAGCCTGAGCTAGGTACTAAGAGAAGCTAGTAACTACGTACGGTTTCTATTTCCATAACCAAATATTTGAAATAGGTACATACGTGCCAGGTATTTGTTCAAAAGCCGACTTGAAGGCAGCACAAGGTTTTCTTAATAACAAATTATGTAGGTACTCACAATTCATCATCAGAACTTTGTCCAGACTCGTAGTTAATAGGAAATCCCACTTTCTTCTTCCAGTCGTAGTCCAAATTCACATCCATTTTGTAATGTAATTATAAAAACACAAAAACACGTATCTGATACGTAATTTCCCGCGGCAACAGACAGTCACATTACGTCCGGTTTTTAATCTAATTTCACATTATGCACTTCCAAAACCACATTATCATGTAATAATGATATTTTAAAGCGTAATTAAATTAGTATTACAAGACGATACCTATTTATTTAGAATTTTCTTGTCAGTAAAAACACAACGCAACAACCACGCACAAAATCACAAAACGAATGAGAAAAAAAATCGAGTGTTGCTATGACTGTTGTGTCAAAAGAAACGGTTTTTTTTTTCAAAAATTGTTCAATTATTTTTGTACAATATCCTTTTGTTTTTCGTTTAAAGTTCTTTAATACGAATTAAGACCCTAAATTAAAGAAAACAAATTTTACAAATTGGTATCAAGAGAATCCTATGAGCTAATTTATTTTTACACAATCAATTTTCTTTTAAAGATAGCACTTTCTATACTGTTTTAAGGGTCGGTGACAAAGACAAAGTTACATAAATTGTACAAAATGCGACACTCTGGCAACATTAAAAAGTTTTGACAGTGACAATGACAGTTTTCAAATCTGCGGCGTGACAGTGACAGTTGAAATATATTGACGGACCGATAGATTGACCGAAGTTTTGGCGGAAGGTAAAAGTTTCAAGTGAGAAATTAACTGAACGTCTTGTGAATCCAGTAAGAAAGGGTTTTTCGACATCCCCACGGGATCGGGACACAGCTAGTTATATAGTGCGTTTCATCTTTAAATTCCTATGCCGTTATGTTGGTAGCAAAACAAAAAGTCTTGCCATAATATCTTGAATATGCTATACCCTAAACCTTGAAAACAGGAAGATTCGTTCTTTTATTCTTCATATACGAATCTCCCTTAGTTCAAGGTAGCACATTAAATTTTTTGTATTTTGAACTTTGTTGTTTTGCTACCAACATGACGGCATAGGAATTTAAAGATGAAACGCACTATAGTATAAGATCATCTAAACCTAAATGCTCTGACATTTTATACCTACCTACCAATAACACAGCAGTTTACGTAGAGTTATTAGATACGAAAAAAAACGGGGCAAGTGCGACAATCGCGCATAAAGGGTTCCGTACCACTATCACAATTGGATACGGAACCCTAAACATAAAAGAAACTCTTTGGTAAGTGAAGGCAGACTGGTATATTTGACAGATAGGGCAGCCATTTTGAATTCCATGACCAACTCCTGTCCTTGTTCCTGTCCCGCGACTCCTTGTTATTTCTGAAACACGTTTGTTGTATGGGAGCCCCTTTTAAATAATTGTTTTATTTTGTTTTTAGTATTAGTTGTTGTAGCGGCAACCGAAATACATCTTCTGTGAAAATTTCAACCTTCTAGCTATTACGGTTCATGAGATACAGCCTGGTAACAGACGGACAGACGGACAGACGGTCCCGCTTTTACCTTTAGGTACGGAACCCTAAAAAGTAACCCGTACCTACCCATTCCCGTAGGTACCTATTAATTATTATGATCAATGATCGATCACTTAGCCCCCTCGTCCTCTGTCTGCCTCTGCTACTGATTTTCTTAGGAACTGATGGATCTAGCAAGTTAAAACTCATGAATACTTTGAATACTACAAGGTTCTATCTATATCAACACGATAGGTATTAGGTACCTAGATATCATTATGAAAAAAAGTTTTGAGAAAATTTATAAGTTCGAAAACTGTAAAATCCTGCTTTTCACCAAAATTGACAAATCTAGGTCAACCGGAAGTACCTACCTTAAAGATTTGGGTCGAAAACCTAATATTACTGACCACAGTACCTACCGTTGACCTAGAACGAAGACACCTACTTATTTGGCAAAAAGCAAGGTCTTACAGCACAACCAACCAAAAGGAAAAATCCATATACTCGTAGGTAGCTGGCGATCTGGCGCCAATTAAGCTGAGTAGGTATTGCATGGTCTTCCATAAAATTCAATGTATAATTGGCGCATATACCTAAGTAAAGTTTTAAATCAGCACATAAATAGCACCGAAGCCTCACCTCACTTAACCGTTTTTTAGGTACCTACCTATCAAAGTGCCTAGTAAGTAGGTACAATAGGTAGGTTGGTTTATAGGTAGGTACCTAAGTAATTAGGAGGAACACTAACTTTTTATCCCGGCTGAGGGCGCGAGTCGATTAATCTTAGGTTTGAATTAAGAACTGTCAAACATGTGTTTTTTACAACTTTCGGCGCCAAATTGGCCATATCGGTCTGAGACCGAAAGAATAAAAAAAAAACTCGGCGTTTCCATTGGTGGAGGACCATCATCGAAAAAAAAAAAGATCATCCGATGCCAGCGCCTCTGCAAACAGCTTTGCGCGTGGCACCCCATTGGTGAAAAAAACAACAGCAGATCTTGCTACAATAATTTTATTGTCAGTCTTTTTAATAAGTATTATCCACTAAAATACAGAGGCCACACGTAATTTGGATAATCATATTTGTACCCTGGCATCCAAGGCCAATACTGCTTCGGTTGTGGTGTAGGTGCCGATAAAACCTGGAGATAGGGGTCGCCATAGAGTTGGCTATTATTGTACGGTGAATATGAAGACAAACCAGCTGATATCAGAATTAATAGAATGCAGATACGTAGGGATTGGACCTGAAAAAATACGAGGTAAGGTCACTAGGGGGAAGTGCGGCTTATGGGGAAAATGCGGCGAAAATCATTTTCTCGGACTTATGACAAAATTGTTAACCGAAATTTAAATGATATTTAGTTACATTTTCCCGGGTCTTGGTCCTGAGGGGCAGTCCCCTCCCGGCCAAGAAATGTCGAGGTAAGAAAATAAATAATAATACGCGATTAAGGCTCGGGAAAATGTAACTATGTTAACAAATCGTGTGAATTAAAATAGTTTAAATGGTACTTACCGCACACCCAAACATTTTATTTTCGAAAATCTGTATAAAACGTGCAACGATCGAGAGAGATTTGTAGCACTGGCTACGACGTAGTTTTATACTTCTTATTCTTAATTTCTACTATTATTTTAGCTATGTAGCTGTACGTAAGTTGGTTTTTTTTTGGCCAGCTTGGCCAACAAACGACCTCCTTCGGCAGTCGGGTAAATAAAAAAGGTAAGTTCTATTATAAGTGTCCGTCTCGAAAACAGATAAGTTTATGAATTGTAGAGCTGAATTTTCTTCTATTAAATAGGTTCTATACTTGCCTATACGCTAGGTATTTATTGTCGTCTGTGCAGAACAATGAATTTTACTACAATAGGTGTGTACCCCAACCATGAGTAGATACGTAAGCTCATATATGTATGTAACGTTAATTCTTCGGGATCGGGACTTACGCGGTTGAAACCGCGGGACTCTGCTAGTAGGTAAATAAAATATTTTAAAAAAAATACCAACTTGTTTAATGTATACCTAATATAACATATAAAAATATCATTTAAATATTTAGATTAGCTACCTGTGTACATGATTCATTTCTAACTTATCATAACAAATCTTATACGATTTTAAACTTACGTACCTAAGGTTTGGGCCAGTAGTTGCAACTGGCTTGTTCACGAGACTACGTCGTCGATTTCCCGTAATAGGTATTATTTTAGTTTATCTTGCTTATTGTAATTCTTTTGTAATTGTTTGTTGTGAAAATAAATTGTCACTTATTGATAAAAAAATAAATAAAAAAATAATAATATTTGTAGTTATTAAATCTCTTTTTTTATGATTAACAATATGATACAAAAAAATCTTCTACCTTATTATCAGTGGAAATGTGAATGTCAATGATGATGATGATGATGATGTTTATTATTATGCATATCTTTCCCTGAGTGCCACTCTTCCTCACTTCCCTTTTGATTCTTCGCCATCTCCAACCAATCCATCGCTTTATTTTTCTTTATTTTCTTCTGATAAACTACATAACCATCTTTTGTGACGTAAGAAACCATAGGGGTTAACACTTGACGTCTCTGTTTCTCGGATTTCGTTCTAAAATCAAAGTCCTGTGATGATGAATCAGAATAATCATCTTCCGAGGAAGAACAGTCATCGAAGACATTCCTCTTAGGCTTCCGACGTTTCTTTTTTTGTTTTTTTAGTTTAGTTTTCTTAGTTTTGGTCGATGTCTTTGGATTATAATACGGCATTACAACCACTGGGAGTTTCTGCTGTAAAGGGAAGGCGATTCCCCCTGGAGATACCATCGGTTGTGGTGGTGAGTGTGGCATGGGAATGATGTTCGGTGCCGGCATCGGTTGAGGCACAGCTGGGTATGGGACGGGGAAGGAAGGAAATGGGAACTGAGCAAATGTTCGTGAAGATAAATGAAAGACAACGAACACATTGAGAACCGCAGCAAACGCCATCTGAAACCAATTCAAATTATATGAATAACCTGACCAAATTCAAAGAACTTAAAGGAAATAAACATAATTCCGCTCCGTCATGATATTACGCTTTTTAGGGTTCCGTACCCAAAGGGTAAAACGGGACCCTATTATTGAGACTTCGCTGTCTGTCTGCCCGTCTGTCACCAGCCTGTATTCCATGAACCGTAATAGCTAGGCAGTTGAAATTTTCACAGATGATGTATTTCTGTAGGCGCTACATCAACAAATACAATACAAATACAATAAAAACAATATAAAACAAATATTTAAGAGGGGCTCCCATACAACAAACGTGATTCAGGGACAGAAAAACGCAATGATAACGTATTTTGAAAACCAATGTATTTTGACTACTAGCGCCATCAGGTGATGCGAGTGATATACTTACGCTGGTAGTAAATAAATTTTAACGTTTGCGTTGCGTTCGCGGATTGGTTGGTCTAGTGTTTATTTTTAAGGGTTCCGTACCCAATTGTGATAGTGGTACGGAACCCTTCGTGCCCGAGTCCAATTCGCACTTGGCCGGTCTTTAATATTAATCCAAACAACTCACCTTAAAATCAAACACCTAAATGGTTACTTAAAAAAACAAGATAATTTGATATTATTATTTATTGCGCTCATTTGGCTGAAATGCGTCCAAATGGCGTCCAATTGAAAATTAACTGGTTACTGAAAGCACCTTCTTATATAGCCTAAGCAAATTTACAGCACAATAGAGCCTTACACAATTCCCTAAACTTGTTACGAATACTTACCTAACAAAGGTACCTACTCAGTTCGGTATAAAATTGTCTGCTGTGTCCCGTGGTTTCACCCGCATGAATCCCGATTCCGTAGTTTTTTTTTTAAATCCTGTCTTATCGAATGTCTACATTACATAAAGAACACACTATCCAAATTTCACCACTCTACCATCAGCGGTTTAGGCTGTGCGGTAATCAGTCATTCAGTCAGTCAGTCAGGACAAAGCATTTTATACCTAGACATAGATAGACCAGATAGATAGGTGATAGACTTTGTTTTAATAGAATAAAAAATATAATAACTAGCAGAGTCTCGCGATTTCACCCGCGTAAGTCCCGATACCGCGGGATTTTCTAAAAACCCTTTCTTAGTGGATGCTTACACATCACAAAGAACACACCCTCCAAATTTCCTATTTCTAGGACCAGCGGTTTGGGCTCTGCATTGATATATAGATCAGTCAGGACTTTGAATTTTATATAGATAGAAGATATCCTGCTGCATAGGCCGTCCATTGCGGTTAAGCGTGGGAATACGGTTAGCTTTTTAGGCTGCTTTGGGGCGGGTGCGCGCATCCCCAAACCATCTCCAAAGTTTGCTTTAAGGTTGTGTTTAGTATGTATTGTATTAGTAATTTTTCTTTAGATTAAGATTTAAGTTTAAAAAATGTTTTTTTAAGTAGGTACCTTCCTAAGTAATGAATAAAGTTAGTGAATACCTATTCCATGAAGATATCAATGAATTTCCAGAACTCCCTGTGTATTCTATTCGAGTAACGCTTATGCAAGACGATTTTAAAAGAGTTATGGATTAAGTTGGTAGGTAGGTATACACTGATTGCATAAAATTCTATTGTGTTTCTGTAACTGGTACGGAAATATTTTTTCTTCTTGTACGATACGAGTTTTTACAAAAAGGGCTGTACATTACAACTGATATTCATTCTAACTTTGGAAATTCGCGGAATGTGGTCATTTCTATAAATGTAAGAATAAAAAGGTAAGTTCATTTTACTTAACGAATTCATTTTATTTCGTGAATTGGAATATTTATTCTATTAATTACTAATTTACAAATGACGTATTTTGTTACAGAAGAAATGAAAGAGAACTTGTCCTTTATACTCCTTCTCAGCTTGACTGTGGCTCAAGGTAAATACGATGTAGAACTCCCAATTTGCCCAACAAATATCCAATTATTTCCCCAGCAACTTCCGATGCATTGTCGGTTGGCTAAACCATCTGAAAAAATGCCAAATACTCCTACAATAATGCCTCCTCTTCCACCAGGATTCCAGAGTCCATCACGAGATGGACAACCTGCTCCTATACCTGTACCGTTTCCTGGTGGATTACCCATGCCAGGGCCAATGCCAGGAGGAATGCAGGGACCTTTACCAATGATGCCTCCTATGCCACCCGGCATGCCAATGGCTATGCCAGGGCTCATGCCAGGGGGTATGCCAGGTCCTATGCCGGTCCCTATGCCGCCTATGGTATCTATGGGAGGACCAAATCATAAATTGCCAGTTATTGTTATGCCATTCTACTCACCTGATAATAACTATAAAAAGAAATCTAACGAAAAACCTCGAATATACAAGAAAAGACGAAGACATCCCAAATACCGAGATTCTAGCACTGATACCGACACTGACACCGAGGACTGTTCTGACGATACGTCTGATACTGATACTGACTCTTCAAGCGACACTTCATCTGACCGCGAAACTTGGAAAAGCTGGAAAAAGGGATGGGGAAAGCACGCTAGAAAATTCAATACCAGACGGAGTTCCAGAAAACAAAAGAAGAAGAAGAAGGAGTTACTAACACCTGTTCTGCAATATGTAACCAAGGACGGTTACGTTATTTTTGAAAAACAAATTTCAAAAGGAGAAGCATCAGATTGGTTAAAAACAGATGATTATAGGCGGGAAAACAAAAATAACGAAGGAAAAAAGAATAACCACAATAATCAAATTATTGAAGTAGATGTTGTTGACGATAACGAAGATAATAAAAAATACGTTAGTACGGCTGGCACGACAGTTACGAATCGTCCTAAAAGACATCGTCAATACCACCACGAAGGAGTAAAACTAAATTATAAGCAGATTTAAATTTACGATGGAATAGTAAACGGGCACTAACTTCAAGGAATGAAAATGTTTTGTATTTTTGTACTCTCTGTTTTAAATATTATATAGGTACTTAAATAAATCTTGAAAATAATTTATGAATTTCTTTTAATTTTTGTATGTAGCTCAAGGCTATTTTATTTAGAAAATTTACTTTCAAGGAAAAATAGCATACAAAAATTTTCACTTGCGGCGAGGCTTGAACTCGCGTCTTTGGGTCAGTACCCCAACGTCTATACCAACTAGACTACGCAAGTCCACGCCTGTTGCCGTGAAAACTTCCAATGCTATATTCTCCTCTGATTGTTTACGATTTTGGCTCGTTAAAGCGCCATCTATCTAACGCTACAGGAACAACTTTCCAGTTGTTTACACCTGCGTCGTAATGGTTAACTTTACAGTTAACTCATTACTAACGTAAGATGTCGCTTTTTTCATTACTATAAATTTCTTTTAATTTTTGTATGTAGCTCAAGGCTATTTTATTTAGAAAATTTACTTTCAAGGAAAAATAGCATACAAAATTTTTTCACTTGCGGCGAGGCTTGAACTCGCGTCTTTGGGTCAGTACCCCAACGTCTATACCAACTAGACTACGCAAGTCCACGCCTGTTGTCAAATTAAAGCCACGGGCCACGGTAACCCGAACTTCATAATGGTCCATCGTTCTTACCTGTGTTGGGAGCATGCGCTGACAAACTTTCAGCTTTTATAAAATAACGAAGGTCTGGGGTTCACGGGCTCTTAGTCTATGACCCCTAAAGATAATTGTTCCGGAAGATTCTATTTATCTTCGAAGTCCTGAATTGCATATGCAACATTATTTCCGAGATATATTCATATGAACGCCTGAGCATGTCTTGCCAGAAGTTGTATCTACAAACAACTAGTCACATAGTCGGGCGTGGGGGCGGTCAAAAATCCTCTGCCCGTGTCAACATCGCCTCAGCATTGTTAGATTTTCCTCGGAAACCGTTCAACAATCATTACTATTAGCACTGAACTACGAGTCTAGATCTCTTTGTAGACAATTATATATATTTTATATGTATGTATTTAAAGTACCACGACATTTCGGCAAACGGGTTACACCGGCCGTGGTCCCGCGACCGAGACAAGAGAGTCTTCTCGCGACCACGGCCGGTGTAACCGTTCTTATAATAATGATGGACAGAAATCGTGTAAGTTTAATAAGTCCGTTAAACAACTTTTAGAAATTTTGCAGAGTTTCGCATAAGCTTCGAAGTCTAGGAATTTCTTGCTAAATTACCCAAAAATGTTGAGCCGTTTTCGAGAAAAAAATTACAATGCTGAGGCGATGTTGAGACGGGGTGTGTATAGGGCCGATTAAGACCTTTGGGCCCAAAAGTCAACGTCAACACCAGGAGAGGAGAACGGACGAGGCACAGGTGGTGCAAGCCCCGCGACTGGGAGCGCGGCAGTCGCTTCCGTTACAGTTGAAATTGTTGAAATTAGCCTAATCTAAATGAGCAGGAAAGCGAACCCTGGGGGTTCGAGTTCGGTCCGCAAGGGGAGCAACTGGGAACATCGCTCGGATAATGATATTGAGGCGAACGTTGTGACGATTTAGTTATGGAATATGTGCTTGATAAGACTATAAGACGAAAGCTTACAGAGAACATGGAGGAAGAAGACATGCTGCTTAAGACAAGAGCTTGCCTGTGAAGTCATGGAGCACAACAGTATAACTAGCGTATTTAATACTAATATTAAGCCGTGTTCCCACCGTAAGAGGCATAAGAAATGAATAATGAAACATTGTACAACGAAGTTTTCTATGGTCATACGAATATTTTGCTCTTCAAAAACGATTCTTGTTTATTTTATCATTACTCAATTCGCTTTTGCAGTGTGAACACGGCCTTGATAATGTTGGTAGGTACACGTATTTAGTAGTAGCTATACATC